>JAVHZZ010000072.1:0-555000 GCA_036250195.1 Mixophyes australis
TTTATAATTCATGATTCATGATTCATGATTCAATTCATGATTCATGATTCATGATTCAATTCATGATTCATGATTCATGATTCATGATTCATGATTCGATTCATGATTCATGATTCATGATTCAATTCATGATTCATGATTCAAGATTCATGATTCATGATTTGATTCATGATTCATGATTCATGATTCATGATTCATGATTCAATTCATGATTCATGATTCAATTCATGATTCAATTCATGAATCATGATTCGATTCATGATTCTTGATTTATGATTCATGATTCGATTCATGATTCATGATTCATGATTCAATTCATGATTCATGATTCAATTCATGATTCATGATTCATGATTCAATTCATGATTCATGATTCAATTCATGATTCATGATTCATGATTCGATTCATGATTAATGATTCATGATTCAATTCATGATTCATGATTCATGATTCATGATTCAATTCATGATTCATAATTCATGATTCATGATTCATGATTTAATTCATAATTCATGATTCATGATTCATGATTCGATTCATGATTAATGATTCATGATTCAATTCATGATTCATGATTCATGATTCATGATTCAATTCATGATTCATAATTCATGATTCATGATTCATGATTTAATTCATAATTCATGATTCATGATTCATGATTTGATTCATGATTCTTGACTCGTGATTCATGATTCGATTCATGATTCATGATTCATGATTCAATTCATGATTCATGATTTAATTCATGATTCAAGATTCATGATTCAATTCATGATTCAATTCATGATTAATGATTCATGATTCAATTCATGATTCATGATTCATGATTCAATTCATGATTCAATTCATGATTCAATTCATGATTCATGATTCATGATTCAATTTATGAATTATGATTCATGATTCATGATTTATGATTCATGATTCATGATTCAATTCATGATTCATGATTCAGTTCATGATTTAAGATTCATGATTCAATTCATGATTCATGATTCGATTCATGATTCAAGATTCAATTCATGATTAATGATTCATGATTCAATTCATGATTCATGATTCATGATTCAATTCATGATTCTATTCATGATTCATGATTCATGATTCATGATTCAATTCATGATTCATGATTTAATTCATGATTCATGATTCAATTTATGAATTATGATTCATGATTCATGATTCATGATTCAAATCATGATTCAATTCATGATTCATGATTCATGATTCATGATTCAATTCATGATTCATGATTTAATTCATGATTCATGATTCAATTCATGATTCATGATTCGATTCATGATTCATGATTCATCATTCATGATTCAATTCATGATTCATGATTCAATTCATGATTCATGATTCATTAATTATGATTCAATTCATAATTCATGATTCATGATTTAATTTATAATTCATGATTCAATTCATGATTCAAGATTCATGTTTCGATTCATGATTCAATTCATGATTCATGATTCAATTCATGATTCATGATTCATGTTTCGATTCATGATTCAATTCATGATTCATGATTCGATTCATGATTCATGATTCAATTCATGATTCATAATTCATGATTTATGATTCGATTCATGATTCATGGTTCAATTCATGATTCATGATTCATGATTCATGATTCAATTCATGATTCATGATTCATGATTCAATTCATGATTCATGATTCAATTCATGATTCATGATTCATGATTCGATTCATGATTCATGATTTATGATTCAATTCATGATTCATGATTCATGATTCAATTCATGATTCATGATTCATGATTCATGATTCAATTCATGTTTCATAATTTATGATTCGATTCATGATTCATGATTCATGATTCAATTCATGATTTATGATTCAATTCATGATTCAATTAATGATTCATGATTCATTATTCAATTCATGATTCATGATTCAATTCATGATTCATGATTCAATTCATGATTCATGATTTGATTCATGATTCATGATTCATGATTCAATTCATGATTCATGATTCATGATTCATGATTCAATTCATGATTCATGATTCTTGAATTATGATTCAAATTATGATTCATGATTCATGATTCAATTCATGATTCAATTCATGATTCATGATTCATGATTTAATTTATAATTCATGATTCAATTCATGAATCATGATTCATGATTCAATTCATGATTCATGATTCATGGTTCAATTTATGATTCATGATTCATGATTCATGATTCAATTCATGATTCAATTTATGATTCTGGATTTAATTCATGATTCACGATTCATGATTCAATTCATGATTCATGATTCATTATTTATTTCATAATTCATGATTCGATTCTTGATTCTTGATTCATGATTCGATTAATAAATCATGATTCATGATTCAATTCATGATTCTTGATTCATGAATCATGATTCAATTCATAATTCATGATTCATAATTCATGATTCATGATTCATGATTCATGATTCAATTCATAATTCATGATTCATGATTCAATTCATGATTCATGATTCATGATTCGATTCATGATTCAATTCATGATTCATGATTCATGATTCAATTTATGATTCATGATTCATGATTCATGATTCAATTCATGATTCATGATTCAATTCATGATTCATGATTCAATTCATGATTCATGATTTATGATTCAATTCATGATTCATGATTTATGATTCAATTCATGATTCAATTAATGATTCATGATTCATGATTCAATTCATGATTCATGATTCAATTCATGATTCATGATTTGATTCATGATTCATGATTCATGATTCAATTCATGATTCATGATTCATGATTCATGATTCAATTCATGATTCATGATTCATGAATTATGATTCAATTCATGATTCATGATTCAATTCATGATTCAATTCATGATTCATGATTCATGATTTCATTTATAATTCATGATTCAATTCATGAATCATGATTCATGATTCAATTCATGATTCATGATTCATGGTTCAATTTATGATTCATGATTCATGATTCATGATTCAATTCATGATTCAATTTATGATTCTGGATTTATTCATGATTCATGATTCATGATTCATGATTCAATTCATGATTCATGATTCATGATTAAATTCATGATTCATGATTTATGATTCTGGATTTATTTCATGATTCATGATTCGATTCTTGATTCTTGATTCATGATTCGATTCATAAATCATGATTCATGATTCAATTCATGATTTTTGATTCATGAATCATGATTCATTTCATAATTCATGATTTATAATTTTTGATTCATGATTTATGATTCATGATTCAATTCATAATTCATGATTCATGATTCATGATTCAATTCATGATTCATGATTCATGATTCAATTCATGATTCATGATTCATGATTCATGATTCATGATTCGATTCATGATTCATGATTCATGATTCAATTCATGATTCATATTTCAAGATTTATGATTCATGATTCGATTCATGATTCATGATTCAATTCATGATTAATGATTCATGATTCAATTCATGATTCATGATTCAATTCATGATTCAATTCATGATTCATGATTCGATTCATGATTCTTGATTCATGATTCATGATTCGATTCATGATTCATGATTCAATTCATGATTCATGATTCAATTCATGATTCATGATTCATGATTCATGATTCATGATTAATGATTCATGATTCAATTCATTATTCATGATTCATGATTCATGATTCAATTCATGCATCATAATTCATGATTCATGATTCATGATTTCATTCATAATTCATGATTCATGATTTGATTCATGATTCTTGACTCGTGATTCATGATTCGATTCATGATTCATGATTCATGATTCAATTCATGATTCATGATTTAATTCATGATTCAAGATTCATGATTCGATTCATGATTCATGATTCAATTCATGAATTATGATTCAATTCATGATTAATGATTCATGATTCAATTCATGATTCATGATTCATGATTCAATTCATGATTCAATTCATGATTCATGATTCATGATTCAATTTATGAATTATGATTCATGATTCATGATTTATGATTCATGATTCATGATTCAATTCATGATTCATGATTCAATTCATGATTCAAGATTCATGATTCAATTCATGATTCATGATTCGATTCATGATTCATGATTCAATTCATGATTAATGATTCATGATTCAATTCATGATTCATGATTCATGATTCAATTCATGATTCAATTCATGATTCATGATTCATGATTCAATTTATGAATTATGATTCATGATTCATGATTCAATTCATGATTCAATTCATGATTCATGATTCAATTAATAATTCATGATTAATGATTCATGATTCAATTCATGATTCATGATTCATGATTCAATTCATGATTCATGATTTAATTCATGATTCATGATTCAATTCATGATTCATGATTCGATTCATGATTCATGATTCATCATTCATGATTCAATTCATGATTCATGATTCATGATTCAATTCATGATTCATGATTCATGATTTATGATTCAATTCATGATTCATGAATTATGATTCAATTCATGATTCATGATTCATGATTCAATTCATGATTCAATTCATAATTCATGATTCATGATTTAATTTATAATTCATGATTCAATTCATGATTCAAGATTCTTGATTCGATTCATGATTCATGATTCAATTCATGATTCATGATTCATGTTTCGATTCATGATTCAATTCATGATTCATGATTCGATTCATGATTCATGATTCAATTCATGATTCATAATTCATGATTCATGATTCGATTCATGATTCATGATTCAATTCATGATTCATGATTCATGATTCATGATTCAATTAATGATTCATGATTCAATTCATGATTCATGATTCAATTCATGATTCATGATTCATGATTCGATTCATGATTCATGATTTATGATTCAATTCATGATTCATGATTCATGATTCAATTCATGATTCATGATTCATGATTCATGATTCAATTCATGTTTCATGATTTATGATTCGATTCATGATTCATGATTCATGATTCAATTCATGATTCATAAATCAATTCATACTTCATGATTCGTGATTCAATTCATGATTCATGGTTCAATCCATGATTCATGATTCATGATTCAAGATTTAAATCATGATTCAATTCATGATTCATGATTCATGATTCAATTCATGATTCATGATTCAATTCATGATTCATGATTCAATTCATGATTCATGATTCGATTCATGATTCATGATTCATGATTCAAATCATGATTCATGATTCAATTCATGATTCATAATTCATGATTCATGATTCAATTCATGATTCATGATTCAATTCATGATTCATAATTCATGATTCATGATTCAATTCATGATTCATGATTCAGGATTCATGATTTGATTCATGATTCTTGATTCACGATTCATGATTCGATTCATGATTCATGATTCATGATTCAATTCATGATTCATGTTTCATGATTCATGATTCAATTCATGATTCATGATTCATGATTCAATTCATAATTCATGATTCACGATTCATGATTCGATTCATGATTCATGATTCATGATTCAATTCATGATTCATGTTTCATGATTCATGATTCATGATTCAATTCATGATTCATGTTTCATGATTCATGATTCAATTCATGATTCATGATTCAATTCATAATTCATGATTCATGATTCATGATTCGATTCATGATTCTTGACTCATGATTCATGATTCGATTCATGATTCAAGATTCATGATTCGATTCATGATTCATGATTCAATTCATGATTCATGATTCATGATTCGATTCATGATTCAAATCATGATTCATGATTCAATTTATGATTCATGATTCATGATTCAATTCATGATTCATGATTCAATTCATGATTCAATTCATTATTCATGATTCAATTCATGATTCATGATTTATGATTCAATTCATGATTCAAGATTCATGATTCAATTCATGATTCATGATTCAATTCATGATTCAATTCATTATTCATGATTCAATTCATGATTCATGATTTATGATTCAATTCATGATTCAATTCATGATTCATGATTCATGATTCAATTCATGATTCATGATTCAATTCATGATTCATGATTCATGATTCAATTCATGATTTATGATTTGATTCATGATTCATGATTCATGATTCAATTCATGATTCATGATTCATGATTCAATTCATGATTCATGATTCATGAATTATGATTCAATTCATGATTCATGATTCAATTCATGATTCAATTCATGATTCATGATTTAATTTATAATTCATGATTCAATTCATGAATCATGATTCATGATTCAATTCATGATTCATGATTCATGGTTAAATTTATGATTCATGATTCATGATTCATGATTCAATTCATGATTCAATTTATGATTCTGGATTTATTCATGATTCATGATTCATGATTCATGATTAAATTCATGATTCATGATTCATGATTAAATTCATGATTCATGATTTATGATTCTGGATTTATTTCATGATTCATGATTCGATTCTTGATTCTTGATTCATGATTCGATTCATAAATCATGATTCATGATTCAATTCATGATTCTTGATTCATGAATCATGATTCATGATTCATGATTCATGATTCAATTCATAATTCATGATTCATAATTTATGATTCATGATTCATGATTCATGATTCAATTTATAATTCATGATTCATGATTCATGATTCAATTCATGATTCATGATTCATGATTCAATTCATGATTCATGATTCATGATTCATGATTCATGATTCGATTCATGATTCATGATTCATGATTCAATTCATGATTCATGATTCAAGATTCAATTCATGATTCATGTTTCATGATTCATGATTCATGATTCAATTCATGATTCATGTTTCATGATTCATGATTCAATTCATGATTCAATTCATGAATCATGATTCGATTCATGATTCTTGATTTATGATTCATGATTCGATTCATGATTCATGATTCATGATTCAATTCATGATTCATGATTCAATTCATGATTCATGATTCAATTCATGATTCATGATTCAATTCATGATTCATGATTCATGATTCGATTCATGATTAATGATTCATGATTCAATTCATGATTCATGATTCATGATTCATGATTCAATTCATGATTCATAATTCATGATTCATGATTCATGATTTAATTCATAATTCATGATTCATGATTCATGATTTGATTCATGATTCTTGACTCGTGATTCATGATTCGATTCATGATTCATGATTCATGATTCAATTCATGATTCATGATTTAATTCATGATTCAAGATTCATGATTCAATTCATGATTCAATTCATGATTAATGATTCATGATTCAATTCATGATTCATGATTCATGATTCAATTCATGATTCAATTCATAATTCAATTCATGATTCATGATTCATGATTCAATTTATGAATTATGATTCATGATTCATGATTTATGATCCATGATTCATGATTCAATTCATGATTCATGATTCAGTTCATGATTTAAGATTCATGATTCAATTCATGATTCATGATTCATGATTCAATTCATGATTAATGATTCATGATTCAATTCATGATTCATGATTCATGATTCAATTCATGATTCTATTCATGATTCATGATTCATGATTCATGATTCAATTCATGATTCATGATTTAATTCATGATTCATGATTCAATTTATGAATTATGATTCATGATTCATGATTCATGATTCAAATCATGATTCAATTCATGATTCATGATTCATGATTCATGATTCAATTCATGATTCATGATTTAATTCATGATTCATGATTCAATTCATGATTCATGATTCGATTCATGATTCATGATTCATCATTCATGATTCAATTCATGATTCATGATTCAATTCATGATTCATGATTCATGATTCGATTCATGATTCATGATTTATGATTCAATTCATGATTCATGATTCATGATTCAATTCATGATTCATGATTCATGATTCATGATTCAATTCATGTTTCATAATTTATGATTCGATTCATGATTCATGATTCATGATTCAATTCATGATTTATGATTCAATTCATGATTCAATTAATGATTCATGATTCATTATTCAATTCATGATTCATGATTCAATTCATGATTCATGATTCAATTCATGATTCATGATTTGATTCATGATTCATGATTCATGATTCAATTCATGATTCATGATTCATGATTCATGATTCAATTCATGATTCATGATTCTTGAATTATGATTCAAATTATGATTCATGATTCATGATTCAATTCATGATTCAATTCATGATTCATGATTCATGATTTAATTTATAATTCATGATTCAATTCATGAATCATGATTCATGATTCAATTCATGATTCATGATTCATGGTTCAATTTATGATTCATGATTCATGATTCATGATTCAATTCATGATTCAATTTATGATTCTGGATTTAATTCATGATTCACGATTCATGATTCAATTCATGATTCATGATTCATTATTTATTTCATAATTCATGATTCGATTCTTGATTCTTGATTCATGATTCGATTAATAAATCATGATTCATGATTCAATTCATGATTCTTGATTCATGAATCATGATTCAATTCATAATTCATGATTCATAATTCATGATTCATGATTCATGATTCATGATTCAATTCATAATTCATGATTCATGATTCAATTCATGATTCATGATTCATGATTCGATTCATGATTCAATTCATGATTCATGATTCATGATTCAATTTATGATTCATGATTCATGATTCATGATTCAATTCATGATTCATGATTCAATTCATGATTCATGATTCAATTCATGATTCATGATTTATGATTCAATTCATGATTCATGATTTATGATTCAATTCATGATTCAATTAATGATTCATGATTCATGATTCAATTCATGATTCATGATTCAATTCATGATTCATGATTTGATTCATGATTCATGATTCATGATTCAATTCATGATTCATGATTCATGATTCATGATTCAATTCATGATTCATGATTCATGAATTATGATTCAATTCATGATTCATGATTCAATTCATGATTCAATTCATGATTCATGATTCATGATTTCATTTATAATTCATGATTCAATTCATGAATCATGATTCATGATTCAATTCATGATTCATGATTCATGGTTCAATTTATGATTCATGATTCATGATTCATGATTCAATTCATGATTCAATTTATGATTCTGGATTTATTCATGATTCATGATTCATGATTCATGATTCAATTCATGATTCATGATTCATGATTAAATTCATGATTCATGATTTATGATTCTGGATTTATTTCATGATTCATGATTCGATTCTTGATTCTTGATTCATGATTCGATTCATAAATCATGATTCATGATTCAATTCATGATTTTTGATTCATGAATCATGATTCATTTCATAATTCATGATTTATAATTTTTGATTCATGATTTATGATTCATGATTCAATTCATAATTCATGATTCATGATTCATGATTCAATTCATGATTCATGATTCATGATTCAATTCATGATTCATGATTCATGATTCATGATTCATGATTCGATTCATGATTCATGATTCATGATTCAATTCATGATTCATATTTCAAGATTTATGATTCATGATTCGATTCATGATTCATGATTCAATTCATGATTAATGATTCATGATTCAATTCATGATTCATGATTCAATTCATGATTCAATTCATGATTCATGATTCGATTCATGATTCTTGATTCATGATTCATGATTCGATTCATGATTCATGATTCAATTCATGATTCATGATTCAATTCATGATTCATGATTCATGATTCATGATTCATGATTAATGATTCATGATTCAATTCATTATTCATGATTCATGATTCATGATTCAATTCATGCATCATAATTCATGATTCATGATTCATGATTTCATTCATAATTCATGATTCATGATTTGATTCATGATTCTTGACTCGTGATTCATGATTCGATTCATGATTCATGATTCATGATTCAATTCATGATTCATGATTTAATTCATGATTCAAGATTCATGATTCGATTCATGATTCATGATTCAATTCATGAATTATGATTCAATTCATGATTAATGATTCATGATTCAATTCATGATTCATGATTCATGATTCAATTCATGATTCAATTCATGATTCATGATTCATGATTCAATTTATGAATTATGATTCATGATTCATGATTTATGATTCATGATTCATGATTCAATTCATGATTCATGATTCAATTCATGATTCAAGATTCATGATTCAATTCATGATTCATGATTCGATTCATGATTCATGATTCAATTCATGATTAATGATTCATGATTCAATTCATGATTCATGATTCATGATTCAATTCATGATTCAATTCATGATTCATGATTCATGATTCAATTTATGAATTATGATTCATGATTCATGATTCAATTCATGATTCAATTCATGATTCATGATTCAATTAATAATTCATGATTAATGATTCATGATTCAATTCATGATTCATGATTCATGATTCAATTCATGATTCATGATTTAATTCATGATTCATGATTCAATTCATGATTCATGATTCGATTCATGATTCATGATTCATCATTCATGATTCAATTCATGATTCATGATTCATGATTCAATTCATGATTCATGATTCATGATTTATGATTCAATTCATGATTCATGAATTATGATTCAATTCATGATTCATGATTCATGATTCAATTCATGATTCAATTCATAATTCATGATTCATGATTTAATTTATAATTCATGATTCAATTCATGATTCAAGATTCTTGATTCGATTCATGATTCATGATTCAATTCATGATTCATGATTCATGTTTCGATTCATGATTCAATTCATGATTCATGATTCGATTCATGATTCATGATTCAATTCATGATTCATAATTCATGATTCATGATTCGATTCATGATTCATGATTCAATTCATGATTCATGATTCATGATTCATGATTCAATTAATGATTCATGATTCAATTCATGATTCATGATTCAATTCATGATTCATGATTCATGATTCGATTCATGATTCATGATTTATGATTCAATTCATGATTCATGATTCATGATTCAATTCATGATTCATGATTCATGATTCATGATTCAATTCATGTTTCATGATTTATGATTCGATTCATGATTCATGATTCATGATTCAATTCATGATTCATAAATCAATTCATACTTCATGATTCGTGATTCAATTCATGATTCATGGTTCAATCCATGATTCATGATTCATGATTCAAGATTTAAATCATGATTCAATTCATGATTCATGATTCATGATTCAATTCATGATTCATGATTCAATTCATGATTCATGATTCAATTCATGATTCATGATTCGATTCATGATTCATGATTCATGATTCAAATCATGATTCATGATTCAATTCATGATTCATAATTCATGATTCATGATTCAATTCATGATTCATGATTCAATTCATGATTCATAATTCATGATTCATGATTCAATTCATGATTCATGATTCAGGATTCATGATTCGATTCATGATTCTTGATTCACGATTCATGATTCGATTCATGATTCATGATTCATGATTCAATTCATGATTCATGTTTCATGATTCATGATTCAATTCATGATTCATGATTCATGATTCAATTCATAATTCATGATTCACGATTCATGATTCGATTCATGATTCATGATTCATGATTCAATTCATGATTCATGTTTCATGATTCATGATTCATGATTCAATTCATGATTCATGTTTCATGATTCATGATTCAATTCATGATTCATGATTCAATTCATAATTCATGATTCATGATTCATGATTCGATTCATGATTCTTGACTCATGATTCATGATTCGATTCATGATTCAAGATTCATGATTCGATTCATGATTCATGATTCAATTCATGATTCATGATTCATGATTCGATTCATGATTCAAATCATGATTCATGATTCAATTTATGATTCATGATTCATGATTCAATTCATGATTCATGATTCAATTCATGATTCAATTCATTATTCATGATTCAATTCATGATTCATGATTTATGATTCAATTCATGATTCAAGATTCATGATTCAATTCATGATTCATGATTCAATTCATGATTCAATTCATTATTCATGATTCAATTCATGATTCATGATTTATGATTCAATTCATGATTCAATTCATGATTCATGATTCATGATTCAATTCATGATTCATGATTCAATTCATGATTCATGATTCATGATTCAATTCATGATTTATGATTTGATTCATGATTCATGATTCATGATTCAATTCATGATTCATGATTCATGATTCAATTCATGATTCATGATTCATGAATTATGATTCAATTCATGATTCATGATTCAATTCATGATTCAATTCATGATTCATGATTTAATTTATAATTCATGATTCAATTCATGAATCATGATTCATGATTCAATTCATGATTCATGATTCATGGTTAAATTTATGATTCATGATTCATGATTCATGATTCAATTCATGATTCAATTTATGATTCTGGATTTATTCATGATTCATGATTCATGATTCATGATTAAATTCATGATTCATGATTCATGATTAAATTCATGATTCATGATTTATGATTCTGGATTTATTTCATGATTCATGATTCGATTCTTGATTCTTGATTCATGATTCGATTCATAAATCATGATTCATGATTCAATTCATGATTCTTGATTCATGAATCATGATTCATGATTCATGATTCATGATTCAATTCATAATTCATGATTCATAATTTATGATTCATGATTCATGATTCATGATTCAATTTATAATTCATGATTCATGATTCATGATTCAATTCATGATTCATGATTCATGATTCAATTCATGATTCATGATTCATGATTCATGATTCATGATTCGATTCATGATTCATGATTCATGATTCAATTCATGATTCATGATTCAAGATTCAATTCATGATTCATGTTTCATGATTCATGATTCATGATTCAATTCATGATTCATGTTTCATGATTCATGATTCAATTCATGATTCAATTCATGAATCATGATTCGATTCATGATTCTTGATTTATGATTCATGATTCGATTCATGATTCATGATTCATGATTCAATTCATGATTCATGATTCAATTCATGATTCATGATTCAATTCATGATTCATGATTCAATTCATGATTCATGATTCATGATTCGATTCATGATTAATGATTCATGATTCAATTCATGATTCATGATTCATGATTCATGATTCAATTCATGATTCATAATTCATGATTCATGATTCATGATTTAATTCATAATTCATGATTCATGATTCATGATTTGATTCATGATTCTTGACTCGTGATTCATGATTCGATTCATGATTCATGATTCATGATTCAATTCATGATTCATGATTTAATTCATGATTCAAGATTCATGATTCAATTCATGATTCAATTCATGATTAATGATTCATGATTCAATTCATGATTCATGATTCATGATTCAATTCATGATTCAATTCATAATTCAATTCATGATTCATGATTCATGATTCAATTTATGAATTATGATTCATGATTCATGATTTATGATCCATGATTCATGATTCAATTCATGATTCATGATTCAGTTCATGATTTAAGATTCATGATTCAATTCATGATTCATGATTCATGATTCAATTCATGATTAATGATTCATGATTCAATTCATGATTCATGATTCATGATTCAATTCATGATTCTATTCATGATTCATGATTCATGATTCATGATTCAATTCATGATTCATGATTTAATTCATGATTCATGATTCAATTTATGAATTATGATTCATGATTCATGATTCATGATTCAAATCATGATTCAATTCATGATTCATGATTCATGATTCATGATTCAATTCATGATTCATGATTTAATTCATGATTCATGATTCAATTCATGATTCATGATTCGATTCATGATTCATGATTCATCATTCATGATTCAATTCATGATTCATGATTCAATTCATGATTCATGATTCATGATTCAATTCATGATTCATGTTTCATGATTCATGATTCAATTCATGATTCATGTTTCATGATTCATGATTCAATTCATGATTCATGATTCATGATTCAATTCATAATTCATGATTCACGATTCATGATTCGATTCATGATTCATGATTCATGATTCAATTCATGATTCATGTTTCATGATTCATGATTCATGATTCAATTCATGATTCATGTTTCATGATTCATGATTCAATTCATGATTCATGATTCATGATTCAATTCATAATTCATGATTCATGATTCATGATTCGATTCATGATTCTTGACTCATGATTCATGATTCGATTCATGATTCAAGATTCATGATTCGATTCATGATTCATGATTCAATTCATGATTCATGATTCATGATTCGATTCATGATTCAAATCATGATTCATGATTCGATTTATGATTCATGATTCATGATTCAATTCATGATTCATGATTCAATTCATGATTCAATTCATTATTCATGATTCAATTCATGATTCATGATTTATGATTCAATTCATGATTCAATTAATGATTCATGATTCATGATTCAATTCATGATTCATGATTCAATTCATGATTCATGATTCATGATTCAATTCATGATTTATGATTTGATTCATGATTCATGATTCATGATTCAATTCATGATTCATGATTCATGATTCATGATTCAATTCATGATTCATGATTCATGAATTATGATTCAATTCATGATTCATGATTCAATTCATGATTCAATTCATGATTCATGATTTAATTTATAATTCATGATTCAATTCATGAATCATGATTCATGATTCAATTCATGATTCATGATTCATGGTTAAATTTATGATTCATGATTCATGATTCATGATTCAATTCATGATTCAATTTATGATTCTGGATTTATTCATGATTCATGATTCATGATTAAATTCATGATTCATGATTAAATTCATGATTCATGATTTATGATTCTGGATTTATTTCATGATTCATGATTCGATTCTTGATTCTTGATTCATGATTCGATTCATAAATCATGATTCATGATTCAATTCATGATTCTTGATTCATGAATCATGATTCATGATTCATGATTCATGATTCAATTCATAATTCATGATTCATAATTTATGATTCATGATTCATGATTCATGATTCAATTTATAATTCATGATTCATGATTCATGATTCATGATTCGATTCATGATTCTTGACTCATGATTCATGATACGATTCAGGATTCATGATTCATGATTCAATCATGATTCATGATTCATGATGCAATTCATGATTCAAGATTCATGATTCGATTCATGATTCATGATTCAATTCCTGATTCATGATTCGATTCATGATTCAATTCATGATTCATGATTCATGATTCATGATTCAATTTATGATTCATGATTCAAATTATGATTCAATTCATTATTCATGATTCAATTCATGATTCATGATTTATGATTCAATTCATGATTCAATTAATGATTCATGATTCATGATTCAATTCATGATTCATGATTCAATTCATGATTCATGATTCAATTCATGATTCATGATTTGATTCATGATTCATGATTCAATTCATGATTCATGATTCATGATTCATGATTCATGATTCAATTCATGATTCATGATTCATGAATTATGATTCAATTCATGATTCATGATTCATGATTCAATTCATGATTCAATTCATGATTCATGATTCATGATTTAATTTATAATTCATGATTCAATTCATGAATCATGATTCATGATTCAATTCATGATTCATGATTCATGGTTCAATTTATGATTCATGATTCATGATTCATGATTCAATTCATGATTCAATTTATAATTCTGGATTTAATTCATGATTCACGATTCATGATTCAATTCATGATTCATGATTCATTATTTATTTCATGATTCATGATTCGATTCTTGATTCTTGATTCATGATTCGATTAATAAATCATGATTCATGATTCAATTCATGATTCTTGATTCATGAATCATGATTCAATTCATAATTCATGATTCATAATTCATGATTCATGATTCATGATTCATGATTCAATTCATAATTCATGATTCATGATTCATGATTTGATTCATGATTCTTGACTCGTGATTCATGATTCGATTCATGATTCATGATTCATGATTCAATTCATGATTCATGATTTAATTCATGATTCAAGATTCATGATTCGATTCATGATTCAATTCATGATTCATGATTCAATTCATGATTAATGATTCATGATTCAATTCATGATTCATGATTCATGATTCAATTCATGATTCAAGATTCATGATTCGATTCATGATTCATGATTCAATTCATGATTCATGATTCATGATTCGATTCATGATTCAATTTATGATTCATGATTCATGATTCATGATTCAATTCATGATTCATGATTCAATTCATGATTCATGATTCAATTCATGATTCATGATTTATGATTCAATTCATGATTTATGATTCAATTCATGATTCAATTAATGATTCATGATTCATGATTCAATTCATGATTCATGATTCAATTCATGATTCATGATTTGATTCATGATTCATGATTCATGATTCAATTCATGATTCATGATTCATGATTCATGATTCATGAATTATGATTCAATTCATGATTCATGATTCAATTCATGATTCAATTCATGATTCATGATTCATGATTTAATTTATAATTCATGATTCAATTCATGAATTATGATTCATGATTCAATTCATGATTCATGATTCATGGTTCAATTTATGATTCATGATTCATGATTCATGATGTAATTCATGATTCAATTTATGATTCTGGATTTATTCATGATTCATGATTCATGATTCATGATTCAATTCATGATTCATGATTCATGATTAAATTCATGATTCATGATTTATGATTCTGGATTTATTTCATGATTCATGATTCGATTCTTGATTCTTGATTCATGATTCGATTCATAAATCATGATTCATGATTCAATTCATGATTCTTGATTCATGAATCATGATTCAATTCATAATTCATGATTCATAATTTTTGATTCATGATTTATGATTCATGATTCAATTCATAATTCATGATTCATGATTCATGATTCAATTCATGATTCATGATTCATGATTCAATTCATGATTCATGATTCATGATTCATGATTCATGATTCGATTCATGATTCATGATTCATGATTCAATTCATGATTCATGATTCAAGATTCATGATTCATGATTCGATTCATGATTCATGATTCAATTCATGATTAATGATTCATGATTCAATTCATGATTCATGATTCAATTCATGATTCAATTCATGATTCATGATTCGATTCATGATTCTTGATTCATGATTCATGATTCGATTCATGATTCATGATTCATGATTCAATTCATGATTCATGATTCAATTCATGATTCATGATTCATGATTCGATTCATGATTAATGATTCATGATTCAATTCATGATTCATGATTTATGATTCATGATTCAATTCATGCATCATAATTCATGATTCATGATTCATGATTTAATTCATAATTCATGATTCATGATTTGATTCATGATTCTTGACTCGTGATTCATGATTCGATTCATGATTCATGATTCATGATTCAATTCATGATTCATGATTTAATTCATGATTCAAGATTCATGATTCGATTCATGATTCATGATTCAATTCATGAATTATGATTCAATTCATGATTAATGATTCATGATTCAATTCATGATTCATGATTCATGATTCAATTCATGATTCATGATTCATGATTCAATTTATGAATTATGATTCATGATTCATGATTTATGATTCATGATTCATGATTCAATTCATGATTCATGATTCAATTCATGATTCAAGATTCATGATTCAATTCATGATTCATGATTCGATTCATGATTCATGATTCAATTCATGATTAATGATTCATGATTCAATTCATGATTCATGATTCATGATTCAATTCATGATTCAATTCATGATTCATGATTCATGATTCAATTTATGAATTATGATTCATGATTCATGATTCAATTCATGATTCAATTCATGATTCATGATTCAATTAATAATTCATGATTAATGATTCATGATTCAATTCATGATTCATGATTCATGATTCAATTCATGATTCATGATTTAATTCATGATTAATGATTCGATTCATGATTCATGATTCGATTCTTGATTCATGATTCATGATTCATGATTCAATTCATGATTCATGATTCATGATTCAATTCATGATTCATGATTCATGATTCATGATTCAATTCATGATTTATGATTCATGAATTATGATTCAATTCATGATTCAAGATTCTTGATTCGATTCATGATTCATGATTCAATTCATGATTCATGATTCATGTTTCGATTCATGATTCAATTCATGATTCATGATTCGATTCATGATTCATGATTTATGATTCAATTCATGATACATGATTCATGATTCAATTCATGATTCATGATTCATGATTCATGATTCAATTCATGTTTCATGATTTATGATTCGATTCATGATTCATGATTCATGATTCAATTCATGATTCATGATTCAATTCATAATTCATGATTCGTGATTCAATTCATGATTCATGATTCATGGTTCAATCCATGATTCATGATTCATGATTCAAGATTCAAATCATGATTCAATTCATGATTCATGATTCATGATTCAATTCATGATTCATGATTCAATTCATGATTCATGATTCAATTCATGATTCATGATTCGATTCATGATTCATGATTCATGATTCAAATCATGATTCATGATTCAATTCATGATTCAATTCATGATTCATAATTCATGATTCATGATTCAATTCATGATTCATGATTCAGGATTCATGATTCGATTCATGATTCTTGATTCATGATTCATGATTCGATTCATGATTCATGATTCATGATTCAATTCATGATTCATGTTTCATGATTCATGATTCAATTCATGATTCATGATTCATGATTCAATTCATAATTCATGATTCATGATTCATGATTCGATTCATGATTCTTGATTCATGATTCATGATTCGATTCATGATTCAAGATTCATGATTCGATTCATGATTCATGATTCAATTCATGATTCATGATTCATGATTCGATTCATGATTCAAATCATGATTCATGATTCATGATTCAATTTATGATTCATGATTCATGATTCATGATTCAATTCATGATTCATGATTCAATTCATGATTCAATTCATTATTCATGATTCAATTCATGATTCATGATTTATGATTCAATTCATGATTCAATTAATGATTCATGATTCATGATTCAATTCATGATTCATGATTCAATTCATGATTCATGATTCAATTCATGATTTATGATTTGATTCATGATTCATGATTCATGATTCAATTCATGATTCATGATTCATGATTCATGATTCAATTCATGATTCATGATTCATGAATTATGATTCAATTCATGATTCATGATTCAATTCATGATTCAATTCATGATTCATGATTTAATTTATAATTCATGATTCAATTCATGAATCATGATTCATGATTCAATTCATGATTCATGATTCATGGTTAAATTTATGATTCATGATTCATGATTCATGATTCAATTCATGATTCAATTTATGATTCTGGATTTATTCATGATTCATGATTCATGATTCATGATTCAATTCATGATTCATGATTAAATTCATGATTCATGATTTATGATTCTGGATTTATTTCATGATTCATGATTCGATTCTTGATTCTTGATTCATGATTCGATTCATAAATCATGATTCATGATTCAATTCATGATTCTTGATTCATGAATCATGATTCATGATTCATGATTCATGATTCAATTCATAATTCATGATTCATAATTTATGATTCATGATTCATGATTCATGATTCAATTCATAATTCATGATTCATGATTCATGATTCAATTCATGATTCATGATTCATGATTCAATTCATGATTCATGATTCATGATTCATGATTCGATTCATGATTCATGATTCATGATTCAATTCATGATTCATGATTCAAGATTCATGATTCATGATTCGATTCATGATTCATGATTCATGATTCATGATTCATGATTCATGATTCAATTCATGATTCATGATTCAATTCATGATTCAATTTATGAATCATGATTCGATTCATGATTCAATTCATGAATCATGATTCGATTCATGATTCTTGATTCATGATTCATGATTCGTTTCATGATTCATGATTCATGATTCAATTCATGATTCATGATTCAATTCATGATTCATGATTCATGATTCGATTCATGATTAATGATTCATGATTCAATTCATGATTCATGATTCATGATTCATGATTCAATTCATGATTCATAATTCATGATTCATGATTTAATTCATAATTCATGATTCATGATTCATGATTTGATTCATGATTCTTGACTCGTGATTCATGATTCGATTCATGATTCATGATTCAATTCATGATTCATGATTTAATTCATGATTCAAGATTCATGATTCAATTCATGATTCAATTCATGATTAATGATTCATGATTCAATTCATGATTCATGATTCAATTCATGATTCAATTCATGATTCATGATTCATGATTCAATTTATGAATTATGATTCATGATTCATGATTTATGATTCATGATTCATGATTCAATTCATGATTCATGATTCAATTCATGATTTAAGATTCATGATTCAATTCATGATTCATGATTCGATTCATGATTCATGATTCAATTCATGATTAATAATTCATGATTCAATTCATGATTCATGATTCATGATTCAATTCATGATTCATGATTCATGATTCAATTCATGATTCTATTCATGATTCATGATTCATGATTCATGATTCAATTCATGATTCATGATTTAATTCATGATTCATGATTCAATTTATGAATTATGATTCATGATTCATGATTCGTGATTCAAATCATGATTCAATTCATGATTCATGATTCATGATTCATGATTCAATTCATGATTCATGATTTAATTCATGATTCATGATTCAATTCATGATTCATGATTCGATTCATGATTCATGATTCATGATTCATGATTCAATTCATGATTCATGATTCATGATTCAATTCATGATTCATGATTCATGATTCAATTCATGATTCATGATTCATTAATTATGATTCAATTCATAATTCATGATTCATGATTTAATTTATAATTCATGATTCAATTCATGATTCAAGATTCTTGATTCGATTCATGATTCATGATTCAATTCATGATTCATGATTCATGTTTCGATTCATGATTCAATTCATGATTCATGATTCGATTCATGATTCATGATTCAATTCATGATTCATAATTCATGATTTATAATTCGATTCATGATTCATGATTCAATTCATGATTCATGATTCATGATTCAATTTATGATTCATGATTCAATTCATGATTCATGATTCATGATTCGATTCATGATTCATGATTTATGATTCAATTCATGATTCATGATTCATGATTCAATTCATGATTCATGATTCATGATTCATGATTCAATTCATGTTTCATGATTTATTATTCGATTCATGATTCATGATTCATGATTCAATTCATGATTCATGATTCATGATTCAATTCATGATTCATGATTCAATTCATGATTCATGATTCGATTCATGATTCATGATTCATGATTCAAATCATGATTCATGATTCAATTCATGATTCATAATTCATGATTCATGATTCAATTCATGATTCATGATTCAATTCATGATTCATAATTCATGATTCATGATTCAATTCATGATTCATGATTCAGGATTCAATTCATGATTCATGATTCATAATTCATGATTCAATTCATGATTCATGATTCATGATTCATGATTCATGATTCAATTCATAATTCATGATTCATGATTCATGATTCAATTCATGATTCATGATTCAAGATTCATGATTCATGATTCGATTCATGATTCATGATTCAATTCATGATTAATGATTCATGATTCAATTCATGATTCATGATTCAATTCATGATTCAATTCATGATTCATGATTCGATTCATGATTCTTGATTCATGATTCATGATTCGATTCATGATTCATGATTCATGATTCAATTCATGATTCATGATTCAATTCATGATTCATGATTCATGATTCGATTCATGATTAATGATTCATGATTCAATTCATGATTCATGATTTATGATTCATGATTCAATTCATGCATCATAATTCATGATTCATGATTCATGATTTAATTCATAATTCATGATTCATGATTTGATTCATGATTCTTGACTCGTGATTCATGATTCGATTCATGATTCATGATTCATGATTCAATTCATGATTCATGATTTAATTCATGATTCAAGATTCATGATTCGATTCATGATTCATGATTCAATTCATGAATTATGATTCAATTCATGATTAATGATTCATGATTCAATTCATGATTCATGATTCATGATTCAATTCATGATTCAATTCATGATTCATGATTCATGATTCAATTTATGAATTATGATTCATGATTCATGATTTATGATTCATGATTCATGATTCAATTCATGATTCATGATTCAATTCATGATTCAAGATTCATGATTCAATTCATGATTCATGATTCGATTCATGATTCATGATTCAATTCATGATTAATGATTCATGATTCAATTCATGATTCATGATTCATGATTCAATTCATGATTCATGATTCATGATTCAATTTATGAATTATGATTCATGATTCATGATTCAATTCATGATTCAATTCATGATTCATGATTCAATTAATAATTCATGATTAATGATTCATGATTCAATTCATGATTCATGATTCATGATTCAATTCATGATTCATGATTTAATTCATGATTCATGATTCGATTCATGATTCATGATTCGATTCATGATTCATGATTCATGATTCATGATTCAATTCATGATTCATGATTCATGATTCAATTCATGATTCATGATTCATGATTCATGATTCAATTCATGATTTATGATTCATGAATTATGATTCAATTCATGATTCAAGATTCTTGATTCGATTCATGATTCATGATTCAATTCATGATTCATGATTCATGTTTCGATTCATGATTCAATTCATGATTCATGATTCGATTCATGATTCATGATTTATGATTCAATTCATGATACATGATTCATGATTCAATTCATGATTCATGATTCATGATTCATGATTCAATTCATGTTTCATGATTTATGATTCGATTCATGATTCATGATTCATGATTCAATTCATGATTCATGATTCAATTCATAATTCATGATTCGTGATTCAATTCATGATTCATGATTCATGGTTCAATCCATGATTCATGATTCATGATTCAAGATTCAAATCATGATTCAATTCATGATTCATGATTCATGATTCAATTCATGATTCATGATTCAATTCATGATTCATGATTCAATTCATGATTCATGATTCGATTCATGATTCATGATTCATGATTCAAATCATGAATTATGATTCAATTCATGATTCAATTCATGATTCATAATTCATGATTCATGATTCAATTCATGATTCATGATTCAGGATTCATGATTCGATTCATGATTCTTGATTCACGATTCATGATTCGATTCATGATTCATGATTCATGATTCAATTCATGATTCATGTTTCATGATTCATGATTCAATTCATGATTCATGATTCATGATTCAATTCATAATTCATGATTCATGATTCATGATTCGATTCATGATTCTTGACTCATGATTCATGATTCGATTCATGATTCAAGATTCATGATTCGATTCATGATTCATGATTCAATTCATGATTCATGATTCATGATTCGATTCATGATTCAAATCATGATTCATGATTCATGATTCAATTTATGATTCATGATTCATGATTCATGATTCAATTCATGATTCATGATTCAATTCATGATTCAATTCATTATTCATGATTCAATTCATGATTCATGATTTATGATTCAATTCATGATTCAATTAATGAATCATGATTCATGATTCAATTCATGATTCATGATTCAATTCATGATTCATGATTCAATTCATGATTCATGATTCATGATTCAATTCATGATTTATGATTTGATTCATGATTCATGATTCATGATTCAATTCATGATTCATGATTCATGATTCATGATTCAATTCATGATTCATGATTCATGAATTATGATTCAATTCATGATTCAATTCATGATTCATGATTTAATTTATAATTCATGATTCAATTCATGAATCATGATTCATGATTCAATTCATGATTCATGATTCATGGTTAAATTTATGATTCATGATTCATGATTCATGATTCAATTCATGATTCAATTTATGATTCTGGATTTATTCATGATTCATGATTCATGATTCATGATTCAATTCATGATTCATGATTAAATTCATGATTCATGATTTATGATTCTGGATTTATTTCATGATTCATGATTCGATTCTTGATTCTTGATTCATGATTCGATTCATAAATCATGATTCATGATTCAATTCATGATTCTTGATTCATGAATCATGATTCATGATTCATGATTCATGATTCAATTCATAATTCATGATTCATAATTTATGATTCTTGATTCATGATTCATGATTCAATTCATAATTCATGATTCATGATTCATGATTCAATTCATGATTTTCATGATTCATGATTCAATTCATGATTCATGATTCATGATTCATGATTCATGATTCGATTCATGATTCATGATTCATGATTCAATTCATGATTCATGATTCAAGATTCATGATTCATGATTCGATTCATGATTCATGATTCAATTCATGATTCATGATTCAATTCATGATTCAATTTATGAATCATGATTCGATTCATGATTCAATTCATGAATCATGATTCGATTCATGATTCTTGATTCATGATTCATGATTCGATTCATGATTCATGATTCATGATTCAATTCATGATTCATGATTCAATTCATGATTCATGATTCATGATTCGATTCATGATTAATGATTCATGATTCAATTCATGATTCATGATTCATGATTCATGATTCAATTCATGATTCATAATTCATGATTCATGATTTAATTCATAATTCATGATTCATGATTCATGATTTGATTCATGATTCTTGACTCGTGATTCATGATTCGATTCATGATTCATGATTCAATTCATGATTCATGATTTAATTCATGATTCAAGATTCATGATTCAATTCATGATTCAATTCATGATTAATGATTCATGATTCAATTCATGATTCATGATTCAATTCATGATTCAATTCATGATTCATGATTCATGATTCAATTTATGAATTATGATTCATGATTCATGATTTATGATTCATGATTCATGATTCAATTCATGATTCATGATTCAATTCATGATTTAAGATTCATGATTCAATTCATGATTCATGATTCGATTCATGATTCATGATTCAATTCATGATTAATAATTCATGATTCAATTCATGATTCATGATTCATGATTCAATTCATGATTCTATTCATGATTCATGATTCATGATTCATGATTCAATTCATGATTCATGATTTAATTCATGATTCATGATTCAATTTATGAATTATGATTCATGATTCATGATTCGTGATTCAAATCATGATTCAATTCATGATTCATGATTCATGATTCATGATTCAATTCATGATTCATGATTTAATTCATGATTCATGATTCAATTCATGATTCATGATTCGATTCATGATTCATGATTCATGATTCATGATTCAATTCATGATTCATGATTCATGATTCAATTCATGATTCATGATTCATGATTCAATTCATGATTCATGATTCATTAATTATGATTCAATTCATAATTCATGATTCATGATTTAATTTATAATTCATGATTCAATTCATGATTCAAGATTCTTGATTCGATTCATGATTCATGATTCAATTCATGATTCATGATTCATGTTTCGATTCATGATTCAATTCATGATTCATGATTCGATTCATGATTCATGATTCAATTCATGATTCATAATTCATGATTTATAATTCGATTCATGATTCATGATTCAATTCATGATTCATGATTCATGATTCAATTCATGATTCATGATTCATGATTCAATTCATGATTCATGATTCAATTCATGATTCATGATTCATGATTCGATTCATGATTCATGATTTATGATTCAATTCATGATTCATGATTCATGATTCAATTCATGATTCATGATTCATGATTCATGATTCAATTCATGTTTCATGATTTATTATTCGATTCATGATTCATGATTCATGATTCATGATTCATGATTCAATTCATGATTCATGATTCAATTCATGATTCATGATTCGATTCATGATTCATGATTCATGATTCAAATCATGATTCATGATTCAATTCATGATTCATAATTCATGATTCAATTCATGATTCATGATTCAATTCATGATTCATAATTCATGATTCATGATTCAATTCATGATTCATGATTCAGGATTCAATTCATGATTCATGATTCATAATTCATGATTCATGATTCAATTCATGATTCATGATTCATGATTCATGATTCAATTCATAATTCATGATTCATGATTCATGATTCAATTCATGATTCTTGATTCATGATTCATGATTCAATTCATGATTCATGATTCGATTCATGATTCATGATTCATGATTCATGATTCATAATTCAATTCATGATTCAATTCATGATTCATGATTCAATTTATGATTCATGATTCATGATTCATGATTCAATTCATGATTCAATTCATGATTCATGATTGATGAATTCAATTCATGATTCATGATTCATGATTTATGATTCAATTCATGATTCAATTCATGATTCATGATTTAATTCATGATTCATGATTCAATTCATGATTCATGATTCATAATTTAATTCATGATTCAATTTATGATTTATGAATCATGATTCATAATTTAATTCATGATTCAATTTATGATTCATGATTCAATTCATGATTCATGATTCATGATTCAATTCATGATTCATGATTCATGATTCGATTCATGATTCATGATTCAATTCATGATTCATGATTAAATTCATGATTCATGATTCGATTCATGATTCATAATTCATGATTCATGATTCAATTCATGATTCATGATTCAATTCATGATTCGAATCCTGATTCAATTCAGGATTCGAATCCTGATTCAATTCATGATTCATGATTCATGATTCAATTCATAATTCATGATTCATAATTCATGATTCAATTCATGATTCATGATTCATGATTCATGATTCAACTCATGATTCATGATTCATGATTCAATTCATGATTCATGATTCATGATTCATGATTCGAGTCATGATTCATGATTCATGATTCAATTCATGATTCATGATTCAATTCATGATTTATGATTCCTTTTTATGATTCTTGATTCATGATTCATGATTCGATTCATGATTCATGATTCATGATTCAATTCATGATTCATGATTCATGATTCGAGTCATGATTCATGATTCATGATTCAATTCATGATTCATGATTCATGATTCAATTCATGATTTATGATTCCTTTTTATGATTCTTGATTCATGATTCATGATTCGATTCATGATTCATGATTCATGATTCAATTCATGATTCATGATTCATAATTCATGATTCATGATTCAATTCATGATTCATGATTCATGATTCATGATTCAATTCATAATTCATGATTCATGATTCTTGATTCAATTTATGATTCTTGATTCATGATTCATGATTCAATTCATGATTCAATTCATGATTCATGATTCAATTTATGATTCATGATTCATGATTCATGATTCATGATTCAATTCATGATTCAATTCATGATTCATGATTGATGAATTCAATTCATGATTCATGATTCATGATTTATGATTCAATTCATGATTCAATTCATGATTCATGATTTAATTCATGATTCATGATTCATGATTCAATTCATGATTCATGATTCATGATTCAATTCATGATTCAATTTATGATTTATGAATCATGATTCATAATTTAATTCATGATTCAATTTATGATTCATGATTCAATTCATGATTCAATTCATGATTCATGATTCATGATTCAATTCATGATTCATGATTCAATTCATGATTCATGATTCGATTCATGATTCATGATGCATGATTCAATTCATGATTCATGATTCATGATTCATGATTCAATTCATGATTCAAGATTCAATTCGTGATTCATAATTCATGATTCATGATTCAATTCATGATTCATGATTTAATTCATGATTCGAATCCTGATTCAATTCATGATTCGAATCCTGATTGAATTCATGATTCATGATTCATGATTCAATTCATGATTCATGATTCATGATTCAATTCATGATTCATGATTCATGATTCATGATTCATGAGTCAATTCATGATTCATGATTCATGATTCAATTCATAATTCATGATTCATGATTCAAATTATGATTCATGATTCAGGATTCAATTCATGATTCATGATTCATGATTCCTGATTCATGATTCAATTCATAATTCATGACTAATGATTCATGATTCAATTCATGATTTATGATTCATGATTCATGATTCATGATTCAATTCATGATTCATGATTCATGATTCAATTCATGATACATGATTCATGATTTATGATTCGATTCATGATTCATGATTCATGATTCATGATTCAATTCATGATTCATGATTCAATTCATGATTCATGATTCATGATTCATGATTTATGATTCGATTCATGATTCATGATTCATGATTCAATTCATGATTCATGATTCATGATTCATGATTCGATTCATGATTCATGATTCATGATTCATGATTCGATTCATGATTCATGATTCATGATTCAATTCATGATTCATGATTCAAGATTCATGATTCATGATTCGATTCATGATTCATGATTCAATTCATGATTAATGATTCATGATTCAATTCATGATTCATGATTCAATTCATGATTCATGATTTAATTCATGATTCAATTCATGATTCATGATTCGATTCATGATTCTTGATGCATGATTCAATTCATGATTCATGATTCATGATTCAATTCATGATTCAAGATTCAAATCGTGATTCATAATTCATGATTCATGATTCTATTCATGATTCATGATTTAATTCATGATTCGAATCCTGATTCAATTCATGATTCGAATCCTGATTGAATTCATGATTCATGATTCATGATTCAATTCATGATTCAATTCATGATTCATGATTCATGATTCATGATTTATGAGTCAATTCATGATTCATGATTAATGATTCAATTCATAATTCATGATTCATGATTCATGATTTGATTCATGATTCATGATTCATGATTCAATTTATAATTCATGATTCATGATTCAATTCATGATTCATGATTCGTTTCATGATTCTTGATTCATGATTCATGATTCGATTCATGATTCATGATTCATGATTCAAATTATGATTCATGATTCAGGATTCAATTCATGATTCATGATTCATGATTCGAGTCATGATTCATGATTCATGATTCAATTCATGATTCATGATTCAATTCATGATTCATGATTCCTTTTATGATTCTTGATTCATGATTCATGATTCGATTCATGATTCATGATTTATGATTCAATTCATGATTCATGATTCATGATTCATGATTCAATTCATGATTCATGATTCATGATTCATGATTCATGATTCATGATTCAATTCATAATTCATGATTCATGATTCATGATTCAATTCATGATTCTTGATTCATGATTCATGATTCAATTCATGATTCATGATTCGATTCATGATTCATGATTCAATTCATGATTCGTGATTGATGAATTCAATTCATGATTCATGATTCATGATTTATGATTCAATTCATGATTCAATTCATGATTCATGATTTAATTCATGATTCATGATTCATGATTCAATTCATGATTCATGATTCATGATTCAATTCATGATTCATGATTCAATTCATGAATTATGATTCAATTCATGATTAATGATTCATGATTCAATTCATGATTCATGATTCATGATTCAATTCATGATTCAATTCATGATTCAATTCATGATTCAATTCATGATTCATGATTCAATTTATGAATTATGATTCATGATTCATGATTTATGATTCATGATTCATGATTCAATTCATGATTCATGATTCAATTCATGATTCAAGATTCATGATTCAATTCATGATTCATGATTCGATTCATGATTCATGATTCAATTCATGATTAATGATTCATGATTCAATTCATGATTCATGATTCAATTCATGATTCAATTCATGATTCATGATTCATGATTCAATTTATGAATTATGATTCATGATTCATGATTCAATTCATGATTCAATTCATGATTCATGATTCAATTAATAATTCATGATTAATGATTCATGATTCAATTCATGATGCATGATTCAATTCATGATTCATGATTTAATTCATGATTCATGATTCGATTCATGATTCATGATTCGATTCATGATTCATGATTCATGATTCATGATTCAATTCATGATTCATGATTCATGATTCAATTCATGATTCATGATTCATGATTCATGATTCAATTCATGATTCATGATTCATGAATTATGATTCAATTCATGATTCATGATTCATGATTCAATTCATGATTCAATTCATAATTCATGATTCATGATTTAATTTATAATTCATGATTCAATTCATGATTCAAGATTCTTGATTCGATTCATGATTCATGATTCAATTCATGATTCATGATTCATGTTTCGATTCATGATTCAATTCATGATTCATGATTCGATTCATGATTCATGATTCAATTCATGATTCATAATTCATGATTCATGATTCGATTCATGATTCATGATTCAATTCATGATTCATGATTCATGATTCATGATTCAATTCATGATTCATGATTCAATTCATGATTCATGATTCAATTCATGATTCATGATTCATGATTCGATTCATGATTCATGATTTATGATTCAATTCATGATTCATGATTCATGATTCATTTCATGATTCATGATTCATGATTCATGATTCAATTCATGTTTCATGATTTATGATTCGATTCATGATTCATGATTCATGATTCAATTCATGATTCATGATTCAATTCATAATTCATGATTCGTGATTCAATTCATGATTCATGATTCATGGTTCAATCCATGATTCATGATTCATGATTCAAGATTCAAATCATGATTCAATTCATGATTCATGATTCATGATTCAATTCATGATTCATGATTCAATTCATGATTCATGATTCAATTCATGATGCATGATTCGATTCATGATTCATGATTCATGATTCAAATCATGATTCATGATTCAATTCATGATTCATAATTCATGATTCATGATTCAATTCATGATTCATGATTCAATTCATGATTCATAATTCATGATTTATGATTCAATTCATGATTCATGATTCAGGATTCATGATTCGATTCATGATTCTTGATTCACGATTCATGATTCGATTCATGATTCATGATTCATGATTCAATTCATGATTCATGTTTCATGATTCATGATTCAATTCATGATTCATGATTCATGATTCAATTCATAATTCATGATTCATGATTCATGATTCGATTCATGATTCTTGACTCATGATTCATGATTCGATTCATGATTCAAGATTCATGATTCGATTCATGATTCATGATTCAATTCATGATTCATGATTCATGATTCGATTCATGATTCAAATCATGATTCATGATTCATGATTCAATTTATGATTCATGATTCATGATTCATGATTCAATTCATGATTCATGATTCAATTCATGATTCAATTCATGATTCATGATTCAATTCATGATTCATGATTTATGATTCAATTCATGATTCAATTAATGATTCATGATTCATGATTCAATTCATGATTCATGATTCAATTCATGATTCATGATTCATGATTCAATTCATGATTTATGATTTGATTCATGATTCATGATTCATGATTCAATTCATGATTCATGATTCATGATTCATGATTCAATTCATGATTCATGAATTATGATTCAATTCATGATTCATGATTCAATTCATGATTCAATTCATGATTCATGATTTAATTTATAATTCATGATTCAATTCATGATTCATGATTCATGGTTAAATTTATGATTCATGATTCATGATTCATGATTCAATTCATGATTCAATTTATGATTCTGGATTTATTCATGATTCATGATTCATGATTCATGATTCAATTCATGATTCATGATTCATGATTAAATTCATGATTCATGATTTATGATTCTGGATTTATTTCATGATTCATGATTCGATTCTTGATTCTTGATTCATGATTCAATTCATAAATCATGATTCATGATTCAATTCATGATTCTTGATTCATGAATCATGATTCATGATTCATGATTCATGATTCAATTCATAATTCATGATTCATAATTTATGATTCATGATTCATGATTCATGATTCAATTCATAATTCATGATTCATGATTCATGATTCAATTCATGATTCATGATTCATGATTCAATTCATGATTCATGATTCATGATTCATGATTCGATTCATGATTCATGATTCAATTCATGATTCATGATTCAAGATTCATGATTCATGATTCGATTCATGATTCATGATTCATGATTCATGATTCATGATTCGATTCATGATTCATGATTCATGATTCAATTCATGATTCATGATTCGATTCATGATTCAATTCATGAATCATGACTCGATTCATGATTCTTGATTCATGATTCATGATTCGATTCATGATTCATGATTCATGATTCAATTCATGATTCATGATTCAATTCATGATTCATGATTCATGATTCGATTCATGATTAATGATTCATGATTCAATTCATGATTCATGATTCATGATTCATGATTCAATTCATGATTCATAATTCATGATTCATGATTTAATTCATAATTCATGATTCATGGTTCATGATTTGATTCATGATTCTTGACTCGTGATTCATGATTCGATTCATGATTCATGATTCATGATTCAATTCATGATTCATGATTTAATTAATGATTCAAGATTCATGATTCAATTCATGATTCAATTCATGATTAATGATTCATGATTCAATTCATGATTCATGATTCATGATTCAATTCATGATTCAATTCATGATTCATGATTCATGATTCAATTTATGAATTATGATTCATGATTCATGATTTATGATTCATGATTCATGATTCAATTCATGATTCATGATTCATGATTCAATTCATGATTCATGATTCGATTCATGATTCATGATTCAATTCATGATTAATGATTCATGATTCAATTCATGATTCATGATTCATGATTCAATTCATGATTCTATTCATGATTCATGATTCATGATTCAATTCATGATTCATGATTTAATTCATGATTCATGATTCAATTCATGATTCATGATTCGATTCATGATTCATGATTCATCATTCATGATTCAATTCATGATTCATGATTCATGATTCAATTCATGATTCATGATTCATGATTCATGATTCAATTCATGATTCATGATTCATTAATTATGATTCAATTCATAATTCATGATTCATGATTTAATTTATAATTCATGATTCAATTCATGATTCAAGATTCTTGATTCGATTCATGATTCATGATTCAATTCATGATTCATGATTCATGTTTCGATTCATGATTCAATTCATGATTCATGATTCGATTCATGATTCATGATTCAATTCATGATTCATAATTCATGATTTATGATTCGATTCATGATTCATGATTCAATTCATGATTCATGATTCATGATTCATGATTCAATTCATGATTCATGATTCATGATTCAATTCATGATTCATGATTCAATTCATGATTCATGATTCATGATTCGATTCATGATTCATGATTTATGATTCAATTCATGATTCATGATTCATGATTCAATTCATGATTCATGATTCATGATTCATGATTCAATTCATGTTTCATGATTTATTATTCGATTCATGATTCATGATTCATGATTCAATTCATGATTCATGATTCAATTCATGATTCATGATTCGTGATTCAATTCATGATTCATGATTCATGATTCAATCCATGATTCATGATTCATGATTCAAGATTCAAATCATGATTCAATTCATGATTCATGATTCATGATTCAATTCATGATTCATGATTCAATTCATGATTCATGATTCATGATTCATGATTCATGATTCAAATCATGATTCATGATTCAATTCATGATTCATAATTCATGATTCATGATTCAATTCATGATTCATGATTCAATTCATGATTCATAATTCATGATTCATGATTCAATTCATGATTCATGATTCAGGATTCAATTCATGATTCATGATTCATAATTCATGATTCATGATTCAATTCATGATTCATGATTCATGATTCATGATTCAATTCATAATTCATGATTCATGATTCATGATTCAATTCATGATTCTTGATTCATGATTCATGATTCAATTCATGATTCATGATTCGATTCATGATTCATGATTCATGATTCATGATTCAATTCATGATTCAATTCATGATTCATGATTCAATTTATGATTCATGATTCATGATTGATGAATTCAATTCATGATTCATGATTCATGATTGATGAATTCAATTCATGATTCATGATTCATGATTTATGATTCAATTCATGATTCAATTCATGATTCATGATTTAATTCATGATTCATGATTCAATTCATGATTCATGATTCATAATTTAATTCATGATTCAATTTATGATTTATGAATCATGATTCATAATTTAATTCATGATTCAATTTATGATTCATGATTCAATTCATGATTCAATTCATGATTCATGATTCATGATTCAATTCATGATTCATGATTCATGATTCGATTCATGATTCATGATTCGATTCATGATTCATGATTCAATTCATGATTCATGATTAAATTCATGATTCATGATTCGATTCATGATTCATGATTCATGATTCATGATTCAATTCATAATTCATGATTCATGATTCATGATTCAATTCATGATTCATGATTCATGATTCATGATTCAACTCATGATTCATGATTCATGATTCAATTCATGATTCATGATTCATGATTCATGATTCAATTCATGATTCATGATTCATGATTCAATTCATGATTTATGATTCCTTTTTATGATTCTTGATTCATGATTCATGATTCGATTCATGATTCATGATTCATGATTCAATTCATGATTCATGATTCATGATTCATGATTCGAGTCATGATTCATGATTCATGATTCAATTCATGATTCATGATTCATGATTCAATTCATGATTTATGATTCCTTTTTATGATTCTTGATTCATGATTCATGATTCGATTCATGATTCATGATTCATGATTCAATTCATGATTCATGATTCATAATTCATGATTCATGATTCAATTCATGATTCATGATTCATGATTCATGATTCAATTCATGATTCTTGATTCATGATTCATGATTCAATTCATGATTCATGATTCGATTCATGATTCATGATTCAATTCATGATTCAATTCATGATTCATGATTCAATTCATGATTCATGATTCATGATTCATGATTCAATTCATGATACAATTCATGATTCATGATTGATGAATTCAATTCATGATTCATGATTCATGATTTATGATTCAATTCATGATTCAATTCATGATTCATGATTTAATTCATGATTCATGATTCATGATTCAATTCATGATTCATGATTCATGATTCAATTCATGATTCAATTTATGATTTATGAATCATGATTCATAATTTAATTCATGATTCAATTTATGATTCATGATTCAATTCATGATTCAATTCATGATTCATGATTCATGATTCAATTCATGATTCATGATTCAATTCATGATTCATGATTCGATTCATGATTCATGATGCATGATTCAATTCATGATTCAAGATTCAATTCGTGATTCATAATTCATGATTCATGATTCAATTCATGATTCATGATTTAATTCATGATTCGAATCCTGATTCAATTCATGATTCGAATCCTGATTGAATTCATGATTCATGATTCATGATTCAATTCATGATTCATGATTCATGATTCAATTCATGATTCATGATTCATGATTCATGATTCATGAGTCAATTCATAATTCATGATTCATGATTCAATTCATAATTCATGATTCATGATTCAAATTATGATTCATGATTCAGGATTCAATTCATGATTCATGATTCATGATTCATGATTCATGATTCAATTCATAATTCATGATTAATGATTCATGATTCAATTCATGATTTATGATTCATGATTCATGATTCATGATTCAATTCATGATTCATGATTCATGATTCAATTCATGATACATGATTCATGATTTATGATTCGATTCATGATTCATAATTCATGATTCATGATTCAATTCATGATTCATGATTCAATTCATGATTCATGATTCATGATTCATGATTCATGATTTGATTCATGATTCATGATTCATGATTCGATTCATGATTCATGATTCATGATTCAATTCATGATTCATGATTCAAGATTCATGATTCATGATTCGATTCATGATTCATGATTCAATTCATGATTAATGATTCATGATTCAATTCATGATTCATGATTCAATTCATGATTCATGATTTAATTCATGATTCAATTCATGATTCATGATTCGATTCATGATTCTTGATGCATGATTCAATTCATGATTCATGATTCATGATTCATGATTCAATTCATGATTCAAGATTCAAATCGTGATTCATAATTCATGATTCATGATTCAATTCATGATTCATGATTTAATTCATGATTCGAATCCTGATTCAATTCATGATTCGAATCCTGATTGAATTCATGATTCATGATTCATGATTCAATTCATGATTCAATTCATGATTCATGATTCATGATTCATGATTCATGAGTCAATTCATGATTCATGATTAATGATTCAATTCATAATTCATGATTCATGATTCATGATTCGATTCATGATTCATGATTCATGATTCAATTTATAATTCATGATTCATGATTCAATTCATGATTCATGATTCGTTTCATGATTCTTGATTCATGATTCATGATTCGATTCATGATTCATGATTCATAATTCAAATTATGATTCATGATTCAGGATTCAATTCATGATTCATGATTCATGATTCATGATTCATGATTCATGATTCGAGTCATGATTCATGATTCATGATTCAATTCATGATTCATGATTCATGATTCAATTCATGATTCATGATTCCTTTTTATGATTCTTGATTCATGATTCATGATTCGATTCATGATTCATGATTTATGATTCAATTCATGATTCATGATTCATAATTCATGATTCATGATTCAATTCATCATTCATGATTCATGATTCATGATTCGCGATTCAATTCATAATTCATGATTCATGATTCATGATTCAATTCATGATTCTTGATTCATGATTCATGATTCAATTCATGATTCATGATTCGATTCATGATTCATGATTCAATTCATGATTCAATTCATGATTCGTGATTGATGAATTCAATTCATGATTCATGATTCATGATTTATGATTCAATTCATGATTCAATTCATGATTCATGATTTAATTCATGATTCATGATTCATGATTCAATTCATGATTCATGATTCATGATTAAATTCATGATACAATTTATGATTTATGAATCATGATTCATAATTTAATTCATGATTCAATTTATGATTCATGATTCAATTCATGATTCAATTCATGATTCATGATTCAATTCATGATTCATGATTCAATTCATGATTCATGATTAAATTCATGATTCATGATTCGATTCATGATTCATGATGCATGATTCAATTCATGATTCATGATTCATGATTCATGATTCAATTCATGATTCAAGATTCAATTCGTGAATCATAATTCATGATTCATGATTCAATTCATGATTCATGATTTAATTCATGATTCGAATCCTGATTCAATGCATGATTCGAATCCTGATTGAATTCATGATTCATGATTCATGATTCAATTCATGATTCATGATTCATGATTCATGATTCATGATTCATGAGTCAATTCATGATTCATGATTCATGATTCAATTCATAATTCATGATTCATGATTCAATTCATGATTCAAGATTCGTTTCATGATTCTTGATTCATGATTCATGATTCGATTCATGATTCATGATTCATGATTCAAATTATGATTCATGATTCAGGATTCAATTCATGATTCATGATTCATGATTCATGATTCATGATTCAATTCATAATTCATGAATAATGATTCATGATTCAATTCATGATTTATGATTCATGATTCATGATTCATGATTTAATTCATGATTCATGATTCATGATTCAATTCATGATACATGATTCATGATTTATGATTCGATTCATGATTCATAATTCATGATTCATGATTCAATTCATGATTCATGATTCAATTCATGATTCATAATTCATGATTCATGATTCAATTCATGATTCATGATTCAGGATTCAATTCATGATTCATGATTCATAATTCATGATTCATGATTCAATTCATGATTCATGATTCATGATTCATGATTCAATTCATAATTCATGATTCATGATTCATGATTCAATTCATGATTCTTGATTCATGATTCATGATTCAATTCATGATTCATGATTCGATTCATGATTCATGATTCATGATTCATGATTCAATTCATGATTCAATTCATGATTCATGATTCAATTTATGATTCATGATTCATGATTGATGAATTCAATTCATGATTCATGATTCATGATTGATGAATTCAATTCATGATTCATGATTCATGATTTATGATTCAATTCATGATTCAATTCATGATTCATGATTTAATTCATGATTCATGATTCAATTCATGATTCATGATTCATAATTTAATTCATGATTCAATTTATGATTTATGAATCATGATTCATAATTTAATTCATGATTCAATTTATGATTCATGATTCAATTCATGATTCAATTCATGATTCATGATTCATGATTCAATTCATGATTCATGATTCATGATTCGATTCATGATTCATGATTCAATTCATGATTCATGATTAAATTCATGATTCGATTCATGATTCATAATTCATGATTCATGATTCAATTCATGATTCATGATTCAATTCATGATTCGAATCCTGATTCAATTCAGGATTCGAATCCTGATTCAATTCATGATTCATGATTCATGATTCAATTCATAATTCATGATTCATGATTCATGATTCAATTCATGATTCATGATTCATGATTCATGATTCAACTCATGATTCATGATTCATGATTCAATTCATGATTCATGATTCATGATTCATGATTCAATTCATGATTCATGATTCATGATTCAATTCATGATTTATGATTCCTTTTTATGATTCTTGATTCATGATTCATGATTCGATTCATAATTCATGATTCATGATTCAATTCATGATTCATGATTCATGATTCATGATTCGAGTCATGATTCATGATTCATGATTCAATTCATGATTCATGATTCATGATTCAATTCATGATTTATGATTCCTTTTTATGATTCTTGATTCATGATTCATGATTCGATTCATGATTCATGATTCATGATTCAATTCATGATTCATGATTCATAATTCATGATTCATGATTCAATTCATGATTCATGATTCATGATTCATGATTCAATTCATGATTCTTGATTCATGATTCATGATTCAATTCATGATTCATGATTCGATTCATGATTCATGATTCAATTCATGATTCAATTCATGATTCATGATTCAATTCATGATTCATGATTCATGATTCATGATTCAATTCATGATTCAATTCATGATTCATGATTGATGAATTCAATTCATGATTCATGATTCATGATTTATGATTCAATTCATGATTCAATTCATGATTCATGATTTAATTCATGATTCATGATTCATGATTCAATTCATGATTCATGATTCATGATTCAATTCATGATTCAATTTATGATTTATGAATCATGATTCATAATTTAATTCATGATTCAATTTATGATTCATGATTCAATTCATGATTCAATTCATGATTCATGATTCATGATTCAATTCATGATTCATGATTCAATTCATGATTCATGATTCGATTCATGATTCATGATGCATGATTCAATTCATGATTCATGATTCATGATTCATGATTCAATTCATGATTCAAGATTCAATTCGTGATTCATAATTCATGATTCATGATTCAATTCATGATTCATGATTTAATTCATGATTCGAATCCTGATTCAATTCATGATTCGAATCCTGATTGAATTCATGATTCATGATTCATGATTCAATTCATGATTCATGATTCATGATTCAATTCATGATTCATGATTCATGATTCATGATTCATGAGTCAATTCATAATTCATGATTCATGATTCAATTCATAATTCATGATTCATGATTCAAATTATGATTCATGATTCAGGATTCAATTCATGATTCATGATTCATGATTCATGATTCATGATTCAATTCATAATTCATGATTAATGATTCATGATTCAATTCATGATTTATGATTCATGATTCATGATTCATGATTCAATTCATGATTCATGATTCATGATTCAATTCATGATACATGATTCATGATTTATGATTCGATTCATGATTCATAATTCATGATTCATGATTCAATTCATGATTCATGATTCAATTCATGATTCATGATTCATGATTTATGATTCGATTCATGATTCATGATTCATGATTCAATTCATGATTCATGATTCATGATTCATGATTCATGATTTGATTCATGATTCATGATTCATGATTCGATTCATGATTCATGATTCATGATTCAATTCATGATTCATGATTCAAGATTCATGATTCATGATTCGATTCATGATTCATGATTCAATTCATGATTAATGATTCATGATTCAATTCATGATTCATGATTCAATTCATGATTCATGATTTAATTCATGATTCAATTCATGATTCATGATTCGATTCATGATTCTTGATGCATGATTCAATTCATGATTCATGATTCATGATTCATGATTCAATTCATGATTCAAGATTCAAATCGTGATTCATAATTCATGATTCATGATTCAATTCATGATTCATGATTTAATTCATGATTCGAATCCTGATTCAATTCATGATTCGAATCCTGATTGAATTCATGATTCATGATTCATGATTCAATTCATGATTCAATTCATGATTCATGATTCATGATTCATGATTCATGAGTCAATTCATGATTCATGATTAATGATTCAATTCATAATTCATGATTCATGATTCATGATTCGATTCATGATTCATGATTCAATTTATAATTCATGATTCATGATTCAATTCATGATTCATGATTCGTTTCATGATTCTTGATTCATGATTCATGATTCGATTCATGATTCATGATTCATAATTCAAATTATGATTCATGATTCAGGATTCAATTCATGATTCATGATTCATGATTCATGATTCATGATTCATGATTCGAGTCATGATTCATGATTCATGATTCAATTCATGATTCATGATTCATGATTCAATTCATGATTCATGATTCCTTTTTATGATTCTTGATTCATGATTCATGATTCGATTCATGATTCATGATTTATGATTCAATTCATGATTCATGATTCATAATTCATGATTCATGATTCAATTCATCATTCATGATTCATGATTCATGATTCGCGATTCAATTCATAATTCATGATTCATGATTCATGATTCAATTCATGATTCTTGATTCATGATTCATGATTCAATTCATGATTCATGATTCGATTCATGATTCATGATTCAATTCATGATTCAATTCATGATTCGTGATTGATGAATTCAATTCATGATTCATGATTCATGATTTATGATTCAATTCATGATTCAATTCATGATTCATGATTTAATTCATGATTCATGATTCATGATTCAATTCATGATTCATGATTCATGATTAAATTCATGATACAATTTATGATTTATGAATCATGATTCATAATTTAATTCATGATTCAATTTATGATTCATGATTCAATTCATGATTCAATTCATGATTCATGATTCAATTCATGATTCATGATTCAATTCATGATTCATGATTCAATTCATGATTCATGATTCGATTCATGATTCATGATGCATGATTCAATTCATGATTCATGATTCATGATTCAATTCATGATTCAAGATTCAATTCGTGAATCATAATTCATGATTCATGATTCAATTCATGATTCATGATTTAATTCATGATTCGAATCCTGATTCAATGCATGATTCGAATCCTGATTGAATTCATGATTCATGATTCATGATTCAATTCATGATTCATGATTCATGATTCATGATTCATGATTCATGAGTCAATTCATGATTCATGATTCATGATTCAATTCATAATTCATGATTCATGATTCAATTCATGATTCAAGATTCGTTTCATGATTCTTGATTCATGATTCATGATTCGATTCATGATTCATGATTCATGATTCAAATTATGATTCATGATTCAGGATTCAATTCATGATTCATGATTCATGATTCATGATTCAATTCATAATTCATGAATAATGATTCATGATTCAATTCATGATTTATGATTCATGATTCATGATTCATGATTTAATTCATGATTCATGATTCATGATTCAATTCATGATACATGATTCATGATTTATGATTCGATTCATGATTCATGATTCAATTCATGATACATGATTCATGATTTATGATTCGATTCATGATTCATGATTCATGATTCATGATTCAATTCATGATTCATGATTCAATTCATGATTCATGATTCATGATTCATGATTTATGATTCGATTTATGATTCATGATTCATGATTCAATTCATGATTCATGATTCATGATTCATGATTCATGACTCGATTCATGATTCATGATTCATGATTCGATTCATGATTCATGATTCATTATTCAATTCATGATTCATGATTCAAGATTCATGATTCATGATTCGATTCATGATTCATGATTCAATTCATGATTAATGATTCATGATTCAATTCATGATTCATGATTCAATTCATGATTCATGATTTAATTCATGATTCAATTCATGATTCATGATTCGATTCATGATTCTTGATGCATGATTCAATTCATGATTCATGATTCATGATTCAATTCATGATTCAAGATTCAATTCGTGATTCATCATTCATGATTCATGATTCAATTCATGATTCATGATTTAATTCATGATTCGAATCCTGATTCAATTCATGATTCGAATCCTGATTGAATTCATGATTCATGATTCATGATTCAATTCATGATTCATGATTCATGATTCAATTCATGATTCATGATTCATGATTCATGATTCATGAGTCAATTCATGATTCATGATTCATGATTCAATTCATAATTCATGATTCATGATTCATGATTCGATTCATGATTCATGATTCATGATTCAATTTATAATTCATGATTCATGATTCAATTCATGATTCATGATTCGTTTCATGATTCTTGATTCATGATTCATGATTCGATTCATGATTCATGATTCATGATTCAAATTATGATTCATGATTCAGGATTCAATTCATGATTCATGATTCATGATTCATGATTCATGATTCATGATTCATGATTCAATTCATAATTCATGATTAATGATTCATGATTCAATTCATGATTTATGATTCATGATTCATGATTCATGATTCAATTCATGATTCATGATTCATGATTCGATTCATGATTCATGATTCATGATTCATGATTCAATTCATGATTCATGATTCAATTCATGATTCATGATTCATGATTCATGATTTATGATTCGATTCATGATTCAATTCATGATTCATGATTCATGATTCATGATTCGATTCATGATTCATGATTCATGATTCATGATTCATGATTCGATTCATGATTCATGATTCATGATTCAATTCATGATTCATGATTCAAGATTCATGATTCATGATTCGATTCATGATTCATGATTCAATTCATGATTAATGATTCATGATTCAATTCATGATTCATGATTCAATTCATGATTCATGATTTAATTCATGATTCAATTCATGATTCATGATTCGATTCATGATTCTTGATGCATGATTCAATTCATGATTCATGATTCATGATTCAATTCATGATTCAAGATTCAATTCGTGATTCATAATTCATGATTCATGATTCATTTCATGATTCATGATTTAATTCATGATTCGAATCCTGATTCAATTCATGATTCGAATCCTGATTGAATTCATGATTCATGATTCATGATTCAATTCATGATTCATGATTCATGATTCAATTCATGATTCATGATTCATGATTCATGATTCATGAGTCAATTCATGATTCATGATTCATGATTCAATTCATAATTCATGATTCATGATTCATGATTCGTTTCATGATTCAATTCATAATTCATGATTCATGATTCATGATTCGATTCATGATTCATGATTCATGATTCAATTTATAATTCATGATTCATGATTCAATTCATGATTCATGATTCGTTTCATGATTCTTGATTCATGATTCATGATTCGATTCATGATTTATGATTCATGATTCAAATTATGATTCATGATTCAGGATTCAATTCATAATTCATGATTCATGATTCATGATTCAATTCATAATTCATGATTAATGATTCATGATTCAATTCATGATTTATGATTCATGATTCATGATTCAATTCATGATACATGATTCATGATTTATGATTCGATTCATGATTCATGATTCATGATTCATGATTCAATTCATGATTCATGATTCAATTCATGATTCATGATTCATGATTCATGATTTATGATTCGATTCATGATTCATGATTCATGATTCAATTCATGATTCATGATTCATGATTCATGATTCGATTCATGATTCATGATTCATGATTCAATTCATGATTCATGATTCAAGATTCATGATTCATGATTCGATTCATGATTCATGATTCAATTCATGATTAATGATTCATGATTCAATTCATGATTCATGATTCAATTCATGATTCATGATTTAATTCATGATTCAATTCATGATTCATGATTTGATTCATGATTCTTGATTCATGATTCGATTCATGATTCATGATTCATGATTCAATTCATGATTCATGATTCATGATTCGATTCATGATTCATGATTCATGATTCATGATTCAATTCATGATTCATGATTCATGATTCATGATTCAATTCATGATTCATGATTCATGATTCAATTCATGATTCATGATTCATGATTCAATTCATGATTCATGATTCGATTCATGATTCGTGATTGATGAATTCAATTCATGATTCATGATTCATGATTTATGATTCAATTCATGCTTCAATTCATGATTCAATTTATAATTTATGAACCATGATTCATAATTTAATTCATGATTCAATTTATGATTCATGATTCAGTTCATGATTCAATTCATGATTCATGATTCAATTCATGATTCATGATTCAATTCATGATTCATGATTAAATTCATGATTCATGATTCGATTCATGATTCATGATGCATGATTCAATTCATGATTCATGATTCATGATTCATGATTCAATTCATGATTCAAGATTCAATTCGTGATTCATAATTCATGATTCATGATTCAATTCATAATTCATGATTTAATTCATGATTCGAATCCTGATTCAATTCATGATTCGATTCCTGATTGAATTCATGATTCATGATTCATGATTCAATTCATGATTCATGATTCATGATTCAATTCATGATTCATGATTCATGATTCATGATTCATGAGTCAATTCATGATTCATGATTCATGATTCAATTCATAATTCATGATTCATGATTCGATTCATGATTCATGATTCATGATTCAATTTATAATTCATGATTCATGATTCAATTCATGATTCAAGATTCGTTTCATGATTCTTGATTCATGATTCATGATTTGATTCATGATTCATGATTCATGATTCAAATTATGATTCATGATTCAGGATTCAATTCATGATTCATGATTCATGATTCATGATTCATGATTCAATTCATAATTCATGAATAATGATTCATGATTCAATTCATGATTTATGATTCATGATTCATGATTCAGGATTCAATTCATGATTCATGATTCATGATTCATGATTCATGATTCAATTCATAATTCATGAATAATGATTCATGATTCAATTCATGATTTATGATTCATGATACATGATTCATGATTTATGATTCGATTCATGATTCATGATTCATGATTCATGATTCAATTCATGATTCATGATTCATGATTCATGATTTATGATTCGATTCATGATTCATGATTCAATTCATGATTCATGATTCATGATTCATGATTCATGACTCGATTCATGATTCATGATTCATGATTCATGATTCGATTCATGATTCATGCTTCATTATTCAATTCATGATTAATGATTCAAGATTCATGATTCATTAATCGATTCATGATTCATGATTCAATTCATGATTAATGATTCATGATTCAATTCATGATTCATGATTCAATTCATGATTCATGATTTAATTCATGATTCAATTCATGATTCATGATTCGATTCATGATTCTTGATGCATGATTCAATTCATGATTCATGATTCATGATTCAATTCATGATTCAAGATTCAATTCGTGATTCATAATTCATGATTCATGATTCAATTCATGATTCATGATTTAATTCATGATTCGAATCCTGATTCAATTCATGATTCGAATCCTGATTGAATTCATGATTCATGATTCATGATTCAATTCATGATTCATGATTCATGATTCAATTCATGATTCATGATTCATGATTCATGATTCATGAGTCAATTCATGATTCATGATTCATGATTCAATTCATAATTCATGATTCGATTCATGATTCATGATTCATGATTCAATTTATAATTCATGATTCATGATTCAATTCATGATTCATGATTCGTTTCATGATTCTTGATTCATGATTCATGATTCGATTCATGATTCATGATTCATGATTCAAATTATGATTCATGATTCAGGATTCAATTCATGATTCATGATTCATGATTCATGATTCATGATTCATGATTCATGATTCAATTCATGATTTATGATTCATGATTCATGATTCATGATTCAATTCATGATTCATGATTCATGATTCGATTCATGATTCATGATTCATGATTCATGATTCAATTCATGATTCATGATTCAATTCATGATTCATGATTCATGATTCATGATTTATGATTCGATTCATGATTCATGATTCATGATTCAATTCATGATTCATGATTCATGATTCATGATTCATGATTCGATTCATGATTCATGATTCATGATTTATGATTCGATTCATGATTCATGATTCATGATTCAATTCATGATTCATGATTCAAGATTCATGATTCATGATTCGATTCATGATTCATGATTCAATTCATGATTAATGATTTATGATTCAATTCATGATTCATGATTCAATTCATGATTCATGATTTAATTCATGATTCAATTCATGATTCATGATTCGATTCATGATTCTTGATGCATGATTCAATTCATGATTCATGATTCATGATTCATGATTCATGATTCAATTCATGATTCAAGATTCAATTCGTGATTCATAATTCATGATTCATGATTCAATTCATGATTCATGATTTAATTCATGATTCGAATCCTGATTCAATTCATGATTCGAATCCTGATTGAATTCATGATTCAATTCATGATTCATGATTCATGATTCAATTCATGATTCATGATTCATGATTCATGAGTCAATTCATGATTCATGATTCATGATTCAATTCATAATTCATGATTCATGATTCATGATTCGATTCATGATTCATGATTCATGATTCAATTTATAATTCATGATTCATGATTCAATTCATGATTCATGATTCGTTTCATGATTCTTGATTCATGATTCATGATTCAATTCATGATTCATGATTCATGATTCAAATTATGATTCATGATTCAGGATTCAATTCATGATTCATGATTCATGATTCATGATTCAATTCATAATTCATGATTAATGATTCATGATTCAATTCATGATTTATGATTCATGATTCATGATTCATGATTCAATTCATGATTCATGATTCATGATTCAATTCATGATTTATGATTCATGATACATGATTCATGATTTATGATTCGATTCATGATTCATGATTCATGATTCATGATTCAATTCATGATTCATGATTCATGATTCATGATTTATGATTCGATTCATGATTCATGATTCAATTCATGATTCATGATTCATGATTCATGATTCATGACTCGATTCATGATTCATGATTCATGATTCATGATTCGATTCATGATTCATGCTTCATTATTCAATTCATGATTAATGATTCAAGATTCATGATTCATTAATCGATTCATGATTCATGATTCAATTCATGATTAATGATTCATGATTCAATTCATGATTCATGATTCAATTCATGATTCATGATTTAATTCATGATTCAATTCATGATTCATGATTCGATTCATGATTCTTGATGCATGATTCAATTCATGATTCATGATTCATGATTCAATTCATGATTCAAGATTCAATTCGTGATTCATAATTCATGATTCATGATTCAATTCATGATTCATGATTTAATTCATGATTCGAATCCTGATTCAATTCATGATTCGAATCCTGATTGAATTCATGATTCATGATTCATGATTCAATTCATGATTCATGATTCATGATTCAATTCATGATTCATGATTCATGATTCATGATTCATGAGTCAATTCATGATTCATGATTCATGATTCAATTCATAATTCATGATTCATGATTCATGATTCGATTCATGATTCATGATTCATGATTCAATTTATAATTCATGATTCATGATTCAATTCATGATTCATGATTCGTTTCATGATTCTTGATTCATGATTCATGATTCGATTCATGATTCATGATTCATGATTCAAATTATGATTCATGATTCAGGATTCAATTCATGATTCATGATTCATGATTCATGATTCATGATTCATGATTCATGATTCATGATTCAATTCATGATTTATGATTCATGATTCATGATTCATGATTCAATTCATGATTCATGATTCATGATTCGATTCATGATTCATGATTCATGATTCATGATTCAATTCATGATTCATGATTCAATTCATGATTCATGATTCATGATTCATGATTTATGATTCGATTCATGATTCATGATTCATGATTCAATTCATGATTCATGATTCATGATTCATGATTCATGATTCGATTCATGATTCATGATTCATGATTTATGATTCGATTCATGATTCATGATTCATGATTCAATTCATGATTCATGATTCAAGATTCATGATTCATGATTCGATTCATGATTCATGATTCAATTCATGATTAATGATTCATGATTCAATTCATGATTCATGATTCAATTCATGATTCATGATTTAATTCATGATTCAATTCATGATTCATGATTCGATTCATGATTCTTGATGCATGATTCAATTCATGATTCATGATTCATGATTCATGATTCATGATTCAATTCATGATTCAAGATTCAATTCGTGATTCATAATTCATGATTCATGATTCAATTCATGATTCATGATTTAATTCATGATTCGAATCCTGATTCAATTCATGATTCGAATCCTGATTGAATTCATGATTCAATTCATGATTCATGATTCATGATTCAATTCATGATTCATGATTCATGAGTCAATTCATGATTCATGATTCATGATTCAATTCATAATTCATGATTCATGATTCATGATTCGATTCATGATTCATGATTCATGATTCAATTTATAATTCATGATTCATGATTCAATTCATGATTCATGATTCGTTTCATGATTCTTGATTCATGATTCATGATTCAATTCATGATTCATGATTCATGATTCAAATTATGATTCATGATTCAGGATTCAATTCATGATTCATGATTCATGATTCATGATTCAATTCATAATTCATGATTAATGATTCATGATTCAATTCATGATTTATGATTCATGATTCATGATTCATGATTCAATTCATGATTCATGATTCATGATTCAATTCATGATACATGATTCATGATTTATGATTCGATTCATGATTCATGATTCATGATTCATGATTCAATTCATGATTCATGATTCAATTCATGATTCATGATTAATGATTCATGATTTATGATTCGATTCATGATTCATGATTCATGATTCAATTCATGATTCATGATTCATGATTCATAATTCATGATTCGATTCATGATTCATGATTCATGATTCATGATTCGATTCATGATTCATGATTCATGATTGAATTCATGATTCATGATTCAAGATTCATGATTCATGATTCGATTCATGATTCATGATTCAATTCATGATTAATGATTCATGATTCAATTCATGATTCATGATTCAATTCATGATTCATGATTTAATTCATGATTCAATTCATGATTCATGATTCGATTCATGATTCTTGATTCATGATTCGATTCATGATTCATGATTCATGATTCAATTCATGATTCATGATTCATGATTCATGATTTGATTCATGATTCATGATTCATGATTCAATTCATGATTCATGATTCATGATTCAATTCATGATTCATGATTCATGATTCATGATTCAATTAATGATTCATGATTCATGATTCAATTCATGATTCATGATTCAATTCATGATTCATGATTCGATTCATGATTCATGATTCAATTCATGATTCATGATTCAATTCATGATTCATGATTCGATTCATGATTCATGATTCAATTCATGATTCATGATTCAATTCATGATTCATGATTCATGATTCAATTCATGATTCAATTCATGATTCATGATTCATGATTCAAATTATGATTCATGATTCATGATTCATGATTCAATTCATGATTCAATTCATGATTCATGATTGATGAATTTAATTCATGATTCATGATTCATGGTTTATGATTCAATATATGATTCAATTCATGATTCATGATTCAATTCATGATTCATGATTCAATTCATAATTCATGATTCATGATTCAATTCATGATTCAATTCATGATTCATGATTCATGATTCAATTTATGATTCATGATTCACGATTCATGATTCATGATTCAATTAATGATTCATGATTGATGAATTCAATTCATGATTCATGATTCATGATTTATGATTCAATTCATGATTCAATTCATGATTCATGATTCAATTCATGATTCATGATTCAATTCATGATTCAATTTATGATTCATGATTCATGATTCATAATTTAATTCATGATTCAATTTATGATTCATGATTCAATTCATGATTAAATTCATGATTCATGATTTATGATTTAATTCATGATTCATGATTCAATTCATGATTCATGATTAAATTCATGATTCATGATTCGATTCATGATTCATGATGCATGATTCAATTCATGATTCATGATTCAATTCATGATTCATGATTCAATTCATGATTCATAATTCATGATTCATGATTCAATTCATGGTTCATGATTCAATTCATGATTCGAATCCTGATTCATTTCAAGATTCGAATCCTGATTCAATTCATGATTCATGATTCATGATTCAATTCATAATTCATGATTCATGATTCATGATTCAATTCATGATTCATAATTTTATGATTCATGATTCAACTCATGATTCATGATTCAATTCATGATTCATGATTCATGATTCATGATTCGATTCATGATTCATGATTCATGATTCGATTCATGATTCATGATTCATGATTCAATTCATGATTCATGATTCATGATTCAATTTATGATTCATGATTCCTTTTTATGATTCTTGATTCATGATTCATGATTCGATTCATGATTCATGATTCAATTCATGATTCATGATTCATAATTCATGATTCATTATTCAATTCATGATTCATGATTCATGATTCATGATTCAATTCATAATTCATGATTCATGATTCATGATTCAATTCATGATTCTTGATTCATGATTCATGATTCATGATTCGATTCATGATTCATGATTCATGATTCATGATTCATAATTTAATTCATGATTCAATTTATGATTCATGATTCAATTCATGATTAAATTCATGATTCATGATTCATGATTCAATTCATGATTCATGATTCAATTCATGATTCATGATTCAATTCATGATTCATGATGCATGATTCAATTCATGATTCATGATTCAATTCATGATTCATGATTTAATTCATGATTCATAATTCATGATTCATGATTCAATTCATGATTCATGATTCAATTCATGATTCGAATCCTGATTCAATTCATGATTCGAATCCTGATTCAATTCATGATTCATTAATCATGATTCAATTCATAATTCATGATTCATGATTCATGATTCAATTTATGATTCATGATTCATGATTCATGATTCAACTCATGATTCATGATTCATGATTCAATTCATGATTCATGATTCATGATTCATGATTCATGATTCGAGTCATGATTCATGATTCATGATTCAATTCATGATTCATGATTCCTTTTTATGATTCTTGATTCATGAATTATGATTCGATTCATGATTCATGATTCAATTCATGATTCATGATTCATAATTCATGATTCATGATTCAATTCATGATTCATGATTCATGATTCATGATTCATGATTCAATTCATGATTCTTGATTCATGATTCATGATTCAATTCATGATTCATGATTCGATTCATGATTCATTATTCGATTCATGATTCTTGATTCAATTCATGATTAATGATTCATGATTCAATTCATGATTCATGATTCATGATTCAATTCATGATTCAATATATGATTCATGATTCGATTCATGATTCTTGATTCATGATTCGATTCATGATTCATGATTCATGATTCAATTCATGATTCATGATTCAATTCATGATTCATGATTCATGATTCATGATTCGATTCATGATTCATGATTCATGATTCATAATTCAATTCATGATTCATGATTCATGATTCATGATTCAATTCATGATTCATGATTCATGATTCATGATTCAATTCATGATTCATGATTCATGAATCAATTCATGATTCATGATTCAATTCATGATTCAATTCATGATTCATGATTCGATTCATAATTCATGATTCAATTCATGATTCATGATTCAATTCATGATTCATGATTCGATTCATGATTCATGATTCAATTCCTGATTCATGATTCAATTCATGATTCAATTCATGATTCAATTCATGATTCATGATTCATGATTCAATATATGATTCATGATTCATGATTCATGATTCAATTCATGATTCAATTCATGATTCATGATTGATGAATTCAATTCATGATTCATGATTCATGATTTATGATTCAATATATGATTCAATTCATGATTCATGATTGATGAATTCAATTCATGATTCATGATTCATGATTTATGATTCATGATTCAATTCATGATTCAATTCATGATTCATGATTCATGATTCAATTCATGATTCATGATTCATGATTCATGATTCAATTCATGATTCAATTCATGATTCATGATTGATGAATTCAATTCATGATTCATGATTCATGATTTATGATTCAATTCATGATTCACTTCATGATTCATGATTCAATTCATGATTAAATTCATGATTCATGATTCATGATTCAATTCATGATTCATGATTCAATTCATGATTCATGATTCAATTCATGATTCATGATTCGATTCATGATTCATGATGCATGATTCAATTCATGATTCATGATTCAATTCATGATTCATGATTCAATTCATGATTCATAATTCATGATTCATGATTCATGATTCAATTCATGATTCAATTCATGATTCATGATTCATGATTCAATATATGATTCATGATTCATGATTCATGATTCAATTCATGATTCAATTCATGATTCATGATTGATGAATTCAATTCATGATTCATGATTCATGATTTATGATTCAATATATGATTCAATTCATGATTCATGATTCACTTCATGATTCATGATTCAATTCATGATTCAAGTTATGATTCATGCATCATGATTCATAATTTAATTCATGATTCAATTTATGATTCATGATTCAATTCATGATTAAATTCATGATTCATGATTCATGATTCAATTCATGATTCATGATTCAATTCAAGAATTATGATTCAATTCATGATTCATGATTCGATTCATGATTCATGATGCATGATTCAATTCATGATTCATGATTCAATTCATGATTCATGATTCAATTCATGATTCATAATTCATGATTCATGATTCAATTCATGATTCATGATTCAATTCATGATTCGAATCCTGATTCAATTCATGATTCGAATCCTGATTCAATTCATGATTCATGATTCAATTCATAATTCATGATTCATGATTCATGATTCGATTCATGATTCATGATTCATGATTCATGATTCAATTCATGATTCATGATTCATGATTCATGATTCAATTCATGATTCATGATTCATGATTCATGATTCAATTCATGATTCATGATTCATGAATCAATTCATGATTCATGATTCATGATTCGATTCATAATTCATGATTCAATTCATGATTCATGATTTAATTCATGATTCATGATTCGATTCATGATTCATGATTCAATTCATGATTCATGATTGAATTCATGATTCATGATTCATGATTCAATTCATGATTCAATTCATGATTCATGATTCATGATTCAATATATGATTCATGATTCATGATTCATGATTCAATTCATGATTCAATTCATGATTCATGATTGATGAATTCAATTCATGATTCATGATTTATGATTCAATATATGATTCAATTCATGATTCATGATTCAATTCATGATTCATGATTCAATTCATGATTCATGATTCAATTCATGATTCATAATTCATGATTCATGATTCATGATTCAATTCATGATTCAATTCATGATTCATGATTCATGATTCAATATATGATTCATGATTCATGATTCATGATTCAATTCATGATTCAATTCATGATTCATGATTGATGAATTCAATTCATGATTCATGATTCATGATTTATGATTCAATATATGATTCAATTCATGATTCATGATTCACTTCATGATTCATGATTCAATTCATGATTCAAGTTATGATTCATGATTCATGATTCATAATTTAATTCATGATTCAATTTATGATTCATGATTCAATTCATGATTAAATTCATGATTCATGATTCATGATTCAATTCATGATTCATGATTCAATTCATGATTCATGATTCAATTCATGATTCATGATTCGATTCATGATTCATGATGCATGATTCAATTCATGATTCATGATTCAATTCATGATTCATGATTCAATTCATGATTCATAATTCATGATTCATGATTCAATTCATGATTCATGATTCAATTCATGATTCGAATCCTGATTCAATTCATGATTCGAATCCTGATTCAATTCATGATTCATGATTCAATTCATAATTCATGATTCATGATTCATGATTCGATTCATGATTCATGATTCATGATTCAATTCATGATTCATGATTCATGATTCATGATTCAATTCATGATTCATGATTCATGATTCATGATTCAATTCATGATTCATGATTCATGAATCAATTCATGATTCATGATTCAATTCATGATTCAATTCATGATTCATGATTCGATTCATAATTCATGATTCAATTCATGATTCATGATTCAATTCATGATTCATGATTCGATTCATGATTCATGATTCAATTCATGATTCATGATTGAATTCATGATTCATGATTCATGATTCAATTCATGATTCAATTCATGATTCATGATTCATGATTCAATATATGATTCATGATTCATGATTCATGATTCAATTCATGATTCAATTCATGATTCATGATTGATGAATTCAATTCATGATTCATGATTCATGATTTATGATTCAATATATGATTCAATTCATGATTCATGATTCAATTCATGATTCATGATTCAATTCATGATTCATGATTCATGATTCAATTCATGATTCAATTCATGATTCATGATTCATGATTCAATTCATGATTCATGATTCATGATTCATGATTCAATTCATGATTCAATTCATGATTCATGATTGATGAATTCAATTCATGATTCATGATTCATGATTTATGATTCAATTCATGATTCACTTCATGATTCATGATTCAATTCATGATTCAAGTTATGATTCATGATTCATGATTCATAATTTAATTCATGATTCAATTTATGATTCATGATTCAATTCATGATTAAATTCATGATTCATGATTCATGATTCAATTCATGATTCATGATTCAATTCATGATTCATGATTCAATTCATGATTCATGATTCGATTCATGATTCATGATGCATGATTCAATTCATGATTCATGATTCAATTCATGATTCATGATTCAATTCATGATTCATAATTCATGATTCATGATTCATGATTCAATTCATGATTCAATTCATGATTCATGATTCATGATTCAATCTATGATTCATGATTCATGATTCATGATTCAATTCATGATTCAATTCATGATTCATGATTGATGAATTCAATTCATAATTCATGATTTATGATTCAATATATGATTCAATTCATGATTCATGATTCACTTCATGATTCATGATTCAATTCATGATTCAAGTTATGATTCATGATTCATGATTCATAATTTAATTCATGATTCAATTTATGATTCATGATTCAATTCATGATTAAATTCATGATTCATGATTCATGATTCAATTCATGATTCATGATTCAATTCATGATTCATGATTCAATTCATGATTCATGATTCGATTCATGATTCATGATGCATGATTCAATTCATGATTCATGATTCAATTCATGATTCATGATTCAATTCATGATTCATAATTCATGATTCATGATTCAATTCATGATTCATGATTCAATTCATGATTCGAATCCTGATTCAATTCATGATTCATGATTCATGATTCAATTCATAATTCATGATTCATGATTCATGATTCAATTTATGATTCATGATTCATGATTCAACTCATGATTCATGATTCATGATTCATGATTCATGATTCAATTCATAATTCATGATTCATGATTCATGATTCAATTTATGATTCATGATTCATGATTCATGATTCAACTCAAGATTCATGATTCAATTCATGATTCGAATCCTGATTCAATTCATGATTCGAATCCTGATTAAATTCATGATTCATGATTCAATTCATGATTCATGATTCAATTCATGATTCATGATTCGATTCATGATTCATGATGCATGATTCAATTCATGATTCATGATTCAATTCATGATTCATGATTCAATTCATGATTCATAATTCATGATTCATGATTCAATTCATGATTCATGATTCAATTCATGATTCGAATCCTGATTTAATTCATGATTCGAATCCTGATTCAATTCATGATTCATGATTCATGATTCAATTCATAATTCATGATTCATGATTCATGATTCAATTCATGATTCATGATTCATGATTCAATTCATGATTCATGATTCATGATTCATGATTCAATTCATGATTCATGATTCATGAATCAATTCATGATTCATGATTCAATTCATGATTCAATTCATGATTCGATTCATAATTCATGATTCAATTCATGATTCATGATTCAATTCATGATTCATGATTCGATTCATGATTCATGATTCAATTCATGATTCATGATTCAATTCATGATTCATGATTCATGATTCAATTCATGATTCAATTCATGATTCATGATTCATGATTCAATATATGATTCATGATTCATGATTCATGATTCAATTCATGATTCAATTCATGATTCATGATTGATGAATTCAATTCATGATTCATGATTCATGATTTATGATTCAATATATGATTCAATTCATGATTCATGATTCAATTCATGATTCATGATTCAATTCATGATTCATGATTCATGATTCATGATTCATGATTCATGATTCAATTCATGATTCAATTCATGATTCATGATTCATGATTCAATTCATGATTCATGATTCATGATTCATGATTCATGATTCAATTCATGATTCAAATTATGATTCATGATTGATGAATTCAATTCATGATTCATGATTCATGATTTATGATTCAATTCATGATTCACTTCATGATTCATGATTCATTTCATGATTCAAGTTATGATTCATGATTCATGATTCATAATTTAATTCATGATTCAATTTATGATTCATGATTCAATTCATGATTAAATTCATGATTCATGATTCATGATTCAATTCATGATTCATGATTCAATTCATGATTCATGATTCAATTCATGATTCATGATTCGATTCATGATTCATGATGCATGATTCAATTCATGATTCATGATTCAATTCATGATTCATGATTCAATTCATGATTCATAATTCATGATTCATGATTCATGATTCAATTCATGATTCAATTCATGATTCATGATTCATGATTCAATATATGATTCATGATTCATGATTCATGATTCAATTCATGATTCAATTCATGATTCATGATTGATGAATTCAATTCATGATTCAAGTTATGATTCATGATTCATGATTCAATTCATGATTCATGATTCAATTCATGATTCATGATTCAATTCATGATTCATGATTCGATTCATGATTCATGATGCATGATTCAATTCATGATTCATGATTCAATTCATGATTCATGATTCAATTCATGATTCATAATTCATGATTCATGATTCAATTCATGATTCATGATTCAATTCATGATTCGAATCCTGATTCAATTCATGATTCGAATCCTGATTCAATTCATGATTCATGATTCATGATTCAATTCATAATTCATGATTCATGATTCATGATTCAATTTATGATTCATGATTCATGATTCATGATTCAACTCATGATTCATGATTCATGATTCATGATTCATGATTCAATTCATAATTCATGATTCATGATTCATGATTCAATTTATGATTCATGATTCATGATTCATGATTCAACTCATGATTCATGATTCATGATTCAATTCATGATTCATGATTCGAGTCATGATTCATGATTCATGATTCAATTCATGATTCATGATTCATGATTCAATTCATGATTCATGATTCCTTTTTATGATTCTTGATTCATGATTCATGATTCGATTCATGATTCATGATTCATGATTCAATTCGTGATTCATGATTCATAATTCATGATTCATGATTCAATTCATGATTCATGATTCATGATTCATGATTCAATTCATAATTCATGATTCATGATTCATGATTCAATTCATGAGTCTTGATTCATGATTCATGATTCAATTCATGATTCATGATTTGATTCATGATTCATGATTCATGATTCAATTCATGATTCAATTCATGATTCATGATTCAATTTATAATTCATGATTCATGATTCATGATTCATTATTCAATTCATGATTCAATTCATGATTCATGATTGATGAATTCAATTCATGATTCATGATTCATGATTTATGATTCAATTCATGATTCAATTCATGATTCATAATTCAATTCATGATTCATGATTCATGATTCAATTCATTATTCATGATTAGATTCATGAATCATGATTCATGATTTAATTCATGATTCATGATTCATGATTCAATTCATGATTCATGATTCATGATTCAATTCATGATTCAATTTATGATTTATGAATCATGATTCATAATTTAATTCATGATTCAATTTATGATTCATGATTCAATTCATGATTCAATTTATGATTCGTGATTCATTATTCAATTTATGATTCATGATTCAATTCATGATTCATGATTAAATTCATGATTCATGATTCGATTCATGATTCATGATGCATGATTCAATTCATGATTCAAGATTCAATTTGTGATTCATAATTCATGATTCATGATTCAATTCATGATTCATGATTCGATTCATGATTCATGATGCATGATTCAATTCATGATTCATGATTCAATTCATGATTCATGATTCAATTCATGATTCATAATTCATGATTCATGATTCAATTCATGATTCATGATTCAATTCATGATTCGAATCCTGATTCAATTCATGATTCGAATCCTGATTCAATTCATGATTCATGATTCATGATTCAATTCATAATTCATGATTCATGATTCATGATTCAATTTATGATTCATGATTCATGATTCATGATTCAACTCATGATTCATGATTCATGATTCATGATTCATGATTCAATTCATAATTCATGATTCATGATTCATGATTCAATTTATGATTCATGATTCATGATTCATGATTCGAGTCATGATTCATGATTCATGATTCAATTCATGATTCATGATTCGAGTCATGATTCATGATTCATGATTCAATTCATGATTCATGATTCATGATTCAATTCATGATTCATGATTCCTTTTTATGATTCTTGATTCATGATTCATGATTCGATTCATGATTCATGATTCATGATTCAATTCGTGATTCATGATTCATAATTCATGATTCATGATTCAATTCATGATTCATGATTCATGATTCATGATTCAATTCATAATTCATGATTCATGATTCATGATTCAATTCATGATTCTTGATTCATGATTCATGATTCAATTCATGATTCATGATTTGATTCATGATTCATGATTCATGATTCAATTCATGATTCAATTCATGATTCATGATTCAATTTATGATTCATGATTCATGATTCATTATTCAATTCATGATTCAATTCATGATTCATGATTGATGAATTCAATTCATGATTCATGATTCATGATTTATGATTCAATTCATGATTCAATTCATGATTCATGATTCATGATTCAATTCATGATTCATGATTAGATTCATGAATCATGATTCATGATTTAATTCATGATTCATGATTCATGATTCAATTCATGATTCATGATTCAATTCATGATTCATAATTCATGATTCATGATTCAATTCATGATTCATGATTCAATTCATGATTCGAATCCTGATTCAATTCATGATTCGAATCCTGATTCAATTCATGATTCATGATTCATGATTCAATTCATAATTCATGATTCATGATTCATGATTCAATTTATGATTCATGATTCATGATTCATGATTCAACTCATGATTCATGATTCATGATTCATGATTCATGATTCAATTCATAATTCATGATTCATGATTCATGATTCAATTTATGATTCATGATTCATGATTCATGATTCAACTCATGATTCATGATTCATGATTCAATTCATGATTCATGATTCGAGTCATGATTCATGATTCATGATTCAATTCATGATTCATGATTCATGATTCAATTCATGATTCATGATTCCTTTTTATGATTCTTGATTCATGATTCATGATTCGATTCATGATTCATGATTCATGATTCAATTCGTGATTCATGATTCATAATTCATGATTCATGATTCAATTCATGATTCATGATTCATGATTCATGATTCAATTCATAATTCATGATTCATGATTCATGATTCAATTCATGATTCTTGATTCATGATTCATGATTCAATTCATGATTCATGATTTGATTCATGATTCATGATTCATGATTCAATTCATGATTCAATTCATGATTCATGATTCATGATGCATGATTCAATTCATGATTCATGATTCAATTCATGATTCATGATTCAATTCATGATTCATAATTCATGATTCATGATTCAATTCATGATTCATGATTCAATTCATGATTCGAATCCTGATTCAATTCATGATTCGAATCCTGATTCAATTCATGATTCATGATTCATGATTCAATTCATAATTCATGATTCATGATTCATGATTCAATTTATGATTCATGATTCATGATTCATGATTCAACTCATGATTCATGATTCATGATTCATGATTCATGATTCAATTCATAATTCATGATTCATGATTCATGATTCAATTTATGATTCATGATTCATGATTCATGATTCAACTCATGATTCATGATTCATGATTCAATTCATGATTCATGATTCGAGTCATGATTCAATTCATGATTCATGATTCATGATTCATGATTCAATTCATAATTCATGATTCATGATTCATGATTCAATTCAGGATTCTTGATTCATGATTCATGATTCAATTCATGATTCATGATTTGATTCATGATTCATGATTCATGATTCAATTCATGATTCAATTCATGATTCATGATTCAATTTATGATTCATGATTCATGATTCATGATTCATTATTCAATTCATGATTCAATTCATGATTCATGATTGATGAATTCAATTCATGATTCATGATTCATGATTTATGATTCAATTCATGATTCAATTCATGATTCATGATTCAATTCATGATTCATGATTCATGATTCAATTCATGATTCATGATTAGATTCATGAATCATGATTCATGATTTAATTCATGATTCATGATTCATGATTCAATTCATGATTCATGATTCATGATTCAATTCATGATTCAATTTATGATTTATGAATCATGATTCATAATTTAATTCATGATTCAATTTATGATTCATGATTCAATTCATGATTCAATTCATGATTCGTGATTCATGATTCAATTCATGATTCATGATTCAATTCATGATTCATGATTAAATTCATGATTCATGATTCGATTCATGATTCATGATGCATGATTCAATTCATGATTCAAGATTCAATTTGTGATTCATAATTCATGATTCATGATTCAATTCATGATTCATGATTCATGATTCAATTCATGATTCATGATTCATGATTCATGATTCATGAGTCAATTCATGATTCATGATTCATGATTCAATTCATAATTCATGATTCATGATTCATGATTCGATTCATGATTCATGATTCATGATTCAATTTATAATTCATGATTCATGATTCAATTCATGATTCATGATTCGTTTCATGATTCTTGATTCATGATTCATGATTCGATTCATGATTCATGATTCAAATTATGATTCATGATTCAGGATTAAATTCATGATTCATGATTCATGATTCAATTCATAATTCATGATTAATGATTCATGATTCAATTCATGATTTATGATTCATGATTCATGATTCAATTCATGATTTATGATTCAATTCATGATACATGATTCATGATTTATGATTCGATTCATGATTCATGATTCATGATTCATGATTCAATTCATGATTCATGATTCAATTCATGATTCATGATTCAATTCATGATTCATGATTCATGATTCATGATTCATGATTCGTGATTCAATTCATGATTCATGATTCATGATTCAATTCATGATTCATGATTCATGATTCATGATTCATGATTCGATTCATGATTCATGATTCGATTCATGATTCATGATTCGATTCATGATTCATGATTCATGATTCGATTTATGATTCATGATTCATGATTCAATTCATGATTCATGATTCATGATTCAATTCATGATTCATGATTCAATTCATGATTCATGATTCATGATTCATGATTCATGATTTGATTCATGATTCATGATTCATGATTCATGATTCAATTCATGATTCATGATTCATGATTCATGATTCAATTCATGATTCATGATTCATGATTCATGATTCAATTCATGATTCATGATTCAATTCATGATTCAATTCATGATTCATGATTCGATTCATGATTCATGATTCAATTCATGATTCATGATTCAATTCATGATTCATGATTCGATTCATGATTCATGATTCAATTCATGATTCATGATTCAATTCATGATTCAATTCATGATTCATGATTGATGAATTCAATTCATGATTCATGATTCATGATTTATGATTCAATTCATGATTCAATTCATGATTCATGATTCAATTCATGATTCATGATTCAATTCATGATTCATGATTTATGATTCAATTAATGATTCATTTCATGATTCATGATTCAATTTATGATTCATGATTCATGATTCATGATTCATGATTCAATTCATGATTCAATTCATGATTCATGATTGATGAATTCAATTCATGATTCATGATTCATGATTTATGATTCAATTCATGATTAAATTCATGATTCATGATTCAATTCATGATTCATGATTCGATTCATGATTCATGATTCATGATTCATGATTCAATTCATGATTCATGATTCATGATTCATGATTCAATTCATGATTCATGATTCATGATTCATGATTCAATTCATGATTCATGATTCATGATTCAATTCATGATTCATGATTCATGATTCAATTCATGAATCATGATTCATGATTCAATTCATGATTCATGATTCATGATTCATGATTCAATTCATGATTCATGATTCATGATTCAATTCATGATTCAATTCATGATTCATGATTCGATTCATGATTCATGATTCAATTCATGATTCATGATTCAATTCATGATTCATGATTCGATTCATGATTCATGATTCAATTCATGATTCATGATTCAATTCATGATTCATGATTCGATTCATGATTCAATTCTTGATTCATGATTCATGATTCAATTCATGAATCAATTCATGATTCATGATTCAATTTATGATTCATGATTCATGATTCATGATTCAATTCATGATTCAATTCATGATTCATGATTGATGAATTCAATTCATGATTCATGATTCATGATTTATGATTCAATTCATGATTCAATTCATGATTCATGATTCAATTCATGATTCATGATTCAATTCATGATTCATGATTCATGATTCAATTCATGATTCAATTCATGATTCATGATTCATGATTCATGATTCATGATTCAATTTATGATTCATGATTCATGATTCATGATTCAATTCATGATTCAATTCATGATTCATGATTGATGAATTCAATTCATGATTCATGATTCATGATTTATGATTCAATTCATGATTAAATTCATGATTCATGATTCAATTCATGATTCATGATTCAATTCATGATTCATGATTCATGATTCAATTCATGATTCAATTTATGATTCATGATTCATGATTCATAATTTAATTCATGATTCAATTTATGATTCATGATTCAATTCATGATTAAATTCATGATTCATGATTCATGATTCAATTCATGATTCATGATTCAATTCATGATTCATGATTCAATTCATGATTCATGATTCAATTCATGATTCATGATTCGATTCATGATTCATGATGCATGATTCAATTCATGATTCATGATTCAATTCATGATTCATGATTCAATTCATGATTCATAATTCATAATTCATGATTTAATTCATGGTTCATGATTCAATTCATGATTCGAATCCTGATTCATTTCAAGATTCGAATCCTGATTCAATTCATGATTCATGATTCATGATTCAATTCATAATTCATGATTCATGATTCATGATTCAATTCATGATTCATGATTTTATGATTCATGATTCAACTCATGATTCATGATTCATGATTCAATTCATGATTCATGATTCATGATTCATGATTTTATGATTCATGATTCAACTCATGATTCATGATTCATGATTCAATTCATGATTCATGATTCATGATTCATGATTCATGATTCAATTCATGATTCATGATTCATGATTCAATTCATGATTCATGATTCCTTTTTATGATTCTTGATTCATGATTCATGATTCGATTCATGATTCATGATTCGATTCATGATTCATGATTCATGATTTAATTCATGATTCATAATTCATGATTCATGATTCAATTCATGATTCATGATTCAATTCATAATTCATGATTCATGATTCATGATTTAATTTATGATTCTTGATTCATGATTCATGATTCATGATTCGATTCATGATTCATGATTCATGATTCATGATTCATAATTTAATTGATGATTCAATTTATGATTCATGATTCAATTCATGATTAAATTCATGATTCATGATTCAATTCATGATTCATGATTCAATTCATGATTCATGATTCAATTCATGATTCATGATTCGATTCATGATTCATGATGCATGATTCAATTCATGATTCATGATTCAATTCATGATTCATGATTCAATTCATGATTCATAATTCATGATTCATGATTCAATTCATGATTCATGATTCAATTCATGATTCGAATCCTGATTCAATTCATGATTCGAATCCTGATTCAATTCATGATTCATGATTCATGATTCAATTCATAATTCATGATTCATGATTCATGATTCAATTTATGATTCATGATACATGATTCATGATTCAACTCATGATTCATGATTCATGATTCAATTCATGATTCATGATTCATGATTCATGATTCATGATTCGAGTCATGATTCATGATTCATGATTCAATTCATGATTCATGATTCATGATTCAATTCATGATTCATGATTCCTTTTTATGATTCTTGATTCATGATTCATGATTCGATTCATGATTCATGATTCATGATTCAATTCATGATTCATGATTCATAATTCATGATTCATGATTCAATTCATGATTCATGATTCATGATTCATGATTCATGATTCAATTCATAATTCATGATTCATGATTCATGATTCAATTCATGATTCTTGATTCATGATTCATGATTCAATTCATGATTCATGATTCGATTCATGATTCATGATTCATGATTCATGATTCATGTTTCAATTCATGATTCAATTCATGATTCATGATTCAATTTATGATTCATGATTCATGATTCATGATTCAATTCATGATTCAATTCATGATTCATGATTGATGAATTCAATTCATGATTCATGATTCATGATTTATGATTCAATTCATGATTCAATTCATGATTCATGATTCAATTCATGATTCATGATTCATGATTCAATTCATGATTCATGATTCATGATTCAATTCATGATTCATGATTCAATTCATGATTCATGATTTTATGATTCATGATTCAACTCATGATTCATGATTCATGATTCATGATTCATGATTCATGATTCAATTTATGATTCATGATTCATGATTCATGATTCAATTCATGATTCAATTCATGATTCATGATTGATGAATTCAATTCATGATTCATGATTCATGATTTATGATTCAATTCATGATTAAATTCATGATTCATGATTCAATTCATGATTCATGATTCAATTCATGATTCATGATTCATGATTCAATTCATGATTCAATTTATGATTCATGATTCATGATTCATAATTTAATTCATGATTCAATTTATGATTCATGATTCAATTCATGATTAAATTCATGATTCATGATTCATGATTCAATTCATGATTCATGATTCAATTCATGATTCATGATTCAATTCATGATTCATGATTCAATTCATGATTCATGATTCGATTCATGATTCATGATGCATGATTCAATTCATGATTCATGATTCAATTCATGATTCATGATTCAATTCATGATTCATAATTCATAATTCATGATTTAATTCATGGTTCATGATTCAATTCATGATTCGAATCCTGATTCATTTCAAGATTCGAATCCTGATTCAATTCATGATTCATGATTCATGATTCAATTCATAATTCATGATTCATGATTCAATTCATGATTCATGATTTTATGATTCATGATTCAACTCATGATTCATGATTCATGATTCAATTCATGATTCATGATTCATGATTCATGATTCATGATTCAATTCATGATTCATGATTCATGATTCAATTCATGATTCATGATTCCTTTTTATGATTCTTGATTCATGATTCATGATTCGATTCATGATTCATGATTCGATTCATGATTCATGATTCATGATTTAATTCATGATTCATAATTCATGATTCATGATTCAATTCATGATTCATGATTCAATTCATAATTCATGATTCATGATTCATGATTTAATTTATGATTCTTGATTCATGATTCATGATTCATGATTCGATTCATGATTCATGATTCATGATTCATGATTCATAATTTAATTGATGATTCAATTTATGATTCATGATTCAATTCATGATTAAATTCATGATTCATGATTCAATTCATGATTCATGATTCAATTCATGATTCATGATTCAATTCATGATTCATGATTCGATTCATGATTCATGATGCATGATTCAATTCATGATTCATGATTCAATTCATGATTCATGATTCAATTCATGATTCATAATTCATGATTCATGATTCAATTCATGATTCATGATTCAATTCATGATTCGAATCCTGATTCAATTCATGATTCGAATCCTGATTCAATTCATGATTCATGATTCAATTCATAATTCATGATTCATGATTCATGATTCAATTTATGATTCATGATTCATGATTCATGATTCAACTCATGATTCATGATTCATGATTCAATTCATGATTCATGATTCATGATTCATGATTCATGATTCGAGTCATGATTCATGATTCATGATTCAATTCATGATTCATGATTCATGATTCAATTCATGATTCATGATTCCTTTTTATGATTCTTGATTCATGATTCATGATTCGATTCATGATTCATGATTCATGATTCAATTCATGATTCATGATTCATAATTCATGATTCATGATTCAATTCATGATTCATGATTCATGATTCATGATTCAATTCATAATTCATGATTCATGATTCATGATTCAATTCATGATTCTTGATTCATGATTCATGATTCAATTCATGATTCATGATTCGATTCATGATTCATGATTCATGATTCATGATTCATGTTTCAATTCATGATTCAATTCATGATTCATGATTCAATTTATGATTCATGATTCATGATTCATGATTCATGATTCAATTCATGATTCAATTCATGATTCATGATTGATGAATTCAATTCATGATTCATGATTCATGATTTATGATTCAATTCATGATTCAATTCATGATTCATGATTCAATTCATGATTCATGATTCATGATTCAATTCATGATTCATGATTCATGATTCAATTCATGATTCATGATTCAATTCATGATTCATGATTTTATGATTCATGATTCAACTCATGATTCATGATTCATGATTCAATTCATGATTCATGATTCATGATTCATGATTCATGATTCAATTCATGATTCATGATTCATGATTCAATTCATGATTCATGATTCCTTTTTATGATTCTTGATTCATGATTCATGATTCGATTCATGATTCATGATTCGATTCATGATTCATGATTCATGATTCAATTCATGATTCATAATTCATGATTCATGATTCAATTCATGATTCATGATTCATGATTCAATTCATAATTCAGGATTCATGATTCATGATTCAATTTATGATTCTTGATTCATGATTCATGATTCATGATTCGATTCATGATTCATGATTCATGATTCATGATTCATAATTTAATTCATGATTCAATTTATGATTCATGATTCAATTCATGATTAAATTCATGATTCATGATTCATGATTCAATTCATGATTCATGATTCAATTCATGATTCATGATTCAATTCATGATTCATGATTCGATTCATGATTCATGATGCATGATTCAATTCATGATTCATGATTCAATTCATGATTCATGATTCAATTCATGATTCATAATTCATGATTCATGATTCAATTCATGATTCATGATTCAATTCATGATTCGAATCCTGATTCAATTCATGATTTGAATCCTGATTCAATTCATGATTCATGATTCATGATTCAATTCATAATTCATGATTCATGATTCATGATTCAATTTATGATTCATGATTCATGATTCATGATTCAACTCATGATTCATGATTCATGATTCAATTCATGATTCATGATTCATGATTCATGATTCATGATTCGAGTCATGATTCATGATTCATGATTCAATTCATGATTCATGATTCATGATTCAATTCATGATTCATGATTCCTTTTTATGATTCTTGATTCATGATTCATGATTCGATTCATGATTCATGATTCATGATTCAATTCATGATTCATGATTCATAATTCATGATTCATGATTCAATTCATGATTCATGATTCATGATTCATGATTCATGATTCAATTCATAATTCATGATTCATGATTCATGATTCAATTCATGATTCTTGATTCATGATTCATAATTCAATTCATGATTCATGATTCGATTCATGATTCATGATTCATGATTCATGATTCATGTTTCAATTCATGATTCAATTCATGATTCATGATTCAATTTATGATTCATGATTCATGATTCATGATTCATGATTCAATTCATGATTCAATTCATGATTTATGATTGATGAATTCAATTCATGATTCATGATTCATGATTTATGATTCAATTCATGATTCAATTCATGATTCATGATTCAATTCATGATTCATGATTCAATTCATGATTCATGATTCATGATTCAATTCATGATTCATGATTCGATTCATGATTCATGATTCATGATTCATGATTCATGTTTCAATTCATGATTCAATTCATGATTCATGATTCAATTTATGATTCATGATTCATGATTCATGATTCATGATTCAATTCATGATTCAATTCATGATTCATGATTGATGAATTCAATTCATGATTCATGATTCATGATTTATGATTCAATTCATGATTCAATTCATGATTCATGATTCAATTCATGATTCATGATTCATGATTCAATTCATGATTCATGATTCATGATTCAATTCATGATTCATGATTCAATTCATGATTCATGATTTTATGATTCATGATTCAACTCATGATTCATGATTCATGATTCAATTCATGATTCATGATTCATGATTCATGATTCATGATTCAATTCATGATTCATGATTCATGATTCAATTCATGATTCATGATTCCTTTTTATGATTCTTGATTCATGATTCATGATTCGATTCATGATTCATGATTCGATTCATGATTCATGATTCATGATTCAATTCATGATTCATAATTCATGATTCATGATTCAATTCATGATTCATGATTCATGATTCAATTCATAATTCAGGATTCATGATTCATGATTCAATTTATGATTCTTGATTCATGATTCATGATTCATGATTCGATTCATGATTCATGATTCATGATTCATGATTCATAATTTAATTCATGATTCAATTTATGATTCATGATTCAATTCATGATTAAATTCATGATTCATGATTCATGATTCAATTCATGATTCATGATTCAATTCATGATTCATGATTCAATTCATGATTCATGATTCGATTCATGATTCATGATGCATGATTCAATTCATGATTCATGATTCAATTCATGATTCATGATTCAATTCATGATTCATAATTCATGATTCATGATTCAATTCATGATTCATGATTCAATTCATGATTCGAATCCTGATTCAATTCATGATTCGAATCCTGATTCAATTCATGATTCATGATTCATGATTCAATTCATAATTCATGATTCATGATTCATGATTCAATTTATGATTCATGATTCATGATTCATGATTCAACTCATGATTCATGATTCATGATTCAATTCATGATTCATGATTCATGATTCATGATTCATGATTCGAGTCATGATTCATGATTCATGATTCAATTCATGATTCATGATTCATGATTCAATTCATGATTCATGATTCCTTTTTATGATTCTTGATTCATGATTCATGATTCGATTCATGATTCATGATTCATGATTCAATTCATGATTCATGATTCATAATTCATGATTCATGATTCAATTCATGATTCATGATTCATGATTCATGATTCATGATTCAATTCATAATTCATGATTCATGATTCATGATTCAATTCATGATTCTTGATTCATGATTCATAATTCAATTCATGATTCATGATTCGATTCATGATTCATGATTCATGATTCATGATTCATGATTCATGTTTCAATTCATGATTCAATTCATGATTCATGATTCAATTTATGATTCATGATTCATGATTCATGATTCATGATTCAATTCATGATTCAATTCATGATTTATGATTGATGAATTCAATTCATGATTCATGATTCATGATTTATGATTCAATTCATGATTCAATTCATGATTCATGATTCAATTCATGATTCATGATTCAATTCATGATTCATGATTCATGATTCAATTCATGATTCATGATTCATGATTCATGATTCATGAGTCAATTCATGATTCATGATTCATGATTCAATTCATAATTCATGATTCATGATTCATGATTCGATTCATGATTCATGATTCATGATTCAATTTATAATTCATGATTCATGATTCAATTCATGATTCATGATTCTTGATTCATGATTAATGATTCGATTCATGATTCATGATTCATGATTCAAATTATGATTCATGATTCAGGATTCAATTCATGATTCATGATTCATGATTCATGATTCAATTCATAATTCATGATTAATGATTCATGATTCAATTCATGATTTATGATTCATGATTCATGATTCATGATTCAATTCATGATTCATGATTCATGATTCAATTCATGATACATTATTCATGATTTATGATTCGATTCATGATTCATGATTCATGATTCAATTCATGATTCATGATTCATGATTCATGATTCATGATTCATGATTCGATTCATGATTCATGATTCATGATTCATGATTCATGATTCATGATTCGATTCATGATTCATGATTCATGATTCGATTCATGATTCATGATTCATGATTCAATTCATGATTCATGATTCAAGATTCATGATTCATGATTCGATTCATGATTCATGATTCAATTCATGATTAATGATTCATGATTCAATTCATGATTCATGATTCAATTCATGATTCAATTCATGATTTATGATTCGATTCATGATTCTTGATTCATGAATCGATTCATGATTCATGATTCATGATTCAATTCATGATTCATGATTCAATTCATGATTCATGATTCATGATTCATGATTCATGATTCATGATTCGATTCATGATTCATGATTCATGATTCATGATTCATGACTCAATTCATGATTCATGATTCATGATTCATGATTCAATTCATGATTCATTATTCATGATTCATGATTCAATTCATGATTCATGATTCATGATTCAATTCATGATTCAATTCATGATTCATGATTCGATTCATGATCCATGATTCAATTCATGATTCATGATTCAATTCATGATTCATGATTCGATTCATGATTCATGATTCAATTCATGATTCATGATTCAATTCATGATTCATGATTCAAATCATGATTCAATTCATGATTCATGATTCAATTTATGATTCATGATTCATGATTCATGATTCAATTCATGATTCAATTCATGATTCATGATTGATGAATTCAATTCATGATTCATGATTCATGATTTATGATTCAATTCATGATTCAATTCATGATTCATGATTCAATTCATGATTCATGATTCAATTCATGATTCATGATTCATGATTCAATTCATGATTCAATTCATGATTCATGATTCATGATTCAATTTATGATTCATGATTCATGATTCATGATTCATGATTCAATTCATGATTCAATTCATGATTCATGATTGATGAATTCAATTCATGATTCATGATTCATGATTTATGATTCAATTCATGATTCATGATTCAATTCATGATTCATGATTCAATTCATGATTCATGATTCATGATTCAATTCATGATTCAATTTATGATTCATGATTCATGATTCATAATTTAATTCATGATTCAATTTATGATTCATGATTCAATTCATGATTAAATTCATGATTCATGATTCATGATTCAATTCATGATTCATGATTAAATTCATGATTCATGATTCGATTCATGATTCATGATGCATGATTCAATTCATGATTCATGATTCAATTCATGATTCATGATTCAATTCATGATTCATAATTCATGATTCATGATTCAATTCATGGTTCATGATTCAATTCATGATTCGAATCCTGATTCATTTCAAGATTCGAATCCTGATTCAATTCATGATTCATGATTCATGATTCAATTCATAATTCATGATTCATGATTCATGATTCAATTCATGATTCATGATTTTATGATTCATGATTCATGATTCATGATTCAATTCATGATTCATGATTCATGATTCAATTCATGATTCATGATTCCTTTTTATGATATTTGATTCATGATTCATGATTCGATTCATGATTCATGATTCATGATTCAATTCATGATTCATGATTCATAATTCATGATTTAATTCATGATTCATGATTTTATGATTCATGATTCAACTCATGATTCATGATTCATGATTCATGATTCATGATTCAATTCATGATTCATGATTCATGATTCAATTCATGATTCATGATTCCTTTTTATGATTTTTGATTCATGATTCATGATTCGATTCATGATTCATGATTCGATTCATGATTCATGATTCAATTCATGATTCATGATTCATAATTCATGATTCATGATTCAATTCATGATTCATGATTCAATTCATAATTCATGATTCATGATTCATGATTCAATTCATGATTCTTGATTCATGATTCATGATTCATGATTCATAATTTAATTCATGATTCAATTCATGATTCATGATTCAATTCATGATTCATGATTCAATTCATGATTCATGATTCGATTCATGATTCATGATGCATGATTCAATTCATGATTCATGATTCAATTCATGATTCATGATTCAATTCATGATTCATAATTCATGATTCATGATTCAATTCATGATTCATGATTCAATTCATGATTCATGATTCAATTCATGATTCGAATCCTGATTCAATTCATGATTCATGATTCATGATTCAATTCATAATTCATGATTCATGATTCATGATTCAATTTATGATTCATGATTCATGATTCATGATTCAACTCATGATTCATGATTCATGATTCAATTCATGATTCATGATTCATGATTCATGATTCATGATTCAATTCATGATTCATGATTCGTGATTCAATTCATGATTCATGATTCCTTTTTATGATTCTTGATTCATGATTCATGATTCGATTCATGATTCATGATTCAATTTATGATTCATGATTCATAATTCATGATTCATGATTCAATTCATGATTCATGATTCATGATTCAATTCATAATTCATGATTCATGATTCATCATTCAATTCATGATTCATGATTCATGATTCATGATTCGATTCATGATTCATGATTCATGATTCATGACTCAATTCATGATTCATGATTCATGATTCATGATTCAATTCATGATTCATTATTCATGATTCATGATTCAATTCATGATTCATGATTCATGATTCAATTCATGATTCAATTCATGATTCATGATTCGATTCATGATTCATGATTCAATTCATGATTCATGATTCAATTCATGATTCATGATTCGATTCATGATTCATGATTCAATTCATGATTCATGATTCAATTCATGATTCATGATTCAAATCATGATTCAATTCATGATTCATGATTCAATTTATGATTCATGATTCATGATTCATGATTCAATTCATGATTCAATTCATGATTCATGATTGATGAATTCAATTCATGATTCATGATTCATGATTTATGATTCAATTCATGATTCAATTCATGATTCATGATTCAATTCATGATTCATGATTCAATTCATGATTCATGATTCATGATTCAATTCATGATTCAATTCATGATTCATGATTCATGATTCAATTTATGATTCATGATTCATGATTCATGATTCATGATTCAATTCATGATTCAATTCATGATTCATGATTGATGAATTCAATTCATGATTCATGATTCATGATTTATGATTCAATTCATGATTCATGATTCAATTCATGATTCATGATTCAATTCATGATTCATGATTCATGATTCAATTCATGATTCAATTTATGATTCATGATTCATGATTCATAATTTAATTCATGATTCAATTTATGATTCATGATTCAATTCATGATTAAATTCATGATTCATGATTCAATTCATGATTCATGATTCAATTCATGATTCATGATTAAATTCATGATTCATGATTCGATTCATGATTCATGATGCATGATTCAATTCATGATTCATGATTCAATTCATGATTCATGATTCAATTCATGATTCATAATTCATGATTCATGATTCAATTCATGGTTCATGATTCAATTCATGATTCGAATCCTGATTCATTTCAAGATTCGAATCCTGATTCAATTCATGATTCATGATTCATGATTCAATTCATAATTCATGATTCATGATTCATGATTCAATTCATGATTCATGATTTTATGATTCATGATTCAACTCATGATTCATGATTCATGATTCAATTCATGATTCATGATTCATGATTCAATTCATGATTCATGATTCCTTTTTATGATATTTGATTCATGATTCATGATTCGATTCATGATTCATGATTCATGATTCAATTCATGATTCATGATTCATAATTCATGATTTAATTCATGATTCATGATTTTATGATTCATGATTCAACTCATGATTCATGATTCATGATTCAATTCATGATTCATGATTCATGATTCATGATTCATGATTCAATTCATGATTCATGATTCATGATTCAATTCATGATTCATGATTCCTTTTTATGATTTTTGATTCATGATTCATGATTCGATTCATGATTCATGATTCGATTCATGATTCATGATTCAATTCATGATTCATGATTCATAATTCATGATTCATGATTCAATTCATGATTCATGATTCATGATTCAATTCATAATTCATGATTCATGATTCATGATTCAATTCATGATTCTTGATTCATGATTCATGATTCATGATTCATAATTTAATTCATGATTCAATTCATGATTCATGATTCAATTCATGATTCATGATTCAATTCATGATTCATGATTCGATTCATGATTCATGATGCATGATTCAATTCATGATTCATGATTCAATTCATGATTCATGATTCAATTCATGATTCATAATTCATGATTCATGATTCAATTCATGATTCATGATTCAATTCATGATTCATGATTCAATTCATGATTCGAATCCTGATTCAATTCATGATTCATGATTCATGATTCAATTCATAATTCATGATTCATGATTCATGATTCAATTTATGATTCATGATTCATGATTCATGATTCAACTCATGATTCATGATTCATGATTCAATTCATGATTCATGATTCATGATTCATGATTCATGATTCAATTCATGATTCATGATTCATGATTCAATTCATGATTCATGATTCCTTTTTATGATTCTTGATTCATGATTCATGATTCGATTCATGATTCATGATTCAATTCATGATTCATGATTCATAATTCATGATTCATGATTCAATTCATGATTCATGATTCATGATTCATGATTCAATTCATAATTCTTGATTCATGATTCATGATTCAATTCATGATTCATGATTCGATTCATTATTCATGATTCATGATTCATGATTCATGTTTCAATTCATGATTCAATTCATGATTCATGATTCAATTTATGATTCATGATTCATGATTCATGATTCAATTCATGATTCAATTCATGATTCATGATTGATGAATTCAATTCATGATTCATGATTCATGATTTATGATTCAATTCATGATTCAATTCATGATTCATGATTCAATTCATGATTCATGATTCAATTCATGATTCATGATTCATGATTCAATTCATGATTCATGATTCATGAGTCAATTCATGATTCATGATTCATGATTCAATTCATAATTCATGATTCATGATTCATGATTCAATTCATGATTCATGATTCATGATTCAATTTATAATTCATGATTCATGATTCAATTCATGATTCATGATTCGTTTCATGATTCTTGATTCATGATTAATGATTCGATTCATGATTCATGATTCATGATTCAAAATATGATTCATGATTAAGGATTCAATTCATGATTCATGATTCATGATTCATGATTCAATTCATAATTCATGATTAATGATTCATGATTCAATTCATGATTTATGATTCATGATTCATGATTCAATTCATGATTCATGATTCATGATTCAATTCATGATACATTATTCATGATTTATGATTCGATTCATGATTCATGATTCATGATTCATGATTCAATTCATGATTCATGATTCAATTCATGATTCATGATTCATGATTTATGATTCATGATTCATGATTCGATTCTTGATTCATGATTCATGATTCATGATTCGATTCATGATTCATGATTCATGATTCAATTCATGATTCATGATTCAAGATTCATGATTCATGATTCGATTCATGATTCATGATTCAATTCATGATTAATGATTCATGATTCAATTCATGATTCATAATTCAATTCATGATTCAATTCATGATTTATGATTCGATTCATGATTCTTGATTCATGATTCGATTCATGATTCATGATTCATGATTCAATTCATGATTCATGATTCAATTCATGATTCATGATTCATGATTCATGATTCGATTCATGATTCATGATTCATGATTCATGACTCAATTCATGATTCATGATTCATGATTCATGATTCAATTCATGATTCATGATTCATGATTCATGATTCAATTCATGATTCATGATTCATGATTCAATTCATGATTCAATTCATGATTCATGATTCGATTCATGATTCATGATTCAATTCATGATTCATGATTCAATTCATGATTCATGATTCGATTCATGATTCATGATTCAATTCATGATTCATGATTCAATTTATGATTCATGATTCATGATTGATGATTCAATTCATGATTCAATTCATGATTCATGATTGATGAATTCAATTCATGATTCATGATTCATGATTTATGATTCAATTCATGATTCAATTCATGATTCATGATTCAATTCATGATTCATGATTCAATTCATGATTCATGATTCATGATTCAATTCATGATTCAATTCATGATTCATGATTCATGATTCAATTCATGATTCAATTCATGATTCATGATTGATGAATTCAATTCATGATTCATGATTCATGATTTATGATTCAATTCATGATTCAATTCATGATTCATGATTCAATTCATGATTCATGATTCAATTCATGATTCATGATTCATGATTCAATTCATGATTCAATTTATGATTCATGATTCATGATTCATAATTTAATTCATGATTTAATTTATGATTCATGATTCAATTCATGATTAAATTCATGATTCATGATTCATGATTCAATTCATGATTCATGATTCAATTCATGATTCATGATTAAATTCATGATTCATGATTCGATTCATGATTCATGATGCATGATTCAATTCATGATTCATGATTCAATTCATGATTCATGATTCAATTCATGATTCATAATTCATGATTCATGATTCAATTCATGGTTCATGATTCAATTCATGATTCGAATCCTGATTCATTTCAAGATTCGAATCCTGATTCAATTCATGATTCATGATTCATGATTCAATTCATAATTCATGATTCATGATTCATGATTCAATTCATGATTCATGATTTTATGATTCATGATTCAACTCATGATTCATGATTCATGATTCAATTCATGATTCATGATTCATGATTCATGATTCGATTAATGATTCATGATTCATGATTCAATTCATGATTCATGATTCATGATTCAATTCATGATTCATGATTCCTTTTTATGATTCTTGATTCATGATTCATGATTCAATTCATGATTCATGATTCATAATTCATGATTCATGATTCAATTCATGATTCATGATTCATGATTCATGATTCAATTCATAATTCATGATTCATGATTCATGATTCAATTCATGATTCTTGATTCATGATTCATGATTCAATTCATGATTCATGATTCGATTCATGATTCATGATTCATGATTCATGATTCATGATTCAATTCATGATTCAATTCATAATTCATGATTCAATTTATGAATTATGATTCATGATTCATGATTCATGATTCAATTCATGATTCAATTCATGATTCATGATTGATGAATTCAATTCATGATTCATGATTCATGATTTATGATTCAATTCATGATTCAATTCATGATTCATGATTCAATTCATGATTCATGATTCAATTCATGATTCATGATTCGATTCATGAATCATGATTCATGATTTAATTCATGATTCATGATTCATGATTCAATTCATGATTCATGATTCATGATTCAATTCATGATTCAATTTATGATTCATGATTCATGATTCATAATTTAATTCATGATTCAATTTATGATTCATGATTCAATTCATGATTCAATTCATGATTCATGATTCAATTCATGATTCATGATTCAATTCATGATTCATGATTAAATTCATGATTCATGATTCGATTCATGATTCATGATGCATGATTCAATTCATGATTCATAATTCATGATTCAATTCATGATTCAAGATTCAATTCGTGATTCATAATTCATGATTCATGATTCAATTCATGATTCATGATTCAATTCATGATTCGAATCCTGATTTAATTCATGATTCGAATCCTGATTCATAATTCATGATTCATGATTCAATTCATGATTCATGATTCATGATTCATGATTCATGATTCAATTCATGATTCATGATTCATGATTCAATTCATGATTCAATTTATGATTCATGATTCATGATTCATAATTTAATTCATGATTTAATTTATGATTCATGATTCAATTCATGATTAAATTCATGATTCATGATTGAATTCATGATTCATGATTGAATTCATGATTCATGATTAAATTCATGATTCATGATTCGATTCATGATTCATGATTAAATTCATGATTCATGATTCGATTCATGATTCATGATGCATGATTCAATTCATGATTCATGATTCAATTCATGATTCATGATTCAATTCATGATTCATAATTCATGATTCATTTCAAGATTCGAATCCTGATTCAATTCATGATTCATGATTCATGATTCAATTCATAATTCATGATTCATGATTCATGATTCAATTCATGATTCATGATTTTATGATTCATGATTCAACTCATGATTCATGATTCATGATTCAATTCATGATTCATGATTCATGATTCATGATTCGATTAATGATTCATGATTCATGATTCATGATTCATGATTCAATTCATGATTCATAATTCATGATTCAATTCATGATTCAATATTCAATTCGTGATTCATAATTCATGATTCATGATTCAATTCATGATTCATGATTCAATTCATGATTTGAATCCTGATTTAATTCATGATTCGAATCCTGATTCAATTCATGATTCATGATTCATAATTCATGATTCATGATTCAATTCATGGTTCATGATTCAATTCATGATTCGAATCCTGATTCATTTCAAGATTCGAATCCTGATTCAATTCATGATTCATGATTCATGATTCAATTCATAATTCATGATTCATGATTCATGATTCAATTCATGATTCATGATTTTATGATTCATGATTCAACTCATGATTCATGATTCATGATTCAATTCATGATTCATGATTCATGATTCAATTCATGATTCATGATTCCTTTTTATGATATTTGATTCATGATTCATGATTCGATTCATGATTCATGATTCATGATTCAATTCATGATTCATGATTCATAATTCATGATTTAATTCATGATTCATGATTTTATGATTCATGATTCAACTCATGATTCATGATTCATGATTCAATTCATGATTCATGATTCATGATTCATGATTCATGATTCAATTCATGATTCATGATTCATGATTCAATTCATGATTCATGATTCCTTTTTATGATTTTTGATTCATGATTCATGATTCGATTCATGATTCATGATTCGATTCATGATTCATGATTCAATTCATGATTCATGATTCATAATTCATGATTCATGATTCAATTCATGATTCATGATTCATGATTCAATTCATAATTCATGATTCATGATTCATGATTCAATTCATGATTCTTGATTCATGATTCATGATTCATGATTCATAATTTAATTCATGATTCAATTCATGATTCATGATTCAATTCATGATTCATGATTCAATTCATGATTCATGATTCGATTCATGATTCATGATGCATGATTCAATTCATGATTCATGATTCAATTCATGATTCATGATTCAATTCATGATTCATAATTCATGATTCATGATTCAATTCATGATTCATGATTCAATTCATGATTCATGATTCAATTCATGATTCGAATCCTGATTCAATTCATGATTCATGATTCATGATTCAATTCATAATTCATGATTCATGATTCATGATTCAATTTATGATTCATGATTCATGATTCATGATTCAACTCATGATTCATGATTCATGATTCAATTCATGATTCATGATTCATGATTCATGATTCATGATTCAATTCATGATTCATGATTCATGATTCAATTCATGATTCATGATTCCTTTTTATGATTCTTGATTCATGATTCATGATTCGATTCATGATTCATGATTCAATTCATGATTCATGATTCATAATTCATGATTCATGATTCAATTCATGATTCATGATTCATGATTCATGATTCAATTCATAATTCTTGATTCATGATTCATGATTCAATTCATGATTCATGATTCGATTCATTATTCATGATTCATGATTCATGATTCATGTTTCAATTCATGATTCAATTCATGATTCATGATTCAATTTATGATTCATGATTCATGATTCATGATTCAATTCATGATTCAATTCATGATTCATGATTGATGAATTCAATTCATGATTCATGATTCATGATTTATGATTCAATTCATGATTCAATTCATGATTCATGATTCAATTCATGATTCATGATTCAATTCATGATTCATGATTCATGATTCAATTCATGATTCATGATTCATGAGTCAATTCATGATTCATGATTCATGATTCAATTCATAATTCATGATTCATGATTCATGATTCAATTCATGATTCATGATTCATGATTCAATTTATAATTCATGATTCATGATTCAATTCATGATTCATGATTCGTTTCATGATTCTTGATTCATGATTAATGATTCGATTCATGATTCATGATTCATGATTCAAAATATGATTCATGATTAAGGATTCAATTCATGATTCATGATTCATGATTCATGATTCAATTCATAATTCATGATTAATGATTCATGATTCAATTCATGATTTATGATTCATGATTCATGATTCAATTCATGATTCATGATTCATGATTCAATTCATGATACATTATTCATGATTTATGATTCGATTCATGATTCATGATTCATGATTCATGATTCAATTCATGATTCATGATTCAATTCATGATTCATGATTCATGATTTATGATTCATGATTCATGATTCGATTCTTGATTCATGATTCATGATTCATGATTCGATTCATGATTCATGATTCATGATTCAATTCATGATTCATGATTCAAGATTCATGATTCATGATTCGATTCATGATTCATGATTCAATTCATGATTAATGATTCATGATTCAATTCATGATTCATAATTCAATTCATGATTCAATTCATGATTTATGATTCGATTCATGATTCTTGATTCATGATTCGATTCATGATTCATGATTCATGATTCAATTCATGATTCATGATTCAATTCATGATTCATGATTCATGATTCATGATTCGATTCATGATTCATGATTCATGATTCATGACTCAATTCATGATTCATGATTCATGATTCATGATTCAATTCATGATTCATGATTCATGATTCATGATTCAATTCATGATTCATGATTCATGATTCAATTCATGATTCAATTCATGATTCATGATTCGATTCATGATTCATGATTCAATTCATGATTCATGATTCAATTCATGATTCATGATTCGATTCATGATTCATGATTCAATTCATGATTCATGATTCAATTTATGATTCATGATTCATGATTGATGATTCAATTCATGATTCAATTCATGATTCATGATTGATGAATTCAATTCATGATTCATGATTCATGATTTATGATTCAATTCATGATTCAATTCATGATTCATGATTCAATTCATGATTCATGATTCAATTCATGATTCATGATTCATGATTCAATTCATGATTCAATTCATGATTCATGATTCATGATTCAATTCATGATTCAATTCATGATTCATGATTGATGAATTCAATTCATGATTCATGATTCATGATTTATGATTCAATTCATGATTCAATTCATGATTCATGATTCAATTCATGATTCATGATTCAATTCATGATTCATGATTCATGATTCAATTCATGATTCAATTTATGATTCATGATTCATGATTCATAATTTAATTCATGATTTAATTTATGATTCATGATTCAATTCATGATTAAATTCATGATTCATGATTCATGATTCAATTCATGATTCATGATTCAATTCATGATTCATGATTAAATTCATGATTCATGATTCGATTCATGATTCATGATGCATGATTCAATTCATGATTCATGATTCAATTCATGATTCATGATTCAATTCATGATTCATAATTCATGATTCATGATTCAATTCATGGTTCATGATTCAATTCATGATTCGAATCCTGATTCATTTCAAGATTCGAATCCTGATTCAATTCATGATTCATGATTCATGATTCAATTCATAATTCATGATTCATGATTCATGATTCAATTCATGATTCATGATTTTATGATTCATGATTCAACTCATGATTCATGATTCATGATTCAATTCATGATTCATGATTCATGATTCATGATTCGATTAATGATTCATGATTCATGATTCAATTCATGATTCATGATTCATGATTCAATTCATGATTCATGATTCCTTTTTATGATTCTTGATTCATGATTCATGATTCAATTCATGATTCATGATTCATAATTCATGATTCATGATTCAATTCATGATTCATGATTCATGATTCATGATTCAATTCATAATTCATGATTCATGATTCATGATTCAATTCATGATTCTTGATTCATGATTCATGATTCAATTCATGATTCATGATTCGATTCATGATTCATGATTCATGATTCATGATTCATGATTCAATTCATGATTCAATTCATAATTCATGATTCAATTTATGAATTATGATTCATGATTCATGATTCATGATTCAATTCATGATTCAATTCATGATTCATGATTGATGAATTCAATTCATGATTCATGATTCATGATTTATGATTCAATTCATGATTCAATTCATGATTCATGATTCAATTCATGATTCATGATTCAATTCATGATTCATGATTCGATTCATGAATCATGATTCATGATTTAATTCATGATTCATGATTCATGATTCAATTCATGATTCATGATTCATGATTCAATTCATGATTCAATTTATGATTCATGATTCATGATTCATAATTTAATTCATGATTCAATTTATGATTCATGATTCAATTCATGATTCAATTCATGATTCATGATTCAATTCATGATTCATGATTCAATTCATGATTCATGATTAAATTCATGATTCATGATTCGATTCATGATTCATGATGCATGATTCAATTCATGATTCATAATTCATGATTCAATTCATGATTCAAGATTCAATTCGTGATTCATAATTCATGATTCATGATTCAATTCATGATTCATGATTCAATTCATGATTCGAATCCTGATTTAATTCATGATTCGAATCCTGATTCATAATTCATGATTCATGATTCAATTCATGATTCATGATTCATGATTCATGATTCATGATTCAATTCATGATTCATGATTCATGATTCAATTCATGATTCAATTTATGATTCATGATTCATGATTCATAATTTAATTCATGATTTAATTTATGATTCATGATTCAATTCATGATTAAATTCATGATTCATGATTGAATTCATGATTCATGATTGAATTCATGATTCATGATTAAATTCATGATTCATGATTCGATTCATGATTCATGATTAAATTCATGATTCATGATTCGATTCATGATTCATGATGCATGATTCAATTCATGATTCATGATTCAATTCATGATTCATGATTCAATTCATGATTCATAATTCATGATTCATTTCAAGATTCGAATCCTGATTCAATTCATGATTCATGATTCATGATTCAATTCATAATTCATGATTCATGATTCATGATTCAATTCATGATTCATGATTTTATGATTCATGATTCAACTCATGATTCATGATTCATGATTCAATTCATGATTCATGATTCATGATTCATGATTCGATTAATGATTCATGATTCATGATTCATGATTCATGATTCAATTCATGATTCATAATTCATGATTCAATTCATGATTCAATATTCAATTCGTGATTCATAATTCATGATTCATGATTCAATTCATGATTCATGATTCAATTCATGATTTGAATCCTGATTTAATTCATGATTCGAATCCTGATTCAATTCATGATTCATGATTCATAATTCATGATTCATGATTCAATTCATGATTCATGATTCATGATTCAATTCATAATTCATGATTCATGATTCATGATTCAATTCATGATTCTTGATTCATGATTCATGATTCAATTCATGATTCATGATTCGATTCATGATTCATGATTCATGATTCATGATTCATGTTTCAATTCATGATTCAATTCACGATTCATGATTCAATTTATGATTCATGATTCATGATTCAATTCATGATTCAATTCATGATTCATGATTGATGAATTCAATTCATGATTCATGATTCATGATTTATGATTCAATTCATGATTCAATTCATGATTCATGATTCAATTCATGATTCATGATTCATGATTCAATTCATGATTCATGATTCATGATTCAATTCATGATTCATGATTCATGATTCATGATTCATGAGTCAATTCATGATTCATGATTCATGATTCAATTCATAATTCATGATTCATGATTCATGATTCGATTCATGATTCATGATTCATGATTCAATTTATAATTCATGATTCATGATTCAATTCATGATTCATGATTCGTTTCATGATTCTTGATTCATGATTAATGATTCGATTCATGATTCATGATTCATGATTCAAATTATGATTCATGATTCAGGATTCAATTCATGATTCATGATTCATGATTCATGATTCAATTCATAATTCATGATTAATGATTCATGATTCAATTCATGATTTATGATTCATGATTCATGATTCAATTCATGATTCATGATTCATGATTCAATTCATGATACATTATTCATGATTTATGATTCGATTCATGATTCATGATTCATGATTCATGATTCAATTCATGATTCATGATTCAATTCATGATTCATGATTCATGATTCATGATTCATGATTCATGATTCGATTCATGATTCATGATTCATGATTCATGATTCGATTCATGATTCATGATTCATGATTAATGATTCGATTCATGATTCATGATTCAATTCATGATTCATGATTCAAGATTCATGATTCATGATTCGATTCATGATTCATGATTCAATTCATGATTAATGATTCATGATTCAATTCATGATTCATGATTCAATTCATGATTTATGATTCGATTCATGATTCTTGATTCATGATTCGATTCATGATTCATGATTCATGATTCAATTCATGATTCATGATTCATGATTCATGATTCAATTCATGATTCATGATTCAATTCATGATTCATGATTCGATTCATGATTCATGATTCAATTCATGATTCATGATTCAATTCATGATTCATGATTCGATTCATGATTCATGATTCAATTCATGATTCATGATTCATGATTCAATTCATGATTCAATTCATGATTCATGATTCAATTTATGATTCATGATTCAATTCATGATTCAATTCATGATTCATGATTGATGAATTCAATTCATGATTCATGATTCATGATTTATGATTCAATTCATGATTCAATTAATGATTCATGATTTAATTCATGATTCATGATTCATGATTCAATTCATGATTCAATTCATGATTCATGATTCATGATTCAATTTATGATTCATGATTCATGATTCATGATTCATGATTCATGATTCAATTCATGATTCAATTCATGATTCATGATTGATGATTCGATTCATGATTCATGATTCATGATTCTTGATTCATGATTCATGATTCGATTCATGATTCATGATTCAAATTATGATTCATGATTCAGGATTCAATTCATGATTCATGATTCATGATTCATGATTCATGATTCAATTCATAATTCATGATTCATGATTCATGATTCAATTCATGATTTATGATTCATGATTTATGATTCATGATTCAATTCATGATTCATGATTCATGAGTCAATTCATGATACATGATTCATGATTTATGATTCGATTCATTATTCATGATTCATGATTCATGATTCAATTCATGATTCATGATTCAATTCATGATTCATGATTCATGATTCATGATTCATGATTCATGATTCGTGATTTAATTCATGATTCATGATTCATGATTCAATTCATGATTCCTGATTCATGATTCCTGATTCATGATTCGATTCATGATTCATGATTCATGATTCAATTCATGATTCATGATTCAAGATTCATGATTCATGATTCGATTCATGATTCATGATTCAATTCATGATTAATGATTCATGATTCAATTCATGATTCATGATTCAATTCATGATTCATGATTCAATTCATGATTCAATTCATGATTCATGATTCGATTCATGATTCTTGATTCATGATTCGATTCATGATTCATGATTCAATTCATGATTCATGATTCGATTCATGATTCATGATTCATGATTCGAGTCATGATTCATGATTCATGATTCAATTCATGATTCATGATTCATGATTCAATTCATGATTCATGATTCCTTTTTATGATTCTTGATTCATGATTCATGATTTGATTCATGATTCATGATTCATGATTCAATTCATGATTCATGATTCATAATTCATGATTCATGATTCAATTCATGATTCATGATTCATGATTCATGATTCATGATTCAATTCATAATTCATGATTCATGATTCATGATTCAATTCATGATTCTTGATTCATGATTCATGATTCAATTCATGATTCATGATTCGATTCATGATTCATGATTCATGATTCATGATTCATGATTCAATTCATGATTCAATTCATGATTCAATTCATGATTCATGATTCAATTTATGATTCATGATTCATGATTCATGATTCAATTCATGATTCAATTCATGATTCATGATTGATGAATTCAATTCATGATTCATGATTCATGATTTATGATTCAATTCATGATTCAATTCATGATTCATGATTCAATTCATGATTCAATTCATGATTCAATTCATGATTCATGATTCATAATTCAATTCATGATTCATGATTAGATTCATGAATCATGATTCATGATTTAATTCATGATTCATGATTCAATTTATGATTCAATTTATGATTTATGAATCATGATTCATAATTTAATTCATGATTCAATTTATGATTCATGATTCAATTCATGATTCAATTCATGATTCATGATTCATGATTCAATTCATGATTTATGATTCAATTCATGATTCATGATTAAATTCATGATTCAAGATTCGATTCATTATTCATGATGCATGATTCAATTCATGATTCATGATTCATGATTCATGATTCAATTCATGATTCAAGATTCAATTCGTGATTCATAATTCATGATTCATGATTCAATTCATGATTCATGATTTAATTCATGATTCGAATCCTGATTCAATTCATGATTCGAATCCTGATTGAATTCATGATTCATGATTCAATTCATGATTCATGATTCATGATTCAATTCATGATTCATGATTCATGATTCATGAGTCAATTCATGATTCATGATTCATGATTCAATTCATAATTCATGATTCATGATTCGATTCATGATTCATGTTTCATGATTCAATTTATAATTCATGATTCATGATTCAATTCATGATTCATGATTCGTTTCATGATTCTTGATTCATGATTCATGATTCGATTCATGATTCATGATTCATGATTCAAATTATGATTCATGATTCAGGATTCAATTCATGATTCATGATTCAATTCATAATTCATGATTAATGATTCATGATTCAATTCATGATTTATGATTCATGATTCATGATTCATGATTAAATTCATGATTCATGATTCATGATTCAATTCATGATACATGATTCATGATTTATGATTCGATTCATGATTCATGATTCATGATTCATGATTCAATTCATGATTCATGATTCAATTCATGATTCATGATTCATGATTCATGATTCGTGATTCAATTCATGATTCATGATTCATGATTCAATTCATGATTCATGATTCATGATTCATGATTCATGATTCGATTCATGATTCATGATTCATGATTCATGATTCGATTCATGATTCATGATTCATGATTCAATTCATGATTCATGATTCAAGATTCATGATTCATGATTCGATTCATGATTCATGATTCAATTCATGATTAATGATTCATGATTCAATTCATGATTCATGATTCAATTCATGATTCAATTCATGATTCATGATTCAATTCATGATTCTTGGTTCATGATTCGATTCATGATTCATGATTCATGATTCAATTCATGATTCATGATTCAATTCATGATTCATGATTCATGATTCGATTCATGATTCATGATTCATGATTCATGATTCAATTCATGATTCATGATTCAATTCATGATTAATGATTCATGATTCATGATTTAATTCATGATTCATGATTCATGATTCAATTCATGATTCATGATTCAATTTATGATTCAATTCATGATTCATGATTCAATTCATGATTCATGATTCATGATTCATGATTCATGATTCAATTCATGATTCATGATTCATGATTCAATTCATGATTCATGATTCCTTTTTATGATTCTTGATTCATGATTCATGATTCGATTCATGATTCATGATTCAATTCATGATTCATGATTCATAATTCATGATTCATGATTCAATTCATGATTCATGATTCATGATTCATGATTCAATTCATAATTCATGATTCATGATTCATCATTCAATTCATGATTCTTGATTCATGATTCATGATTCAATTCATGATTCATGATTCGATTCATGATTCATGATTCATGATTCATGATTCATGTTTCAATTCATGATTCAATTCATGATTCATGATTCAATTTATGATTCATGATTCATGATTCATGATTCATGATTCAATTCATGATTCAATTCATGATTCATGATTGATGAATTCAATTCATGATTCATGATTCATGATTTATGATTCAATTCATGATTCAATTCATGATTCATGATTCAATTCATGATTCATGATTCATGATTCAATTCATGATTCATGATTCATGATTCAATTCATGATTCATGATTCATGAGTCAATTCATGATTCATGATTCATGATTCAATTCATAATTCATGATTCATGATTCATGATTCAATTCATGATTCATGATTCATGATTCAATTTATAATTCATGATTCATGATTCAATTCATGATTCATGATTCGTTTCATGATTCTTGATTCATGATTAATGATTCGATTCATGATTCATGATTCATGATTCAAAATATGATTCATGATTAAGGATTCAATTCATGATTCATGATTCATGATTCATTATTCAATTCATAATTCATGATTAATGATTCATGATTCAATTCATGATTTATGATTCATGATTCATGATTCAATTCATGATTCATGATTCATGATTCAATTCATGATACATTATTCATGATTTATGATTCGATTCATGATTCATGATTCATGATTCATGATTCAATTCATGATTCATGATTCAATTCATGATTCATGATTCATGATTTATGATTCATGATTCATGATTCGATTCATGATTCATGATTCATGATTCATGATTCGATTCATGATTCATGATTCAATTCATGATTCATGATTCAAGATTCATGATTCATGATTCGATTCATGATTCATGATTCAATTCATGATTAATGATTCATGATTCAATTCATGATTCATAATTCAATTCATGATTCAATTCATGATTTATGATTCGATTCATGATTCTTGATTCATGATTCGATTCATGATTCATGATTCATTATTCAATTCATGATTCATGATTCAATTCATGATTCATGATTCATGATTCATGATTCGATTCATGATTCATGATTCATGATTCATGACTCAATTCATGATTCATGATTCATGATTCATGATTCAATTCATGATTCATGATTCATGATTCATGATTCAATTCATGATTCATGATTCACGATTCAATTAATGATTCAATTCATGATTCATGATTCGATTCATGATTCATGATTCAATTCATGATTCATGATTCAATTCATGATTCATGATTCGATTCATGATTCATGATTCAATTCATGATTCATGATTCAATTCATGATTCATGATTCATGATTCAATTCATGATTCATGATTCAATTTATGATTCATGATTCATGATTGATGATTCAATTCATGATTCAATTCATGATTCATGATTGATGAATTCAATTCATGATTCATGATTCATGATTTATGATTCAATTCATGATTCAATTCATGATTCATGATTCAATTCATGATTCATGATTCAATTCATGATTCATGATTCATGATTCAATTCATGATTCAATTCATGATTCATGATTCATGATTCAATTCATGATTCAATTCATGATTCATGATTGATGAATTCAATTCATGATTCATGATTCATGATTTATGATTCAATTCATGATTCAATTCATGATTCATGATTCAATTCATGATTCATGATTCAATTCATGATTCATGATTCATGATTCAATTCATGATTCAATTTATGATTCATGATTCATGATTCATAATTTAATTCATGATTTAATTTATGATTCATGATTCAATTCATGATTAAATTCATGATTCATGATTCATGATTCAATTCATGATTCATGATTCAATTCATGATTCATGATTAAATTCATGATTCATGATTCGATTCATGATTCATGATGCATGATTCAATTCATGATTCATGATTCAATTCATGATTCATGATTCAATTCATGATTCATAATTCATGATTCATGATTCAATTCATGGTTCATGATTCAATTCATGATTCGAATCCTGATTCATTTCAAGATTCGAATCCTGATTCAATTCATGATTCATGATTCATGATTCAATTCATAATTCATGATTCATGAATTATGATTCAATTCATGATTCATGATTTTATGATTCATGATTCAACTCATGATTCATGATTCATGATTCAATTCATGATTCATGATTCATGATTCATGATTCGATTAATGATTCATGATTCATGATTCAATTCATGATTCATGATTCATGATTCAATTCATGATTCAATTCATGATTCATGATTCATGATTCATGATTCAATTCATAATTCATGATTCATGATTCATGATTCAATTCATGATTCTTGATTCATGATTCATGATTCAATTCATGATTCATGATTCGATTCATGATTCATGATTCATGATTCATGATTCATGATTCAATTCATGATTCAATTCATAATTCATGATTCAATTTATGAATTATGATTCATGATTCATGATTCATGATTCAATTCATGATTCAATTCATGATTCATGATTGATGAATTCAATTCATGATTCATGATTCATGATTTATGATTCAATTCATGATTCAATTCATGATTCATGATTCAATTCATGATTCATGATTCAATTCATGATTCATGATTCGATTCATGAATCATGATTCATGATTTAATTCATGATTCATGATTCATGATTCAATTCATGATTCATGATTCATGATTCAATTCATGATTCAATTTATGATTCATGATTCATGATTCATAATTTAATTCATGATTCAATTTATGATTCATGATTCAATTCATGATTCAATTCATGATTCATGATTCAATTCATGATTCATGATTCAATTCATGATTCATGATTAAATTCATGATTCATGATTCGATTCATGATTCATGATGCATGATTCAATTCATGATTCATAATTCATGATTCAATTCATGATTCAAGATTCAATTCGTGATTCATAATTCATGATTCATGATTCAATTCATGATTCATGATTCAATTCATGATTCGAATCCTGATTTAATTCATGATTCGAATCCTGATTCATAATTCATGATTCATGATTCAATTCATGATTCATGATTCATGATTCATGATTCATGATTCAATTCATGATTCATGATTCATGATTCAATTCATGATTCAATTTATGATTCATGATTCATGATTCATAATTTAATTCATGATTTAATTTATGATTCATGATTCAATTCATGATTAAATTCATGATTCATGATTCATGATTGAATTCATGATTCATGATTGAATTCATGATTCATGATTAAATTCATGATTCATGATTCGATTCATGATTCATGATGCATGATTCAATTCATGATTCATGATTCAATTCATGATTCATGATTCAATTCATGATTCATAATTCATGATTCATGATTCAATTCATGGTTCATGATTCAATTCATGATTCGAATCCTGATTCATTTCAAGATTCGAATCCTGATTCAATTCATGATTCATGATTCATGATTCAATTCATAATTCATGATTCATGATTCATGATTCAATTCATGATTCATGATTTTATGATTCATGATTCAACTCATGATTCATGATTCATGATTCAATTCATGATTCATGATTCATGATTCATGATTCGATTAATGATTCATGATTCATGATTCAATTCATGATTCATGATTCATGATTCAATTCATGATTCATGATTCCTTTTTATGATTCTTGATTCATGATTCATGATTCGATTCATGATTCATGATTCATGGTTCAATTCATGATTCATGATTCATAATTCATGATTCATGATTCAATTCATGATTCATGATTCATGATTCATGATTCATGATTCAATTCATAATTCATGATTCATGATTCATGATTCAATTCATGATTCTTGATTCATGATTCATGATTCAATTCATGATTCATGATTCGATTCATGATTCATGATTCATGATTCATGATTCAATTCATGATTCAATTCATAATTCATGATTCAATTTATGAATTATGATTCATGATTCATGATTCATGATTTAATTCATGATTCAATTCATGATTCATGATTGATGAATTCAATTCATGATTCATGATTCATGATTTATGATTCAATTCATGATTCAATTCATGATTCATGATTCAATTCATGATTCATGATTCAATTCATGATTCATGATTCGATTCATGAATCATGATTCATGATTTAATTCATGATTCATGATTCATGATTCAATTCATGATTCATGATTCAATTCATGATTCAATTTATGATTCATGATTCATGATTCATAATTTAATTCATGATTCAATTTATGATTCATGATTCAATTCATGATTCAATTCATGATTCATGATTCATGATTCAATTCATGATTCATGATTCAATTCATGATTCATGATTAAATTCATGATTCATGATTCGATTCATGATTCATGATGCATGATTCAATTCATGATTCATAATTCATGATTCAATTCATGATTCAATATTAAATTCGTGATTCATAATTCATGATTCATGATTCAATTCATGATTCATGATTCAATTCATGATTTGAATCCTGATTTAATTCATGATTCGAATCCTGATTCAATTCATGATTCATGATTCATAATTCATGATTCATGATTCAATTCATGATTCATGATTCATGATTCATGATTCATGATTCAATTCATAATTCATGATTCATGATTCAATTCATGATTCTTGATTCATGATTCATGATTCAATTCATGATTCATGATTCGATTCATGATTCATGATTCATGATTCATGATTCATGTTTCAATTCATGATTCAATTCACGATTCATGATTCAATTTATGATTCATGATTCATGATTCATGATTCAATTCATGATTCAATTCATGATTCATGATTGATGAATTCAATTCATGATTCATGATTCATGATTTATGATTCAATTCATGATTCAATTCATGATTCATGATTCAATTCATGATTCATGATTCATGATTCAATTCATGATTCATGATTCATGATTCAATTCATGATTCATGATTCATGATTCATGATTCATGAGTCAATTCATGATTCATGATTCATGATTCAATTCATAATTCATGATTCATGATTCATGATTCGATTCATGATTCATGATTCATGATTCAATTTATAATTCATGATTCATGATTCAATTCATGATTCATGATTCGTTTCATGATTCTTGATTCATGATTAATGATTCGATTCATGATTCATGATTCATGATTCAAATTATGATTCATGATTCAGGATTCAATTCATGATTCATGATTCATGATTCATGATTCAATTCATAATTCATGATTAATGATTCATGATTCAATTCATGATTTATGATTCATGATTCATGATTCAATTCATGATTCATGATTCATGATTCAATTCATGATACATTATTCATGATTTATGATTCGATTCATGATTCATGATTCATGATTCATGATTCAATTCATGATTCATGATTCAATTCATGATTCATGATTCATGATTCATGATTCATGATTCATGATTCGATTCATGATTCATGATTCATGATTCATGATTCGATTCATGATTCATGATTCATGATTAATGATTCGATTCATGATTCATGATTCAATTCATGATTCATGATTCAAGATTCATGATTCATGATTCGATTCATGATTCATGATTCAATTCATGATTAATGATTCATGATTCAATTCATGATTCATGATTCAATTCATGATTCAATTCATGATTTATGATTCGATTCATGATTCTTGATTCATGATTCGATTCATGATTCATGATTCATGATTCAATTCATGATTCATGATTCATGATTCATGATTCAATTCATGATTCATGATTCAATTCATGATTCATGATTCGATTCATGATTCATGATTCAATTCATGATTCATGATTCAATTCATGATTCATGATTCGATTCATGATTCATGATTCAATTCATGATTCATGATTCATGATTCAATTCATGATTCAATTCATGATTCATGATTCAATTTATGATTCATGATTCAATTCATGATTCAATTCATGATTCATGATTGATGAATTCAATTCATGATTCATGATTCATGATTTATGATTCAATTCATGATTCAATTAATGATTCATGATTTAATTCATGATTCATGATTCATGATTCAATTCATGATTCAATTCATGATTCATGATTCATGATTCAATTTATGATTCATGATTCATGATTCATGATTCATGATTCATGATTCAATTCATGATTCAATTCATGATTCATGATTGATGATTCGATTCATGATTCATGATTCATGATTCTTGATTCATGATTCATGATTCGATTCATGATTCATGATTCAAATTATGATTCATGATTCAGGATTCAATTCATGATTCATGATTCATGATTCATGATTCATGATTCAATTCATAATTCATTATTCATGATTCATGATTCAATTCATGATTTATGATTCATGATTTATGATTCATGATTCAATTCATGATTCATGATTCATGAGTCAATTCATGATACATGATTCATGATTTATGATTCGATTCATTATTCATGATTCATGATTCATGATTCAATTCATGATTCATGATTCAATTCATGATTCATGATTCATGATTCATGATTCATGATTCATGATTCGTGATTTAATTCATGATTCATGATTCATGATTCAATTCATGATTCCTGATTCATGATTCCTGATTCATGATTCGATTCATGATTCATGATTCATGATTCAATTCATGATTCATGATTCAAGATTCATGATTCATGATTCGATTCATGATTCATGATTCAATTCATGATTAATGATTCATGATTCAATTCATGATTCATGATTCAATTCATGATTCATGATTCAATTCATGATTCAATTCATGATTCATGATTCGATTCATGATTCTTGATTCATGATTCGATTCATGATTCATGATTCAATTCATGATTAATGATTCGATTCATGATTCATGATTCATGATTCGAGTCATGATTCATGATTCATGATTCAATTCATGATTCATGATTCATGATTCAATTCATGATTCATGATTCCTTTTTATGATTCTTGATTCATGATTCATGATTTGATTCATGATTCATGATTCATGATTCAATTCATGATTCATGATTCATAATTCACGATTCATGATTCAATTCATGATTCATGATTCATGATTCATGATTCATGATTCATGATTCAATTCATAATTCATGATTCATGATTCATGATTCAATTCATGATTCTTGATTCATGATTCATGATTCAATTCATGATTCATGATTCGATTCATGATTCATGATTCATGATTCATGATTCATGATTCAATTCATGATTCAATTCATGATTCAATTCATGATTCATGATTCAATTTATGATTCATGATTCATGATTCATGATTCAATTCATGATTCAATTCATGATTCATGATTGATGAATTCAATTCATGATTCATGATTCATGATTTATGATTCAATTCATGATTCAATTCATGATTCATGATTCAATTCATGATTCAATTCATGATTCAATTCATGATTCATGATTCATAATTCAATTCATGATTCATGATTAGATTCATGAATCATGATTCATGATTTAATTCATGATTCATGATTCAATTCATGATTCAATTTATGATTTATGAATCATGATTCATAATTTAATTCATGATTCAATTTATGATTCATGATTCAATTCATGATTCAATTCATGATTCATGATTCATGATTCAATTCATGATTCATGATTAAATTCATGATTCAAGATTCGATTCATGATTCATGATGCATGATTCAATTCATGATTCATGATTCATGATTCATGATTCAATTCAAGATTCAATTCGTGATTCATAATTCATGATTCATGATTCAATTCATGATTCATGATTTAATTCATGATTCGAATCCTGATTCAATTCATGATTCGAATCCTGATTGAATTCATGATTCATGATTCATGATTCAATTCATGATTCATGATTCATGATTCAATTCATGATTCATGATTCATGATTCATGAGTCAATTCATGATTCATGATTCATGATTCAATTCATAATTCATGATTCATGATTCATGATTCGATTCATGATTCATGTTTCATGATTCAATTTATAATTCATGATTCATGATTCAATTCATGATTCATGATTCGTTTCATGATTCTTGATTCATGATTCATGATTCGATTCATGATTCATGATTCATGATTCAAATTATGATTCATGATTCAGGATTCAATTCATGATTCATGATTCAATTCATAATTCATGATTAATGATTCATGATTCAATTCATGATTTATGATTCATGATTCATGATTCATGATTAAATTCATGATTCATGATTCATGATTCAATTCATGATACATGATTCATGATTTATGATTCGATTCATGATTCATGATTCATGATTCATGATTCAATTCATGATTCATGATTCAATTCATGATTCATGATTCATGATTCATGATTCGTGATTCAATTCATGATTCATGATTCATGATTCAATTCATGATTCATGATTCATGATTCATGATTCATGATTCGATTCATGATTCATGATTCATGATTCATGATTCGATTCATGATTCATGATTCATGATTCAATTCATGATTCATGATTCAAGATTCATGAATTATGATTCGATTCATGATTCATGATTCAATTCATGATTAATGATTCATGATTCAATTCATGATTCATGATTCAATTCATGATTCAATTCATGATTCATGATTCAATTCATGATTCTTGGTTCATGATTCGATTCATGATTCATGATTCATGATTCAATTCATGATTCATGATTCAATTCATGATTCATGATTCATGATTCGATTCATGATTCATGATTCATGATTCATGATTCAATTCATGATTCATGATTCAATTCATGATTAATGATTCATGATTCATGATTCAATTCATGATTCATGATTCATGATTCAATTCATGATTCATGATTCAATTTATGATTCAATTCATGATTCATGATTCGATTCATGATTCATGATTCAATTCATGATTCATGATTCAATTCATGATTTATGATTCGATTCATGATTCATGATTCAATTCATGATTTATGATTCAATTCATGATTCATGATTCAATTCATGATTCAATTCATGATTCATGATTCATGATTCAATTCATGATTCATGATTGATGAATTCAATTCATGATTCATGATTCATGATTTATGATTCAATTCATGATTTAATTCATGATTCATGATTCAATTCATGATTCATGATTCAATTCATGATTCATGATTCATGATTCAATTCATGATTCAATTCATGATTCATGATTCATGATTCAATTTATGATTCATGATTCATGATTCATGATTCATGATTCAATTCATGATTCAATTCATGATTCATGATTGATGAATTCAATTCATGATTCATGATTTATGATTCAATTCATGATTCAATTCATGATTCATGATTCAATTCATGATTCATGATTCAATTCATGATTCATGATTTATAATTCAATTCATGATTCAATTTATGATTCATGATTCATGATTCATAATTTAATTCATGATTCAATTTATGATTCATGATTCAATTCATGATTAAATTCATGATTCATGATTCATGATTCAATTCATGATTCATGATTCAATTCATGATTCATGATTAAATTCATGATTCATGATTCGATTCATGATTCATGATGCATGATTCAATTCATGATTCATGATTCAATTCATGATTCATGATTCAATTCATGATTCATAATTCAGGATTCATGATTCAATTCATGGTTCATGATTCAATTCATGATTCGAATCCTGATTCATTTCAAGATTCGAATCCTGATTCAATTCATGATTCATGATTCATGATTCAATTCATAATTCATGATTCATGATTCATGATTCAATTCATGATTCATGATTCATGATTCAATTCATGATTCATGATTCATAATTCAATTCATGATTCATGATTCATGATTCATGATTCATGAGTCAATTCATGATTCATGATTCATGATTCAATTCATAATTCACGATTCATGATTCGATTCATGATTCATGATTCATGATTGAATTTATAATTCATGATTCATGATTCAATTCATGATTCATGATTCGTTTCATGATTCTTGATTCATGATTCGATTCATGATTCATGATTCAAGATTCAAATTATGATTCATGATTCATGATTCAATTCATGATTCATGATTCATGATTCATGATTCAATTCATAATTCATGATTAATGATTCGTGATTCAATTCATGATTCATGATTCATGATTCAATTCATGATTCATGATTCATGATTTGATTCATGATTCATGATTCATGATTCAATTCATGACTTATGATTCATGATTCAATTCATGATTCATGATTCCTTTTTATGATTCTTGATTCATGATTCATGATTCGATTCATGATTCATGATTCAATTCATGATTCATGATTCATAATTCATGATTCATGATTCAATTCATGATTCATGATTCATGATTCATGATTCAATTCATAATTCATGATTCATGATTCATGATTCAATTCATGATTCATGATTCATGATTCATGATTCAATTCATGATTCATGATTCATGATTCATGATTCATGATTCATGATTCATGATTCAATTCATGATTCAATTCATAATTCATGATTCAATTTATGATTCATGATTCATGATTCATGATTCAATTCATGATTCAATTCATGATTCATGATTGATGAATTCAATTCATGATTCATGATTCATGATTTAAGATTCAATTCATGATTCAATTCATGATTCATGATTCAATTCATGATTCATGATTCATGATTCAATTCATGATTCATGATTCGATTCATGAATCATGATTCATGATTTAATTCATGATTCATGATTCATGATTCAATTCATGATTCATGATTCATGATTCAATTCATGATTCATGATTCATGATTCAATTCATGATTCAATTTATGATTCATGATTCATGATTCATAATTTAATTCATGATTTAATTTATGATTCATGATTCAATTCATGATTCAATTCATGATTCATGATTCATGATTCAATTCATGATTCATGATTCAATTCATGATTCATGATTCAATTCATGATTCATGATTCAATTCATGATTCAAGATTCAATTCGTGATTCATAATTCATGATTTATGATTCAATTCATGATTCATGATTCAATTCATGATTCGAATCCTGATTCAATTCACTATTCATGATTCAATTCATGATTCATGATTCATAATTCAATTCATGATTCATGATTCATGATTCATGATTCATGAGTCAATTCATGATTCATGATTCATGATTCAATTCATAATTCACGATTCATGATTCGATTCATGATTCATGATTCATGATTGAATTTATAATTCATGATTCATGATTCAATTCATGATTCATGATTCGTTTCATGATTCTTGATTCATGATTTGATTCATGATTCATGATTCATGATTCAAATTATGATTCATGATTCAGGATTCAATTCATGATTCATGATTCATGATTCATGATTCAATTCATAATTCATGATTAATGATTCGTGATTCAATTCATGATTTATGATTCATGATTCATGATTCATGATTCAATTCATGATTCATGATTCATGATTCAATTCATGATACATGATTCATGATTTATGATTCGATTCATTATTCATGATACATGATTCATGATTCAATTCATGATTCATGATTCAATTCATGATTCATGATTCATGATTCATGATTCGTGATTCAATTCATGATTCATGATTCATGATTCAATTCATGATTCATGATTCATGATTCCTGATTCATGATTCGATTCATGATTCATGATTCATGATTCAATTCATGATTCATGATTCAAGATTCATGATTCATGATTCGATTCATGATTCATGATTCGATTCATGATTCTTGATTCATGATTCGATTCATGATTCATGATTCATGATTCAATTCATGATTCATGATTCAATTCATGATTCATGATTCATGATTCGATTCATGATTCATGATTCAATTCATGATTCATGATTCAATTCATGATTCATGATTCATGATTCAATTCATGATTCATGATTCATGATTCAATTCATGATTCATGATTCAATTCATGATTCATGATTCGATTCATGATTCATGATTCAATTCATGATTCATGATTCAATTCATGATTCATGATTCGATTCATGATTCATGATTCAATTCATGATTCATGATTCAATTCATGATTCATGATTCATGATTCAATTCATGATTCATGATTCATGATTTATAATTCAGTTCATGATTCATGATTCATGATTTATGATTCAATTCATGATTCAATTCATGATTCATGATTCAATTCATGATTCATGATTCAATTCATGATTCATGATTCATGATTCAATTTATGATTCATGATTCATGATTCATGATTCATGATTGATGAATTCAATTCATGATTCATGATTCATGATTTATGATTCAATTCATGATTCAATTCATGATTCATGATTCAATTCATGATTCATGATTCAATTCATGATTCATGATTCATGATTCAATTCATGATTCAATTTATGATTCATGATTCATGATTCATAATTTAATTCATGATTCAATTTATGATTCATGATTCAATTCATGATTCAATTCATGATTCATGATTCATGATTCAATTCATGATTCATGATTCAATTCATGATTCATGATTCAATTCATGATTCATGATTCAATTCATGATTCAAGATGCATGATTCAATTCATGATTCATGATTCAATTCATGATTCGAATCCTGATTCAATTCATGATTCGAATCCTGATTCAATTCATGATTCATGATTCATGATTCAATTCATGATTCATGATTCATGATTGAATTCATGATTCATGATTCATGATTCATGATTCATGGGTCAATTCATGATTCATGATTCATGATTCATGATTCATGATTCATGATTCATGATTCGATTCATGATTCATGATTCATGATTCAATTTATGATTCATGATTCACTATTCAATTCATGATTCATGATTCGTTTCATGATTCTTGATTCATGATTCATGATTCGATTCATGATTCATGATTCATGATTCAATTCATGATTCATGATTCATGATTCATGATTCATGATTCAATTCATGATTCAATTTATGATTCATGATTCATGATTCATAATTTAATTCATGATTCAATTTATGATTCATGATTCAATTCATGATTCAATTCATGATTCATGATTCATGATTCAATTCATGATTCATGATTCAATTCATGATTCATGATTAAATTCATGATTCATGATTCGATTCATGATTCATGATGCATGATTCAATTCATGATTCATGATTCATGATTCATGATTCAATTCATGATTCAAGATACAATTCGTGATTCATAATTCATGATTCATGATTCAATTCATGATTCATGATTCAATTCATGATTTGAATCCTGATTTAATTCATGATTCAAATCCTGATTCAATTCATGATTCATGATTCATGATTCAATTCATGATTCATGATTCATGATTCAATTCATGATTCATGATTCATGATTCATGAGTCAATTCATGATTCATGATTCATGATTCAATTCATAATTCATGATTCATGATTCATGATTCATGATTCGATTCATGATTCATGATTCATGATTCAATTTATAATTCATGATTCATGATTCAATTCATGATTCATGATTCGTTTCATGATTCTTGATTCATGATTCGATTCATGATTCATGATTCATGATTCAAATTATGATTCATGATTCAGGATTTAATTCATGATTCATGATTCATGATTCATGATTCATGATTCAATTCATAATTCATGATTAATGATTCATGATTCAAATCATGATTTATGATTCATGATTCATGATTCATGATTCAATTCATGATTCATGATTCATGATTCAATTCATGATTCATGATTCATGATTCATGATTCATGATTCATGATTCATGATTCAATTCATGATTCAATTCATAATTCATGATTCAATTTATGATTCATGATTCATGATTCATGATTCAATTCATGATTCAATTCATGATTCATGATTGATGAATTCAATTCATGATTCATGATTCATGATTTAAGATTCAATTCATGATTCAATTCATGATTCATGATTCAATTCATGATTCATGATTCATGATTCAATTCATGATTCATGATTCGATTCATGAATCATGATTCATGATTTAATTCATGATTCATGATTCATGATTCAATTCATGATTCATGATTCATGATTCAATTCATGATTCATGATTCATGATTCAATTCATGATTCAATTTATGATTCATGATTCATGATTCATAATTTAATTCATGATTTAATTTATGATTCATGATTCAATTCATGATTCAATTCATGATTCATGATTCATGATTCAATTCATGATTCATGATTCAATTCATGATTCATGATTCAATTCATGATTCATGATTCAATTCATGATTCAAGATTCAATTCGTGATTCATAATTCATGATTTATGATTCAATTCATGATTCATGATTCAATTCATGATTCGAATCCTGATTCAATTCACTATTCATGATTCAATTCATGATTCATGATTCATAATTCAATTCATGATTCATGATTCATGATTCATGATTCATGAGTCAATTCATGATTCATGATTCATGATTCAATTCATAATTCACGATTCATGATTCGATTCATGATTCATGATTCATGATTGAATTTATAATTCATGATTCATGATTCAATTCATGATTCATGATTCGTTTCATGATTCTTGATTCATGATTTGATTCATGATTCATGATTCATGATTCAAATTATGATTCATGATTCAGGATTCAATTCATGATTCATGATTCATGATTCATGATTCAATTCATAATTCATGATTAATGATTCGTGATTCAATTCATGATTTATGATTCATGATTCATGATTCATGATTCAATTCATGATTCATGATTCATGATTCAATTCATGATACATGATTCATGATTTATGATTCGATTCATTATTCATGATACATGATTCATGATTCAATTCATGATTCATGATTCAATTCATGATTCATGATTCATGATTCATGATTCGTGATTCAATTCATGATTCATGATTCATGATTCAATTCATGATTCATGATTCATGATTCCTGATTCATGATTCGATTCATGATTCATGATTCATGATTCAATTCATGATTCATGATTCAAGATTCATGATTCATGATTCGATTCATGATTCATGATTCGATTCATGATTCTTGATTCATGATTCGATTCATGATTCATGATTCATGATTCAATTCATGATTCATGATTCAATTCATGATTCATGATTCATGATTCGATTCATGATTCATGATTCAATTCATGATTCATGATTCAATTCATGATTCATGATTCATGATTCAATTCATGATTCATGATTCATGATTCAATTCATGATTCATGATTCAATTCATGATTCATGATTCGATTCATGATTCATGATTCAATTCATGATTCATGATTCAATTCATGATTCATGATTCGATTCATGATTCATGATTCAATTCATGATTCATGATTCAATTCATGATTCATGATTCATGATTCAATTCATGATTCATGATTCATGATTTATAATTCAGTTCATGATTCATGATTCATGATTTATGATTCAATTCATGATTCAATTCATGATTCATGATTCAATTCATGATTCATGATTCAATTCATGATTCATGATTCATGATTCAATTTATGATTCATGATTCATGATTCATGATTCATGATTGATGAATTCAATTCATGATTCATGATTCATGATTTATGATTCAATTCATGATTCAATTCATGATTCATGATTCAATTCATGATTCATGATTCAATTCATGATTCATGATTCATGATTCAATTCATGATTCAATTTATGATTCATGATTCATGATTCATAATTTAATTCATGATTCAATTTATGATTCATGATTCAATTCATGATTCAATTCATGATTCATGATTCATGATTCAATTCATGATTCATGATTCAATTCATGATTCATGATTCAATTCATGATTCATGATTCAATTCATGATTCAAGATGCATGATTCAATTCATGATTCATGATTCAATTCATGATTCGAATCCTGATTCAATTCATGATTCGAATCCTGATTCAATTCATGATTCATGATTCATGATTCAATTCATGATTCATGATTCATGATTGAATTCATGATTCATGATTCATGATTCATGATTCATGGGTCAATTCATGATTCATGATTCATGATTCATGATTCATGATTCATGATTCATGATTCGATTCATGATTCATGATTCATGATTCAATTTATGATTCATGATTCACTATTCAATTCATGATTCATGATTCGTTTCATGATTCTTGATTCATGATTCATGATTCGATTCATGATTCATGATTCATGATTCAATTCATGATTCATGATTCATGATTCATGATTCATGATTCAATTCATGATTCAATTTATGATTCATGATTCATGATTCATAATTTAATTCATGATTCAATTTATGATTCATGATTCAATTCATGATTCAATTCATGATTCATGATTCATGATTCAATTCATGATTCATGATTCAATTCATGATTCATGATTAAATTCATGATTCATGATTCGATTCATGATTCATGATGCATGATTCAATTCATGATTCATGATTCATGATTCATGATTCAATTCATGATTCAAGATACAATTCGTGATTCATAATTCATGATTCATGATTCAATTCATGATTCATGATTCAATTCATGATTTGAATCCTGATTTAATTCATGATTCAAATCCTGATTCAATTCATGATTCATGATTCATGATTCAATTCATGATTCATGATTCATGATTCAATTCATGATTCATGATTCATGATTCATGAGTCAATTCATGATTCATGATTCATGATTCAATTCATAATTCATGATTCATGATTCATGATTCATGATTCGATTCATGATTCATGATTCATGATTCAATTTATAATTCATGATTCATGATTCAATTCATGATTCATGATTCGTTTCATGATTCTTGATTCATGATTCGATTCATGATTCATGATTCATGATTCAAATTATGATTCATGATTCAGGATTTAATTCATGATTCATGATTCATGATTCATGATTCATGATTCAATTCATAATTCATGATTAATGATTCATGATTCAAATCATGATTTATGATTCATGATTCATGATTCATGATTCAATTCATGATTCATGATTCATGATTCAATTCATGATACATGATTCATGATTTATGATTCGATTCATTATTCATGATTCATGATTCATGATTAAATTCATGATTCATGATTCAATTCATGATTCATGATTCATTATTCATGATTCATGATTCGTGATTCAATTCATGATTCATGATTCATGATTCAATTCATGATTCATGATTCATGATTCATGATTCATGATTCGATTCATGATTCATGATTCATGATTCAATTCATGATTCATGATTCAAGATTCATGATTCATGATTCGATTCATGATTCATGATTCAATTCATGATTAATGATTCATGATTCAATTCATGATTCATGATTCAATTCATGATTCAATTCATGATTCATGATTCGATTCATGATTCTTGATTAATGATTCGATTCATGATTAATGATTCATGATTCAATTCATGATTCATGATTCAATTCATGATTCATGATTCATGATTCGATTCATGATTCTTGATTCATGATTCATGATTCAATTCATGATTCATGATTCATGATTCAATTCATGATTCATGATTCATGATTCAATTCATGATTCATGATTCATGATTCAATTCATGATTCATGATTCATGATTCAATTTATGATTCATGATTCATGATTCATGATTCATGATTGATGAATTCAATTCATGATTCATGATTCATGATTTATGATTCAATTCATGATTCAATTCATGATTTATGATTCAATTCATGATTCATGATTCATGATTCAATTCATGATTCAATTTATGATTCATGATTCATGATTCATAATTTAATTCATGATTCAATTTATGATTCATGATTCAATTCATGATTCAATTCATGATTCATGATTCATGATTCAATTCATGATTCATGATTCAATTCATGATTCATGATTCAATTCATGATTCATGATTCAATTCATGATTCAAGATGCATGATTCAATTCATGATTCATGATTCAATTCATGATTCGAATCCTGATTCAATTCATGATTCGAATCCTGATTCAATTCATGATTCATGATTCATGATTCATGATTCAATTCATGATTCAATTCATGATTCATGATACATGATTCATGATTTATGATTTGATTCATTATTCATGATTCATGATTCAATTCATGATTCATGATACATGATTCATGATTCAATTCATGATTCATGATTCATGATTCATGATTCATGATTCGTGATTCAATTCATGATTCATGATTCATGATTCAATTCATGATTCATGATTCATGATTCCTGATTCATGATTCGATTCATGATTCATGATTCATGATTCAATTCATGATTCATGATTCAAGATTCATGATTCATGATTCGATTCATGATTCATGATTCAATTCATGATTAATGATTCATGATTTATGATTCAATTCATGATTCAATTCATGATTCATGATTCAATTCATGATTCATGATTCAATTCATGATTCATGATTTAATTCATGATTCATGATTCATGATTCAATTCATGATTCAATTCATGATTCATGATTCATGATTCAATTTATGATTCATGATTCATGATTCATGATTCAATTCACGATTCAATTCATGATTCATGATTGATGAATTCAATTCATGATTCATGATTCGTGATTTATGATTCAATTCATGATTCAATTCATGATTCATGATTCAATTCATGATTCATGATTCAATTCATGATTCATGATTCAATTCATGATTCATGATTCAATTCATGATTCAATTTATGATTCATGATTCAATTCATGATTCAATTCATGATTCATGATTCAATTTATGATTCATGATTAAATTCATGATTCATGATTCGATTCATGATTCAAGATGCATGATTCAATTCATGATTGATGATTCAATTCATGATTGATGATTCAATTCATGATTCATAATTCATGATTCATGATTCAATTCATGATTCATGATTCAATTCATGATTCGAATCCTGATTCAATTCATGATTCGAATCCTGATTCAATTCATGATTCATGATTCATGATTGAATTCATGATTCATGATTGAATTCATGATTCATGATTCATGATTCATGGGTCAATTCATGATTCATGAGTCATCATTCAATTTATGATATATGATTCATGATTCATGATTCGATTCATGATTCATGATTCATGATTCAATTTATGATTCATGATTCGTTTCATGATTCTTGACTCATGATTCATGATTCGATTCATGATTCATGATTCATGATTCAATTCATGATTCATGATTCATGATTCATGATTCATGATTCAATTCATGATTCAATTTATGATTCATGATTCATGATTCATAATTTAATTCATGATTCAATTTATGATTCATGATTCAAATCATAATTCAATTCATGATTCATGATTCAAGATTCAATTCATGATTCATGATTCAATTCATGATTCATGATTAAATTCATGATTCATGATTCGATTCATGATTCATGATGCATGATTCAATTCATGATTCATGATTCATGATTCAATTCATGATTCAAGATTCAATTCGTGATTCATAATTCATGATTCATGATTCAATTCATGATTCGAATCCTGATTTAATTCATGATTCGAATCCTGATTCAATTTATGATTCATGATTCATGATTCAATTCATGATTCATGATTCATGATTCAATTCATGATTCATGATTCAATTCATGATTCATGATTCATGATTCGATTCATGATTCTTGATTCATGATTCATGATTCAATTCATGATTCATGATTCATGATTCAATTCATGATTCATGATTCATGATTCATGATTCAATTCATGATTCATGATTCATGATTCAATTCATGATTCATGATTCATGATTCAATTCATGATTCATGATTCATGATTCATGATTCAATTCATGATTCATGATTCATGATTCGATTCATGATTCATGATTCAATTCATGATTCATGATTCAATTCATTATTCATGATTCGATTCATGATTCATGATTCAATTCATGATTCATGATTCCATTCATGATTCACGATTCATGATTCAATTCATGATTCAATTCATGATTCATGATTCATGATTCAATTTATGATTCATGATTCATGATTCATGATTCAATTCATGATTCAATTCATGATTCATGATTGATGAATTCAATTCATGATTCATGATTTATGATTCAATTCATGATTCAATTCATGATTCATGATTCAATTCATGATTCATGATTCAATTCATGATTCATGATTTTATTCATGATTCATGATTCATGATTTATGATTCCATTCATGATTCATGATTCATGATTCAATTTATGATTCATGATTCATGATTCATGATTCAATTCATGATTCAATTCATGATTCATGATTGATGAATTCAATTCATGATTCATGATTCATGATTCATGATTCAATTCATGATTCAATTCATGATTCATGATTCAATTCATGATTCATGATTTAATTCATGATTCATGATTCAATTCATGATTCATGATTCATGATTCAATTCATGATTCAATTTATGATTCATGATTCATGATTCATAATTTAATTCATGATTCAATTTATGATTCATGATTTAATTCATGATTCAATTCATGATTCATGATTCATGATTAAATTCATGATTCATGATTCAATTCATGATTCATGATTAAATTCATGATTCATGATTCGATTCATGATTCATGATGCATGATTCAATTCATGATTCATGATTCAATTCATGATTCATGATTCAATTCATGATTCATAATTCATGATTCATGATTCAATTCATGATTCATGATTCAATTCATGATTCGAATCCTGATTCAATTCATGATTCGAATCCTGATTTAATTCATGATTCGAATCCTGATTCAATTCATGATTCATGATTCATGATTCAATTCATGATTCATGATTCATGATTCAATTCATGATTCATGATTCATGATTCATGATTCATGGGTCAATTCATGATTCATGATTCATGATTCAATTTATGATTCATGATTCATGATTCATGATTCATGATTCGATTCATGATTCATGATTCATGATTCAATTTATGATTCATGATTCATGATACAATTCATGATTCATGATTCATGATTCATGATTTATGATTCAATTCATAATTCATGATTAATGATTCATGATTCAATTCATGATTTATGATTCATTATTCATGATTCATGATTCAATTCATGATTCATGATGCATGATTCAATTCATGATTCATGATTCGATTCATGATTCATGATTCAATTCATGATTCATAATTCATGATTCTTGATTCAATTCATGATTCATGATTCAATTCATGATTCGAATCCTGATTTAATTCATGATTCGAATCCTGATTCAATTCATGATTCATGATTCAATTCATGATTCATGATTCAATTCATGATTCATGATTCATGAGTCAATTCATGATTCATGATTCATGATTCAATTTATGATTCATGATTCATGATTCATGATTCATGATTCGATTCATGATTCATGATTCAATTTATGATTCATGATTCATGATTCAATTCATGATTCATGATTCATGATTCGTTTCATGATTCTTGATTCATGATTCATGATTCGATTCATTATTCATGATTCATGATTCAATTCATGATTTATGATTCATGATTCATGATTCATGATTCATGATTCAATTCATGATTCATGATTCATGATTCATGATTCAATTCATAATTCATGATTAATGATTCATGATTCAATTCATGATTTATGATTCATGATTCATGATTCATGATTCATGATTCAATTCATGATTCATGATTTAATTTATAATTCATGATTCAATTCATGATTCAATTAATGAATCATGATTCATGATTCAATTCATGATTCATGATTCATGGTTCAATTTATGATTCATGATTCATGATTCATGATTCAATTCATGATTCAATTTATGATTCTGGATTTAATTCATGATTCATGATTCATGATTCATGATTCAATTCATGATTCATGATTCATGATTAAATTCATGATTCATGATTCTTGATTCATGATTCATTTCATGATTCATGATTCGATTCTTGATTCTTGATTCATGATTCGATTCATAAATCATGATTCATGATTCAATTCATGATTCATGATTCATGAATCATGATTCAATTCATAATTCATGATTCATAATTCATGATTCAATTCATGATTCATGATTCATGAATCATGATTCAATTCATAATTAATGATTCATAATTCATGATTCAATTCATGATTCATGATTCATGATTCATGATTCAATTCATGATTCAAGATTCATGATTCGATTCATGATTCATGATTCAATTAATGTTTCGATTCATGATTTAATTCATGATTCATGATTCGATTCATGATTCATGATTCAATTCATGATTCATAATTCATGATTTATGATTCGATTAATGATTCATGATTCAATTCATGATTCATGATTCATGTTTCATTTCATGATTCATGATTCATGATTCAATTCATGATTCATGATTCATGATTCAATTCATGATTCATGATTCATGATTCAATTCATGATTCATGATTCATGATTCAATTTATTATTCATGATTCATGATTTAATTCATGATTCAATTCATGATTCATGATTCAATTTATTATTCATGATTCATGATTTATAATTCAATTCATGATTCATGATTCAATTCATGATTCGAATCCTGATTCAATTTATGATTCATGATTTGATTTATGATTCATGATTCATGATTCAATTCATGATTCATGATTCAATTCATGATTTATGATTCATGATTCATGATTCATGATTTGATTCATGATTCAATTCATGATTCATGATTCGATTCATGATTTTCGATTCATGATTCATGATTCGATTCATGATTCATGATTCATGATTCACTTCATGATTCAATTCATGATTCATGATTCAATTCATGATTCAATTCATGATTCAATTCATGATTCATGATTCAATTCATGATTCATGATTCATGATTCAATTTATGATTCATGATTCAATTCATGATTCATAATTCACAATTCAATTCATGATTCATGATTCATGATTCAATTCATGATTCAATTTATGATTCATGATTCATGATTTAATTCATGATTCAATTCATGATTCATGATTCAATTCATGATTCAATTCATTATTCATGATTCATGATTCAATTCATGATTCATGATTCAATGCATGATTCATGATTCAATTCATGATTCATGATTCCATTCATTTTTCATGATTCATGATTCAATTCATGATTCATGATTCAATTCATGATTCATGATTCATGATTCATGATTCATGATTCATGATTCATGATTCAATTCATGATTCAATTCATGATTCATAATTCATGATTCATGATTCAATTCATGATTCATGATTCAATTCATGTTTCGAATCCTGATTCAATTCATGATTCATGATTCAACTCATGATTCATGATTCATGATTCAATTCATGATTCATGATTCGATTCATGATTCATGATTCATGATTTATGATTCAATTCATGATTCATGATTCATGATTCAATTTATGATTCATGATTCATGATTCAATTCATGATTCAATTCATGATTCATGATTGATGAATTCAATTCATGATTCATGATTCATGATTTATGATTCAATTCATGATTCAATTCATGATTCATGATTTATTTCATGATTCATGATTCATGATTCAATTCATGATTCATGATTCATGATTTAATTCATGATTCAATTTATGATTCATGATTCATGATTCATAATTTAATTCATGATTCAATTTATGATTCATGATTCAATTCATGATTCATGATTCATGATTCAATTCATGATTCATGATTCAATTCATGATTCATGATTAAATTCATGATTCATGATTTAATTTATAATTCATGATTTAATTCATGATTCATGATTCATGATTCAATTCATGATTTATGATTCATGATTCATGATTCATGATTCATGATTCAATTCATGATTCATGATTCATGATTCATGATTTAATTCATAATTCATGATTAATGATTCATGATTCAATTCATGATTTATGATTCATGATTCATGATTCATGATTCATGATTCAATTCATGATTCATGATTTAATTTATAATTCATGATTCAATTCATGATTCAATTCATGAATCATGATTCATGATTCAATTCATGATTCATGATTCATGGTTCAATTTATGATTCATGATTCATGATTCATGATTCAATTCATGATTCAATTTATGATTCTGGATTTAATTCATGATTCATGATTCATGATTCATGATTCATGATTCAATTCATGATTCATGATTCATGATTTATGATTCATTTCATGATTCATGATTCGATTCTTGATTCTTGATTCATGATTCGATTCATAAATCATGATTCATGATTCAATTCATGATTCATGATTCATGAATCATGATTCAATTCATAATTCATGATTCATAATTCATGATTCAATTCATGATTCATGATTCATGAATTATGATTCAATTCATAATTCATGATTCATAATTCATGATTCAATTCATGATTCAAGATTCATGATTCGATTCATGATTCATGATTCAATTCATGTTTCGATTCATGATTTAATTCATGATTCATGATTCGATTCATGATTCATGATTCAATTCATGATTCATAATTCATGATTTATGATTCGATTAATGATTCATGATTCAATTCATGATTCATGATTCATGTTTCATTTCATGATTCATGATTCATGATTCAATTCATGATTCATGATTCATGATTCAATTCATGATTCATGATTCATGATTCAATTCATGATTCATGATTCATGATTCAATTTATTATTCATGATTCATGATTTAATTCATGATTCAATTCATGATTCATGATTCAATTTATTATTCATGATTCATGATTTATAATTCAATTCATGATTCATGATTCATGGTTCAATTCATGATTCATGATTCGATTCATGATTCAATTCATGATTCATAAATCATGATTCATGATTCATGATTCGATTCATGATTCAATTCATGATTCATAAATCATGATTCATGATTCATGATTCAATTCCTGATTCATGATTCAATTCATGATTAATAATTTATGATTCATGATTCAATTCATGATTCATGATTCAAGATTCATGATTCATGATTCAATTCATGATTCATGATTCAATTCATGATTCGAATCCTGATTCAATTTATGATTCATGATTTGATTTATGATTCATGATTCATGATTCAATTCATGATTCATGATTCAATTCATGATTCATGATTCATGATTCATGATTCATGATTTGATTTATGATTCATGATTCATGATTCATGTATTAATTCATGATTCATGATTCATGATTCAATTCATGATTCATGATTCGATTCATGATTTTCGATTCATGATTCATGATTCGATTCATGATTCATGATTCATGATTCACTTCATGATTCAATTCATGATTCATGATTCAATTCATGATTCAATTCATGATTCATGATTCAATTCATGATTCATGATTCAATTCATGATTCATGATTCATGATTCAATTTATGATTCATGATTCAATTCATGATTCATAATTCACAATTCAATTCATGATTCATGATTCAATTCATGATTCAATTTATGATTCATGATTCATGATTTAATTCATGATTCAATTCATGATTCATGATTCAATTCATGATTCATGATTTAATTCATGATTCATGATTCAATTCATGATTCATGATTCAATGCATGATTCATGATTCAATTCATGATTCATGATTCAATTCATGATTCATGATTCATGATTCATGATTCATGATTCATGATTCATGATTCAATTCATGATTCAATTTATGATTCATAATTCATGATTTATGATTCAATTCATGATTCATGATTCAATTCATGTTTCGAATCCTGATTCAATTCATGATTCATGATTCAACTCATGTTTCATGATTCATGATTCAATTCATGATTCATGATTCATGATTCATGATTCGATTCATGATTCATGATTCATGATTCATGATTCAATTCATGATTCATGATTCATGATTCAAGATTCCTTTTTATGATTCTTGATTCATGATTCATGATTCGATTCATGATTCTTGATTCATGATTCAATTCATGATTCATGATTCATAATTCATGATTCAATTCATGATTCATGATTCATGATTCATGATTCATGATTATATTCATGATTCATGATTCATGATTCATGATTCAATTCATAATTCATGATTCATGATTCATGATTCAATTCATGATTTATGATTCATGATTCAATTCATAATTCGTGATTCATGATTCATGATTCAATTCATGATTCATGATTCGATTCATGATTCATGATTCATGATTTATGATTCAATTCATGATTCAATTCATGATTCATGATTCATGATTCAATTTATGATTCATGATTCATGATTCAATTCATGATTCATGATTCATGATTTAATTCATGATTCAATTTATGATTCATGATTCATGATTCATAATTTAATTCATGATTCAATTTATGATTCATTATTCAATTCATGATTCATGATTCAATTCATGATTCATGATTCAATTCATGATTCATGATTAAATTCATGATTCATGATTTAATTTATAATTCATGATTTAATTCATGATTCATGATTCATGATTCAATTCATGATTTATGATTCATAATTCATGATTCATGATTCATGATTCAATTCATGATTCATGATTCATGATTCATGATTCAATTCATGATTCAATTTATGATTCTGGATTTAATTCATGATTCATGATTCATGATTCATGATTCATGATTCAATTCATGATTCATGATTCATGATTAAATTCATGATTCATGATTCATGATTCATGATTCATTTCATGATGCATGATTCGATTCTTGATTCTTGATTCATGATTCGATTCATAAATCATGATTCATGATTCAATTCATGATTCATGATTCATGAATCATGATTCAATTCATAATTCATGATTCATAATTCATGATTCAATTCATGATTCATGAATTATGATTCAATTCATAATTCATGATTCATAATTCATGATTCAATTCATGATTCATGATTCATGATTCATGATTCAATTCATGATTCAAGATTCATGATTCGATTCATGATTCATGATTCAATTCATGTTTCGATTCATGATTTAATTCATGATTCATGATTCGATTCATGATTCATGATTCAATTCATGATTCATAATTCATGATTTATGATTCGATTAATGATTCATGATTCAATTCATGATTCATGATTCATGTTTCATTTCATGATTCATGATTCATGATTCAATTCATGATTCATGATTCATGATTCAATTCATGATTCATGATTCATGATTCAATTCATGATTCATGATTCATGATTCAATTTATTATTTATGATTCATGATTTAATTCATGATTCAATTCATGATTCATGATTCAATTTATTATTCATGATTCATGATTTATAATTCAATTCATGATTCATGATTCATGGTTCAATTCATGATTCATGATTCGATTCATGATTCAATTCATGATTCATAAATCATGATTCATGATTCATGATTCGATTCATGATTCAATTCATGATTCATAAATCATGATTCATGATTCATGATTCATGATTCAATTCCTGATTCATGATTCAATTCATGATTAATAATTTATGATTCATGATTCAATTCATGATTCATGATTCAAGATTCATGATTCATGATTGAATTCATGATTCATGATTCAATTCATGATTCGAATCCTGATTCAATTTATGATTCATGATTTGATTTATGATTCATGATTCATGATTCAATTCATGATTCATGATTCAATTCATGATTCATGAATCATGATTCATGATTCATGATTCATGATTCATGATTTGATTTATGATTCATGATTCATGATTCATGTATTAATTCATGATTCATGATTCATGATTCAATTCATGATTCATGATTCGATTCATGATTTTCGATTCATGTATTAATTCATGATTCATGATTCATGATTCAATTCATGATTCATGATTCGATTCATGATTTTCGATTCATGATTCATGATTCGATTCATGATTCATGATTCATGATTCACTTCATGATTCAATTCATGATTCATGATTCAATTCATGATTCAATTCATGATTCATGATTCAATTCATGATTCATGATTCAATTCATGATTCATGATTCAATTTATGATTCATGATTCAATTCATGATTCATAATTCACAATTCAATTCATGATTCATGATTCATGATTCAATTCATGATTCAATTTATGATTCATGATTCATGATTTAATTCATGATTCAATTCATGATTCATGATTCAATTCATGATTCAATTCATTATTCATGATTCATGATTCAATTCATGATTCATGATTCAATGCATGATTCATGATTCAATTCATGATTCATGATTCAATTCATTTTTCATGATTCATGATTCAATTCATGATTCATGATTCAATTCATGATTCATGATTCATGATTCATGATTCATGATTCATGATTCATGATTTATGATTCAATTCATGATTCATGATTCAATTCATGTTTCGAATCCTGATTCAATTCATGATTCATGATTCAACTCATGATTCATGATTCATGATTCAATTCATGATTCATGATTCATGATTCATGATTCATGATTCGATTCATGATTCATGATTCATGATTCAATTCATGATTCATGATTCATGATTCAAGATTCCTTTTTATGATTCTTGATTCATGATTCATGATTCGATTCATGATTCTTGATTCATGATTCAATTCATGATTCATGATTCATAATTCATGATTCATGATTCAATTCATGATTCATGATTCATGATTCATGATTCATGATTCAATTCATAATTCATGATTCATGATTCATGATTCAATTCATGATTTATGATTCATGATTCAATTCATAATTCGTGATTCATGATTCATGATTCAATTCATGATTCATGATTCGATTCATGATTCATGATTCATGATTTATGATTCAATTAATGATTCCATTCATGATTCATGATTCATGATTCAATTTATGATTCATGATTCATGATTCAATTCATGATTCAATTCATGATTCATGATTGATGAATTCAATTCATGATTCATGATTCATGATTTATGATTCAATTCATGATTCAATTCATGATTCATGATTTATTTCATGATTCATGATTCATGATTCAATTCATGATTCATGATCCATGATTTAATTCATGATTCAATTTATGATTCATGATTCATGATTCATAATTTAATTCATGATTCAATTTATGATTCATGATTCAATTCATGATTCAATTCATGATTCATGATTCATGATTCAATTCATGATTCATGATTCTATTCATGATTCATGATTAAATTCATGATTCATGATTCGATTCATGATTCATGATGCATGATTCAATTCATGATTCATGATTCATGATTAAATTCATGATTCATGATTCAATTCATGATTTATAATTCATGATTCATGATTCAATTCATGATTCATGATTCAATTCATGATTCGAATCCTGATTCAATTCATGATTCGAATCCTGATTCAATTCATGATTCGAATCCTGATTCAATTCATGATTCATGATTCATGATTCAATTCATGATTCATGATTCATGATTCAATTCATGATTCATGATTCATAATTCATGATTCATGATTCAATTCATGATTCATGATTCATGATTCATGATTCAATTCATAATTCATGATTCATGATTCATGATTCAATTCATGATTTATGATTCATGATTTAATTCATAATTCGTGATTCATGATTCATGATTCAATTCATGATTCATGATTCGATTCATGATTCATGATTCATGATTTATGATTCAATTCATGATTCAATTCATGATTCATGATTCATAAATCAATTTATGATTCATGATTCATGATTCAATTCATGATTCAATTCATGATTCATGATTGATGAATTCAATTCATGATTCATGATTCATGATTTATGATTCAATTCATGATTCAATTCATGATTCATGATTTATTTCATGATTCATGATTCATGATTCAATTCATGATTCATGATTCATGATTTAATTCATGATTCAATTTATGATTCATGATTCATGATTCATAATTTAATTCATGATTCAATTTATGATTCATGATTCAATTCATGATTCATGATTCATGATTCAATTCATGATTCATGATTCAATTCATGATTCATGATTAAATTCATGATTCATGATTTAATTTATAATTCATGATTTAATTCATGATTCATGATTCATGATTCAATTCATGATTTATGATTTATGATTCATGATTCATGATTCATGATTCAATTCATGATTCATGATTCATGATTCATGATTTAATTCATAATTCATGATTAATGATTCATGATTCAATTCATGATTTATGATTCATGATTCATGATTCATGATTCATGATTCAATTCATGATTCATGATTTAATTTATAATTCATGATTCAATTCATGATTCAATTCATGAATCATGATTCATGATTCAATTCATGATTCATGATTCATGGTTCAATTTATGATTCATGATTCATGATTCAATTCATGATTCAATTTATGATTCTGGATTTAATTCATGATTCATGATTCATGATTCATGATTCATGATTCAATTCATGATTCATGATTCATGATTAAATTCATGATTCATGATTCATGATTCATGATTCATTTCATGATTCATGATTCGATTCTTGATTCTTGATTCATGATTCAATTCATAATTCATGATTCATAATTCATGATTCAATTCATGATTCATGATTCATGAATTATGATTCAATTCATAATTCATGATTCATAATTCATGATTCAATTCATGATTCATGATTCATGATTCATGATTCAATTCATGATTCAAGATTCATGATTCGATTCATGATTCATGATTCAATTCATGTTTCGATTCATGATTTAATTCATGATTCATGATTCGATTCATGATTCATGATTCAATTCATGATTCATAATTCATGATTTATGATTCGATTAATGATTCATGATTCAATTCATGATTCATGATTCATGTTTCATTTCATGATTCATGATTCATGATTCAATTCATGATTCATGATTCATGATTCAATTCATGATTCATGATTCATGATTCAATTCATGATTCATGATTCATGATTCAATTTATTATTCATGATTCATGATTTAATTCATGATTCAATTCATGATTCATGATTCAATTTATTATTCATGATTCATGATTTATAATTCAATTCATGATTCATGATTCATGGTTCAATTCATGATTCATGATTCGATTCATGATTCAATTCATGATTCATAAATCATGATTCATGATTCATGATTCGATTCATGATTCAATTCATGATTCATAAATCATGATTCATGATTCATGATTCATGATTCAATTCCTGATTCATGATTCAATTCATGATTAATAATTTATGATTCATGATTCAATTCATGATTCATGATTCAAGATTCATGATTCATGATTCAATTCATGATTCATGATTCAATTCATGATTCGAATCCTGATTCAATTTATGATTCATGATTTGATTTATGATTCATGATTCATGATTCATGATTCATGATTCATGATTTGATTTATGATTCATGATTCATGATTCATGTATTAATTCATGATTCATGATTCATGATTCAATTCATGATTCATGATTCGATTCATGATTTTCGATTCATGATTCATGATTCGATTCATGATTCATGATTCATGATTCACTTCATGATTCAATTCATGATTCATGATTCAATTCATGATTCAATTCATGATTCATGATTCAATTCATGATTCATGATTCAATTCATGATTCATGATTCATGATTCAATTTATGATTCATGATTCAATTCATGATTCATAATTCACAATTCAATTCATGATTCATGATTCATGATTCAATTCATGATTCAATTTATGATTCATGATTCATGATTTAATTCATGATTCAATTCATGATTCATGATTCAATTCATGATTCAATTCATTATTCATGATTCATGATTCAATTCATGATTCATGATTCAATGCATGATTCATGATTCAATTCATGATTCATGATTCAATTCATGATTCATGATTCATGATTCATGATTCATGATTCATGATTCATGATTCAATTCATGATTCAATTTATGATTCATAATTCATGATTTATGATTCAATTCATGATTCATGATTCAATTCATGTTTCGAATCCTGATTCAATTCATGATTCATGATTCAACTCATGTTTCATGATTCATGATTCAATTCATGATTCATGATTCATGATTCATGATTCGATTCATGATTCATGATTCATGATTCATGATTCAATTCATGATTCATGATTCATGATTCAAGATTCCTTTTTATGATTCTTGATTCATGATTCATGATTCGATTCATGATTCTTGATTCATGATTCAATTCATGATTCATGATTCATAATTCATGATTCATGATTATATTCATGATTCATGATTCATGATTCATGATTCATGATTCAATTCATAATTCATGATTCATGATTCATGATTCAATTCATGATTTATGATTCATGATTCAATTCATAATTCGTGATTCATGATTCATGATTCAATTCATGATTTATGATTCAATTCATGATTCAATTCATGATTCATGATTCATGATTCAATTTATGATTCATGATTCATGATTCAATTCATGATTCATGATTCATGATTTAATTCATGATTCAATTTATGATTCATGATTCATGATTCATAATTTAATTCATGATTCAATTTATGATTCATGATTCAATTCATGATTCATGATTCATGATTCAATTCATGATTCATGATTCAATTCATGATTCATGATTAAATTCATGATTCATGATTTAATTTATAATTCATGATTTAATTCATGATTCATGATTCATGATTCAATTCATGATTTATGATTCATAATTCATGATTCATGATTCATGATTCAATTCATGATTCATGATTCATGATTCATGATTGAATTCATAATTCATGATTAATGATTCATGATTCAATTCATGATTTATGATTCATGATTCATGATTCATGATTCATGATTCAATTCATGATTCATGATTTAATTTATAATTCATGATTCAATTCATGATTCAATTCATGAATCATGATTCATGATTCAATTCATGATTCATGATTCATGGTTCAATTTATGATTCATGATTCATGATTCATGATTCAATTCATGATTCAATTTATGATTCTGGATTTAATTCATGATTCATGATTCATGATTCATGATTCATGATTCAATTCATGATTCATGATTCATGATTAAATTCATGATTCATGATTCATGATTCATGATTCATTTCATGATTCATGATTCGATTCTTGATTCTTGATTCATGATTCGATTCATAAATCATGATTCATGATTCAATTCATGATTCATGATTCATGAATCATGATTCAATTCATAATTCATGATTCATAATTCATGATTCAATTCATGATTCATGATTCATGAATTATGATTCAATTCATAATTCATGATTCATAATTCATGATTCAATTCATGATTCATGATTCATGATTCATGATTCAATTCATGATTCAAGATTCATGATTCGATTCATGATTCATGATTCAATTCATGTTTCGATTCATGATTTAATTCATGATTCATGATTCGATTCATGATTCATGATTCAATTCATGATTCATAATTCATGATTTATGATTCGATTAATGATTCATGATTCAATTCATGATTCATGATTCATGTTTCATTTCATGATTCATGATTCATGATTCATGATTCAATTCATGATTCATGATTCATGATTCAATTCATGATTCATGATTCAATTCATGATTCATGATTCATGATTCAATTTATTATTTATGATTCATGATTTAATTCATGATTCAATTCATGATTCATGATTCAATTTATTATTCATGATTCATGATTTATAATTCAATTCATGATTCATGATTCATGGTTCAATTCATGATTCATGATTCGATTCATGATTCAATTCATGATTCATAAATCATGATTCATGATTCATGATTCATGATTCAATTCCTGATTCATGATTCAATTCATGATTAATAATTTATGATTCATGATTCAATTCATGATTCATGATTCAAGATTCATGATTCATGATTCAATTCATGATTCATGATTCAATTCATGATTCGAATCCTGATTCAATTTATGATTCATGATTTGATTTATGATTCATGATTCATGATTCAATTCATGATTCATGATTCAATTCATGATTCATGATTCATGATTCATGATTCATGATTTGATTTATGATTCATGATTCATGATTCATGTATTAATTCATGATTCATGATTCATGATTCAATTCATGATTCATGATTCGATTCATGATTTTCGATTCATGATTCATGATTCGATTCATGATTCATGATTCATGATTCACTTCATGATTCAATTCATGATTCATGATTCAATTCATGATTCAATTCATGATTCACTTCATGATTCAATTCATGATTCATGATTCAATTCATGATTCAATTCATGATTCATGATTCAATTCATGATTCATGATTCAATTCATGATTCATGATTCATGATTCAATTTATGATTCATGATTCAATTCATGATTCATAATTCACAATTCAATTCATGATTCATGATTCATGATTCAATTCATGATTCAATTTATGATTCATGATTCATGATTTAATTCATGATTCAATTCATGATTCATGATTCAATTCATGATTCAATTCATTATTCATGATTCATGATTCAATTCATGATTCATGATTCAATTCATGATTCATGATTCAATTCATTTTTCATGATTCATGATTCAATTCATGATTCATGATTCAATTCATGATTCATGATTCATGATTCATGATTCATGATTCATGATTCATGATTCAATTCATGATTCAATTCATGATTCATAATTCATGATTTATGATTCAATTCATGATTCATGATTCAATTCATGTTTCGAATCCTGATTCAATTCATGATTCATGATTCAACTCATGATTCATGATTCATGATTCAATTCATGATTCATGATTCATGATTCATGATTCATGATTCGATTCATGATTCATGATTCATGATTCATGATTCAATTCATGATTCATGATTCATGATTCAAGATTCCTTTTTATGATTCTTGATTCATGATTCATGATTCGATTCATGATTCTTGATTCATGATTCAATTCATGATTCATGATTCATAATTCATGATTCATGATTCAATTCATGATTCATGATTCATGATTCATGATTCATGATTCAATTCATAATTCATGATTCATGATTCATGATTCAATTCATGATTTATGATTCATGATTCAATTCATGATTCAATTCATGATTCATGATTCATGATTCAATTCATGATTCATGATTCAATTCATGATTCATGATTCAATTCATGATTCATGATTCGATTCATGATTCATGATGCATGATTCAATTCATGATTCATGATTCATGATTAAATTCATGATTCATGATTCAATTCATGATTTATAATTCATGATTCATGATTCAATTCATGATTCATGATTCAATTCATGATTCGAATCCTGATTCAATTCATGATTCGAATCCTGATTCAATTCATGATTCATGATTCATGATTCAATTCATGATTCATGATTCATGATTCAATTCATGATTCATGATTCATGATTCAATTCATTATTCATGATTCATGATTCAATTCATGATTCATGATTCATGATTCATGATTCATGAGTCAATTCATGATTCATGATTCATGATTCAATTCATGATTCATGATTCATGATTCAATTCATGATTCATGATTCATGATTCAATTAATAATTCATGATTCATGATTCATGATTCAATTCATAATTCATGATTAATGATTCATGATTCAATTCATGATTTATGATTCATGATTCATGATTCAATTCATGATTCATGATTCATGATTCAATTCATGATACATGATTCATGATTTATGATTTGATTCATGATTCATGATTCATGATTCATGATTCAATTCATGATTCATGATTCAATTCATGATTCGAATCCTGATTCAATTCATGATTCGAATCCTGATTCAATTCATGATTCATGATTCATGATTCAATTCATGATTCATGATTCATGATTGAATTCATGATTCATGATTCATGATTCATGAGTCAATTCATGATTCATGATTCGATTCATGATTCATGATTCATGATTCAATTTATGATTCATGATTCATGATTCAATTCATGATTCATGATTCAATTTATGATTCATGATTCATGATTCAATTTATGATTCATGATTCATGATTAATGATTCATGATACAATTCATGATTCATGATTCATGATTCATGATTCAATTCATAATTCATGATGAATGATTCATGATTCAATTCATGATTTATGATTCATGATTCATGATTCATGATTCAATTCATGATTCATGATGCATGATTCAATTCATGATTCATGATTCAATTCATGATTCATGATTCAATTTATGATTTATAATTCATGATTCAATTCATGATTCATGATTCGTTTCATGATTCTTGATTCGATTCATGATTCATGATTCATGATTCAATTCATGATTCATGATTCATGATTAATGATTCATGATACAATTCATGATTCATGATTCATGATTCATGATTCAATTCATAATTCATGATGAATGATTCATGATTCAATTCATGATTTATGATTCATGAATTATGATTCATGATTCAATTCATGATTCATGATGCATGATTCAATTCATGATTCATGATTCAATTCATGATTCATGATTCAATTCATGATTCATAATTCATGAATCATGATTCAATTCATGATTCATGATTCAATTCATGATTCATGATTCATGATTCATGATTCATGATTCAATTCATGATTCATGATTCATGATTGAATTCATGATTCATGATTCATGATTGAATTCATGATTCATGATTCATGATTCATGAGTCAATTCATGATTCATGATTCATGATTCAATTTATGATTCATGATTCATGATTCATGATTCATGATTCAATTCATGATTCATGATTCATGATTCAATTTATGATTCATGATTCAATTCATGATTCATGATTCGTTTCATGATTCTTGATTCATGATTCATGATTCGATTCATGATTCATGATTCATGATTCAATTCATGATTCATGATTCATGATTCGATTCATGATTCATGATTCAATTCATGATTCATGATTCATGATTCATGATTCATGATTCAATTCATGATTCATGATTCATGATTCATGATTCAATTCATAATTCATGATTAATGATTCATGATTCAATTCATGATTTATGATTCATGATTCATGATTCATGATTCAATTCATGATTCATGATTCATGATTCAATTCATGATTCATGATTCATGATTCAATTTATGATTCATGATTCATGATTCAATTCATGATTCAATTCATGATTCATGATTGAATTCATGATTCATGATTGAATTCATGATTCATGATTCATGATTCAATTCATGATTCATGATTCGATTCATGAATCATGATTCATAATTCAATTCATGATTCATGATTCGATTCATGATTCATGATTCAATTCATGATTCAATTTATGATTCATGATTCATGATTCATGATTCAATTCATGATTCAATTCATGATTCATGATTCAATTCATGATTCATGATTCAATTCATGATTCATGATTCATGATTCAATTCATGATTCATGATTAAATTTATGATTCATGATTCGATTCATGATTCATGATGCATGATTTAATTCATGATTCATGATTCATGATTCATGATTCATGATTCAATTCATGATTCATGATTCAATTCATGATTCATAATTCAGGATTCATGATTTAATTCATGATTCATGATTCAATTCATGATTCGAATCCTGATTCAATTCAAGATTTGAATCCTGATTCAATTCATGATTAAAGATTCATGATTCAATTCATGATTCATGATTCATGATTCAATTCATGATTCATGATTCATGATTCATGATTCATGATTCATGATTCGATTTATGATTCATGATTCATGATTCAATTTATGATTCATGATTCATGATTCAATTCATGATTCATGATTCGTTTCATGATTCTTGATTCATGATTCAATTCATGATTTATGATTCATGATTCATGATTCATGATTCAATTCATGATTCATGATTCATGATTCATGATTCATGATTCATGATTCAATTCATAATTCATGATTAATGATTCATGATTCAATTCATGATTTATGATTCATGATTCATGATTCATGATTCAATTCATGATTCATGATTCATGATTCAATTCATGATTCATGATTCATGATTTATGATTCGATTCATGATTCATGATTCATGATTCATGATTCAATTCATGATTTATGATTCAATTCATGATTCATGATTCATGATTCAATTCATGATTCATGATTCATGATTCAATTCATGATTCATGATTCATGATTCATGATTCATGATTCGATTCATGATTCATGATTCATTATTCAATTCATGATTCATGATTCAAGATTCATGATTCATGATTTATGATTCAATTCATGATTCATGATTCATGATTCGATTCATGATTCATGATTCATGATTCAATTTATGATTCATGATTCAAGATTCATGATTCATGATTTATGATTCAATTCATGATTCATGATTCAAGATTCATGATTCAATTCATGATTCAATTCATGAATCATGATTTGATTCATGATTCTTGATTCATGATTCATGATTCTTGATTCATGATTCATGATTCAATTCATAATTCATGATTCATGATTCATGATTCAATTTATGATTCTTGATTCATGATTCATGATTCGATTCATGATTCTAGATTCATGATTCAATTCATGATTCATGATTAAATTCATGATTCAAGATTCATGATTCGATTCATGATTCATGATTCGATTCATGATTCATGATTCAATTCATGATTCATGATTCATGATTCAATTCATGATTCATGATTCATGATTCAATTCATGATTCAATTCATGATTCATGATTCGATTCATGATTCATGATTCAATTCATGATTCATAATTCATGATTCAATTCATGATTCAATTCATGATTCATGATTCATGATTCAATTTATGATTCATGATTCATGATTCATGATTCATGATTGAATTCATGATTCAATTCATGATTTATGATTGCTGAATTCAATTCATGATTCATGATTTATGATTTATGATTAAATTCATGATTCAATTCATGATTCATGATTCAATTCATGATTCATGATTCAATTCATGATTCATGATTCATGATTCAATTCATGATTCATGATTCGATTCATGAATCATGATTCATGATTCAATTCATGATTCATGAATCATGATTCAATTCATGATTCATGATTCATTTCATGATTCTTGATTCATGATTTATGATTCGATTCATGATTCATGATTCATGATTCAATTCATGATTCATGATTCATGATTCATGATTCAATTAATGATTCATGATTCATGATTCATGATTCAATTCATAATTCATGATTAATGATTCATGATTCAATTCATGATTTATGATTCATGATTCATGATTCAATTCATGATTCATGATTCATGATTCAATTCATGATACATGATTCATGATTTATGATTTGATTCATGATTCATGATTCATGATTCATGATTCAATTCATGATTCATGATTCAATTCATGATTCGAATCCTGATTCAATTCAAGATTCGAATCCTGATTCAATTCATGATTCATGATTCATGATTCAATTCATGATTCATGATTCATGATTGAATTCATGATTCATGATTCATGATTCATGAGTCAATTCATGATTCATGATTGAATTCATGATTCATGATTCATGATTCAATTTATGATTCATGATTCATGATTCAATTCATGATTCATGATTCAATTTATGATTCATGATTCATGATTCAATTCATGATTCATGATTCAATTTATGATTCTTGATTCGATTCATGATTCATGATTCATGATTCAATTCATGATTCATGATTCATGATTAATGATTCATGATACAATTCATGATTCATGATTCATGATTCATGATTCAATTCATAATTCATGATGAATGATTCATGATTCAATTCATGATTTATGATTCATGATTCATGATTCATGATTCAATTCATGATTCATGATGCATGATTCAATTCATGATTCATGATTCAATTCATGATTCATGATTCAATTCATGATTCATAATTCATGAATCATGATTCAATTCATGATTCATGATTCAATTCATGATTCATGATTCATGATTCATGATTTAATTCATGATTCATGATTCATGATTGAATTCATGATTCATGATTCATGATTGAATTCATGATTCATGATTCATGATTCATGAGTCAATTCATGATTCATGATTCATGATTCAATTTATGATTCATGATTCATGATTCATGATTCATGATTCAATTCATGATTCATGATTCATGATTCAATTTATGATTCATGATTCAATTCATGATTCATGATTCGTTTCATGATTCTTGATTCATGATTCATGATTCGATTCATGATTCATGATTCATGATTCAATTCATGATTCATGATTCATGATTCGATTCATGATTCATGATTCAATTCATGATTCATGATTCATGATTCATGATTCATGATTCATGATTCAATTCATGATTCATGATTCATGATTCATGATTCAATTCATAATTCATGATTAATGATTCATGATTCAATTCATGATTTATGATTCATGATTCATGATTCATGATTCAATTCATGATTCATGATTCATGATTCAATTCATGATTCATGATTCAATTTATGATTCATGATTCATGATTCAATTCATGATTCAATTCATGATTCATGATTCAATTCATGATTCATGATTCGATTCATGAATCATGATTCATAATTCAATTCATGATTCATGATTCATGATTCGATTCATGATTCATGATTCAATTCATGATTCAATTTATGATTCATGATTCATGATTCATGATTCAATTCATGATTCAATTCATGATTCATGATTCAATTCATGATTCATGATTCAATTCATGATTCATGATTCATGATTCAATTCATGATTCATGATTAAATTTATGATTCATTATTCGATTCATGATTCATGATGCATGATTTAATTCATGATTCATGATTCATGATTCATGATTCATGATTCAATTCATGATTCATGATTCAATTCATGATTCATAATTCAGGATTCATGATTTAATTCATGATTCATGATTCAATTCATGATTCGAATCCTGATTCAATTCAAGATTTGAATCCTGATTCAATTCATGATTAAAGATTCATGATTCAATTCATGATTCATGATTTATGATTCATGATTCGATTCATGATTCATGATTCATGATTCAATTCATGATTCATGATTCATGATTCATGATTCATGATTCGATTCATGATTCATGATTCATGATTCAATTTATGATTCATGATTCATGATTCAATTCATGATTCATGATTCGTTTCATGATTCTTGATTCATGATTCATGATTCGTTTCATGATTCTTGATTCATGATTCAATTCATGATTTATGATTCATGATTCATGATTCATGATTCAATTCATGATTCATGATTCATGATTCATGATTCATGATTCATGATTCAATTCATAATTCATGATTAATGATTCATGATTCATGATTCATGATTCATGATTCAATTCATGATTCATGATTCATGATTCAATTCATGATTCATGATTCATGATTTATGATTCATGATCCATGATTCATGATTCATGATTCAATTCATGATTCATGATTCAATTCATGATTCATGATTCATGATTTATGATTCGATTCATGATTCATGATTCATGATTCATGATTCAATTCATGATTTATGATTCAATTCATGATTCATGATTCATGATTCAATTCATGATTCATGATTCATGATTCAATTCATGATTCATGATTCATGATTCATGATTCATGATTCGATTCATGATTCATGATTCATTATTCAATTCATGATTCATGATTCAAGATTCATGATTCATGATTTATGATTCAATTCATGATTCATGATTCATGATTCGATTCATGATTCATGATTCATGATTCAATTTATGATTCATGATTCAAGATTCATGATTCATGATTTATGATTCAATTCATGATTCATGATTCAAGATTCATGATTCAATTCATGATTCAATTCATGAATCATGATTTGATTCATGATTCTTGATTCATGATTCATGATTCTTGATTCATGATTCATGATTCATGATTCATGATTCATGATTCAATTCATAATTCATGATTCATGATTCATGATTCAATTTATGATTCTTGATTCATGATTCATGATTCGATTCATGATTCTAGATTCATGATTCAATTCATGATTCATGATTAAATTCATGATTCAAGATTCATGATTCGATTCATGATTCATGATTCGATTCATGATTCATGATTCAATTCATGATTCATGATTCATGATTCAATTCATGATTCATGATTCATGATTCAATTCATGATTCAATTCATGATTCATGATTCGATTCATGATTCATGATTCAATTCATGATTCATAATTCATGATTCAATTCATGATTCAATTCATGATTCATGATTCATGATTCAATTTATGATTCATGATTCATGATTCATGATTGAATTCATGATTCAATTCATGATTTATGATTGCTGAATTCAATTCATGATTCATGATTTATGATTTATGATTAAATTCATGATTCAATTCATGATTCATGATTCAATTCATGATTCATGATTCAATTCATGATTCATGATTCATGATTCAATTCATGATTCATGATTTGATTCATGAATCATGATTCATGATTCAATTCATGATTCATGAATCATGATTCAATTCATGATTCATGATTCATGATTCAATTCATGATTCAATTTATGATTCATGATTCATGATTCATAATTTAATTCATGATTTAATTTATGATTCATGATTCAATTCATGATTCAATTCATGATTCATGATTCATGATTCAATTCATGATTCATGATTCAATTCATGATTCATGATTAAATTATGATTCATGATTTAATTCATGATTCATGATTCAATTCATGATTCGAATCCTGATTCAATTCAAGATTTGAATCCTGATTCAATTCATGATTAAAGATTCATGATTCAATTCATGATTCATGATTTATGATTCATGATTCGATTCATGAATCATGATTCATAATTCAATTCATGATTCATGATTCATGATTCGATTCATGATTCATGATTCAATTCATGATTCAATTTATGATTCATGATTCATGATTCATGATTCAATTCATGATTCAATTCATGATTCATGATTCAATTCATGATTCATGATTCAATTCATGATTCATGATTCATGATTCAATTCATGATTCATGATTAAATTTATGATTCATTATTCGATTCATGATTCATGATGCATGATTTAATTCATGATTCATGATTCATGATTCATGATTCATGATTCAATTCATGATTCATGATTCAATTCATGATTCATAATTCAGGATTCATGATTTAATTCATGATTCATGATTCAATTCATGATTCGAATCCTGATTCAATTCAAGATTTGAATCCTGATTCAATTCATGATTAAAGATTCATGATTCAATTCATGATTCATGATTTATGATTCATGATTCGATTCATGATTCATGATTCATGATTCAATTCATGATTCATGATTCATGATTCATGATTCATGATTCGATTCATGATTCATGATTCATGATTCAATTTATGATTCATGATTCATGATTCAATTCATGATTCATGATTCGTTTCATGATTCTTGATTCATGATTCATGATTCGTTTCATGATTCTTGATTCATGATTCAATTCATGATTTATGATTCATGATTCATGATTCATGATTCAATTCATGATTCATGATTCATGATTCATGATTCATGATTCATGATTCAATTCATAATTCATGATTAATGATTCATGATTCATGATTCATGATTCAATTCATGATTCATGATTCATGATTCAATTCATGATTCAATTCATGATTCATGATTCATGATTCAATTCATGATTCATGATTCATGATTTATGATTCGATTCATGATTCATGATTCATGATTCATGATTCAATTCATGATTTATGATTCAATTCATGATTCATGATTCATGATTCAATTCATGATTCATGATTCATGATTCAATTCATGATTCATGATTCATGATTCATGATTCATGATTCGATTCATGATTCATGATTCATTATTCAATTCATGATTCATGATTCAAGATTCATGATTCATGATTTATGATTCAATTCATGATTCATGATTCATGATTCGATTCATGATTCATGATTCATGATTCAATTTATGATTCATGATTCAAGATTCATGATTCATGATTTATGATTCAATTCATGATTCATGATTCAAGATTCATGATTCAATTCATGATTCAATTCATGAATCATGATTTGATTCATGATTCTTGATTCATGATTCATGATTCTTGATTCATGATTCATGATTCATGATTCATGATTCATGATTCAATTCATAATTCATGATTCATGATTCATGATTCAATTTATGATTCTTGATTCATGATTCATGATTCGATTCATGATTCTAGATTCATGATTCAATTCATGATTCATGATTAAATTCATGATTCAAGATTCATGATTCGATTCATGATTCATGATTCGATTCATGATTCATGATTCAATTCATGATTCATGATTCATGATTCAATTCATGATTCATGATTCATGATTCAATTCATGATTCAATTCATGATTCATGATTCGATTCATGATTCATGATTCAATTCATGATTCATAATTCATGATTCAATTCATGATTCAATTCATGATTCATGATTCATGATTCAATTTATGATTCATGATTCATGATTCATGATTCATGATTGAATTCATGATTCAATTCATGATTTATGATTGCTGAATTCAATTCATGATTCATGATTTATGATTTATGATTAAATTCATGATTCAATTCATGATTCATGATTCAATTCATGATTCATGATTCATGATTCAATTCATGATTCATGATTTGATTCATGAATCATGATTCATGATTCAATTCATGATTCATGAATCATGATTCAATTCATGATTCATGATTCATGATTCAATTCATGATTCAATTTATGATTCATGATTCATGATTCATAATTTAATTCATGATTTAATTTATGATTCATGATTCAATTCATGATTCAATTCATGATTCATGATTCATGATTCAATTCATGATTCATGATTCAATTCATGATTCATGATTAAATTATGATTCATGATTTAATTCATGATTCATGATTCAATTCATGATTCGAATCCTGATTCAATTCAAGATTTGAATCCTGATTCAATTCATGATTAAAGATTCATGATTCAATTCATGATTCATGATTTATGATTCATGATTCGATTCATGATTCATGATTCATGATTCAATTCATGATTCATGATTCATGATTCATGATTCATGATTCATGATTCGATTCATGATTCATGATTCATGATTCAATTTATGATTCATGATTCATGATTCAATTTATGATTCATGATTCGTTTCATGATTCTTGATTCATGATTCATGATTCGTTTCATGATTCTTGATTCATGATTCAATTCATGATTTATGATTCATGATTCATGATTCATGATTCAATTCATGATTCATGATTCATGATTCATGATTCATGATTCATGATTCAATTCATAATTCATGATTAATGATTCATGATTCATGATTCATGATTCAATTCATGATTCATGATTCATGATTCAATTCATGATTCATGATTCATGATTTATGATTCATGATCCATGATTCATGATTCATGATTCAATTCATGATTCATGATTCATGATTCAATTCATGATTCATGATTCATGATTTATGATTCGATTCATGATTCATGATTCATGATTCATGATTCAATTCATGATTTATGATTCAATTCATGATTCATGATTCATGATTCAATTCATGATTCATGATTCATGATTCAATTCATGATTCATGATTCATGATTCATGATTCGATTCATGATTCATTATTCAATTCATGATTCATGATTCAAGATTCATGATTCATGATTTATGATTCAATTCATGATTCATGATTCGATTCATGATTCATGATTCATGATTCAATTTATGATTCATGATTCAAGATTCATGATTCATGATTTATGATTCAATTCATGATTCATGATTCAAGATTCATGATTCAATTCATGATTCAATTCATGAATCATGATTTGATTCATGATTCTTGATTCATGATTCATGATTCTTGATTCATGATTCATGATTCATGATTCATGATTCAATTCATAATTCATGATTCATGATTCATGATTCAATTTATGATTCTTGATTCATGATTCATGATTCGATTCATGATTCTAGATTCATGATTCAATTCATGATTCATGATTAAATTCATGATTCAAGATTCATGATTCGATTCATGATTCATGATTCGATTCATGATTCATGATTCAATTCATGATTCATGATTCATGATTCAATTCATGATTCATGATTCATGATTCAATTCATGATTCAATTCATGATTCATGATTCGATTCATGATTCATGATTCAATTCATGATTCATAATTCATGATTCAATTCATGATTCAATTCATGATTCATGATTCATGATTCAATTTATGATTCATGATTCAATTCATGATTCATGATTCATGATTCAATTCATGATTCATGATTCATGATTCAATTCATGATTCAATTCATGATTCATGATTCGATTCATGATTCATGATTCAATTCATGATTCATAATTCATGATTCAATTCATGATTCAATTCATGATTCATGATTCATGATTCAATTTATGATTCATGATTCATGATTCATGATTCATGATTGAATTCATGATTCAATTCATGATTTATGATTGCTGAATTCAATTCATGATTCATGATTTATGATTTATGATTAAATTCATGATTCAATTCATGATTCATGATTCAATTCATGATTCATGATTCAATTCATGATTCATGATTCATGATTCAATTCATGATTCATGATTTGATTCATGAATCATGATTCATGATTCAATTCATGATTCATGAATCATGATTCAATTCATGATTCATGATTCATGATTCAATTCATGATTCAATTTATGATTCATGATTCATGATTCATAATTTAATTCATGATTTAATTTATGATTCATGATTCAATTCATGATTCAATTCATGATTCATGATTCATGATTCAATTCATGATTCATGATTCAATTCATGATTCATGATTAAATTATGATTCATGATTTAATTCATGATTCATGATTCAATTCATGATTCGAATCCTGATTCAATTCAAGATTTGAATCCTGATTCAATTCATGATTAAAGATTCATGATTCAATTCATGATTCATGATTTATGATTCATGATTCGATTCATGAATCATGATTCATAATTCAATTCATGATTCATGATTCATGATTCGATTCATGATTCATGATTCAATTCATGATTCAATTTATGATTCATGATTCATGATTCATGATTCAATTCATGATTCATGATTCATGATTCAATTCATGATTCAATTCATGATTCATGATTCAATTCATGATTCATGATTCAATTCATGATTCATGATTCATGATTCAATTCATGATTCATGATTAAATTTATGATTCATTATTCGATTCATGATTCATGATGCATGATTTAATTCATGATTCATGATTCATGATTCATGATTCATGATTCAATTCATGATTCATGATTCAATTCATGATTCATAATTCAGGATTCATGATTTAATTCATGATTCATGATTCAATTCATGATTCGAATCCTGATTCAATTCAAGATTTGAATCCTGATTCAATTCATGATTAAAGATTCATGATTCAATTCATGATTCATGATTTATGATTCATGATTCGATTCATGATTCATGATTCATGATTCAATTCATGATTCATGATTCATGATTCATGATTCATGATTCATGATTCGATTCATGATTCATGATTCATGATTCAATTTATGATTCATGATTCATGATTCAATTCATGATTCATGATTCGTTTCATGATTCTTGATTCATGATTCATGATTCGTTTCATGATTCTTGATTCATGATTCAATTCATGATTTATGATTCATGATTCATGATTCATGATTCAATTCATGATTCATGATTCATGATTCATGATTCATGATTCATGATTCAATTCATAATTCATGATTAATGATTCATGATTCATGATTCATGATTCAATTCATGATTCATGATTCATGATTCAATTCATGATTCAATTCATGATTCATGATTCATGATTCAATTCATGATTCATGATTCATGATTTATGATTCGATTCATGATTCATGATTCATGATTCATGATTCAATTCATGATTTATGATTCAATTCATGATTCATGATTCATGATTCAATTCATGATTCATGATTCATGATTCAATTCATGATTCATGATTCATGATTCATGATTCATGATTCGATTCATGATTCATGATTCATTATTCAATTCATGATTCATGATTCAAGATTCATGATTCATGATTTATGATTCAATTCATGATTCATGATTCATGATTCGATTCATGATTCATGATTCATGATTCAATTTATGATTCATGATTCAAGATTCATGATTCATGATTTATGATTCAATTCATGATTCATGATTCAAGATTCATGATTCAATTCATGATTCAATTCATGAATCATGATTTGATTCATGATTCTTGATTCATGATTCATGATTCTTGATTCATGATTCATGATTCATGATTCATGATTCATGATTCAATTCATAATTCATGATTCATGATTCATGATTCAATTTATGATTCTTGATTCATGATTCATGATTCGATTCATGATTCTAGATTCATGATTCAATTCATGATTCATGATTAAATTCATGATTCAAGATTCATGATTCGATTCATGATTCATGATTCGATTCATGATTCATGATTCAATTCATGATTCATGATTCATGATTCAATTCATGATTCATGATTCATGATTCATGATTCATGATTCAATTCATGATTCAATTCATGATTCATGATTCGATTCATGATTCATGATTCAATTCATGATTCATAATTCATGATTCAATTCATGATTCAATTCATGATTCATGATTCATGATTCAATTTATGATTCATGATTCATGATTCATGATTCATGATTGAATTCATGATTCAATTCATGATTTATGATTGCTGAATTCAATTCATGATTCATGATTTATGATTTATGATTAAATTCATGATTCAATTCATGATTCATGATTCAATTCATGATTCATGATTCATGATTCAATTCATGATTCATGATTTGATTCATGAATCATGATTCATGATTCAATTCATGATTCATGAATCATGATTCAATTCATGATTCATGATTCAATTCATGATTCAATTTATGATTCATGATTCATGATTCATAATTTAATTCATGATTTAATTTATGATTCATGATTCAATTCATGATTCAATTCATGATTCATGATTCATGATTCAATTCATGATTCATGATTCAATTCATGATTCATGATTAAATTATGATTCATGATTTAATTCATGATTCATGATTCAATTCATGATTCGAATCCTTATTCAATTCAAGATTTGAATCCTGATTCAATTCATGATTAAAGATTCATGATTCAATTCATGATTCATGATTTATGATTCATGATTCGATTCATGATTCATGATTCATGATTCAATTCATGATTCATGATTCATGATTCATGATTCATGATTCATGATTCGATTCATGATTCATGATTCATGATTCAATTTATGATTCATGATTCATGATTCAATTTATGATTCATGATTCGTTTCATGATTCTTGATTCATGATTCGTTTCATGATTCTTGATTCATGATTCAATTCATGATTTATGATTCATGATTCATGATTCATGATTCAATTCATGATTCATGATTCATGATTCATGATTCATGATTCATGATTCAATTCATAATTCATGATTAATGATTCATGATTCATGATTCATGATTCAATTCATGATTCATGATTCAATTCATGATTCATGATTCATGATTCATGATTCATGATTCATGATTCGATTCATGATTCATGATTCATGATTCAATTTATGATTCATGATTCATGATTCAATTTATGATTCATGATTCGTTTCATGATTCTTGATTCATGATTCGTTTCATGATTCTTGATTCATGATTCAATTCATGATTTATGATTCATGATTCATGATTCATGATTCAATTCATGATTCATGATTCATGATTCATGATTCATGATTCATGATTCAATTCATAATTCATGATTAATGATTCATGATTCATGATTCATGATTCAATTCATGATTCATGATTCATGATTCAATTCATGATTCATGATTCATGATTTATGATTCATGATCCATGATTCATGATTCATGATTCAATTCATGATTCATGATTCATGATTCAATTCATGATTCATGATTCATGATTTATGATTCGATTCATGATTCATGATTCATGATTCATGATTCAATTCATGATTTATGATTCAATTCATGATTCATGATTCATGATTCAATTCATGATTCATGATTCATGATTCAATTCATGATTCATGATTCATGATTCATGATTCATGATTCGATTCATGATTCATTATTCAATTCATGATTCATGATTCAAGATTCATGATTCATGATTTATGATTCAATTCATGATTCATGATTCGATTCATGATTCATGATTCATGATTCAATTTATGATTCATGATTCAAGATTCATGATTCATGATTTATGATTCAATTCATGATTCATGATTCAAGATTCATGATTCAATTCATGATTCAATTCATGAATCATGATTTGATTCATGATTCTTGATTCATGATTCTTGATTCATGATTCATGATTCATGATTCATGATTCAATTCATAATTCATGATTCATGATTCATGATTCAATTTATGATTCTTGATTCATGATTCATGATTCGATTCATGATTCTAGATTCATGATTCAATTCATGATTCATGATTAAATTCATGATTCAAGATTCATGATTTGATTCATGATTCATGATTCGATTCATGATTCATGATTCAATTCATGATTCATGATTCATGATTCAATTCATGATTCATGATTCATGATTCAATTCATGATTCAATTCATGATTCATGATTCGATTCATGATTCATGATTCAATTCATGATTCATAATTCATGATTCAATTCATGATTCAATTCATGATTCATGATTCATGATTCAATTTATGATTCATGATTCATGATTCATGATTCATGATTGAATTCATGATTCAATTCATGATTTATGATTGCTGAATTCAATTCATGATTCATGATTTATGATTTATGATTAAATTCATGATTCAATTCATGATTCATGATTCAATTCATGATTCATGATTCAATTCATGATTCATGATTCATGATTCAATTCATGATTCATGATTTGATTCATGATTCATGAATCATGATTCAATTCATGATTCATGATTCATGATTCAATTCATGATTCAATTTATGATTCATGATTCATGATTCATAATTTAATTCATGATTTAATTTATGATTCATGATTCAATTCATGATTCAATTCATGATTCATGATTCATGATTCAATTCATGATTCATGATTCAATTCATGATTCATGATTAAATTATGATTCATGATTCGATTCATGATTCAGGATGCATGATTCAATTCATGATTCATGATTCATAATTCATGATTCATGATTCAATTCATGATTCATGATTCAATTCATGATTCATGATTCAATTCATGATTCATAATTCATGATTCATGATTCAATTCATGACTCATGATTCAATTCATGATTTGAATCCTGATTCAAATCATGATTCGAATCCTGATTCAATTCATGATTCATGATTCAATTCATGATTCATGATTCAGGATTCAATTCATGATTCATGATTCATGATTCATGATTTAATTCATAATTCATGATTAATGATTCATGATTCAATTCATGATTTATGATTAATGATTCATGATTCATGATTCAATTCATGATTCATGATTCATGATTCAATTCATGATACATGATTCATGATTTATGATTCGATTCATTATTCATGATTCATGATTCATGATTCAATTCATGATACATGATTCATGATTTATGATTCGATTCATTATTCATGATTCATGATTCGTGATTCAATTCATGATTCATGATTCATGATTCAATTCATGATTCATGATTCATGATTCCTGATTCATGATTCGATTCATGATTCATGATTCATGATTCAATTCATGATTCATGATTCAAGATTCATGATTCATGATTCGATTCATGATTCATGATTCAATTCATGATTTATGATATATGATTCAATTCATGATTCATGATTCAATTCATGATTCAATTCATGATTCATGATTCGATTCATGATTCTTGATTCATGATTCGATTCATGATTCATGATTCATGATTCAATTCATGATTCATTATTCAATTCATGATTCATGAATCATGATTCGATTCATGATTCATGATTCATGATTCATGATTCAATTCATGATTCATGATTCATGATTCATGATTCAATTCATGATTCATGATTCATGATTCAATTCATGATTCATGATTCATGATTCAATTCATGATTCATGATTCAATTCATGATTCAATTCATGATTCATGATTCGATTCATGATTCATGATTCAATTCATGAATTATGATTCAATTTATGATTCATGATTCATGATACAATTCTTGATTCAATTCATGATTCATGATTGATGAATTCAATTCATGATTCATGATTCATGATTTATGATTCAATTCATGATTCAATTCATGATTCATGGTTCAATTCATGATTCATGATTCATGATTCAATTCATGATTCATGATTCGATTCATGAATCATGATTCATGATTTATTTCATGATTCATGATTCATGATTCAATTCATGATTCATGATTCATGATTTAATTCATGATTCAATTATGATTCATGATTCATGATTCATAATTTAATTCATGATTCAATTTATGATTCATGATTCAATTCATGATTCAATTCATGATTCATGATTCATGATTCAATTCATGATTCATGATTCAATTCATGATTCATGATTAAATTCATGATTCATGATTCGATTCATGATTCATGATGCATGATTCAATTCATGATTCATGATTCATGATTCATGATTAAATTCATGATTCATGATTCAATTCATGATTTATAATTCATGATTCATGATTAAATTCATGATTCATGATTCAATTCATGATTAAATTCATGATTCATGATTCAATTCATGATTCATGATTCATGATTCAATTCATGATTCATGATTCATGATTCATGATTCAATTCATGAGTCATGATTCATGATTCATGATTAATGATTCGATTCATGATTCATGATTCATGATTCAATTTATGATTCATGATTCATGATTCAATTCATGATTCATGATTCGTTTCATGATTCTTGATTCATGATTTATGATTCGATTCATGATTCATGATTCATGATTCAATTCATGATTCATGATTCATGATTCATGATTCAATTCATGATTCATGATTCATGATTCATGATTCATGATTCAATTCATGATTCATGATTCGTTTCATGATTCTTGATTCATGATTCATGATTCGTTTCATGATTCTTGATTCATGATTCAATTCATGATTTATGATTCATGATTCATGATTCAATTCATGATTCATGATTCATGATTCATGATTCATGATTCATGATTTAATTCATAATTCATGATTAATGATTCATGATTCATGATTCATGATTCATGATTCAATTCATGATTCATGATTCATGATTCAATTCATGATTCATGATTTATGATTCATGATCCATGATTCATGATTCATGATTCAATTCATGATTCATGATTCATGATTCAATTCATGATTCAATTCATGATTTATGATTCAATTCATGATTCATGATTCATGATTCAATTCATGATTCATGATTCATGATTCATGATTCGATTCATGATTCATGATTCATTATTCAATTCATGATTCATGATTCAAGATTCATGATTCATGATTTATGATTCAATTCATGATTCATGATTCATGATTCGATTCATGATTCATGATTCATGATTCAATTTATGATTCATGATTCAAGATTCATGATTCATGATTTATGATTCAATTCATGATTCATGATTCAAGATTCATGATTCAATTCATGATTCAATTCATGAATCATGATTTGATTCATGATTCTTGATTCATGATTCATGATTCTTGATTCATGATTCATGATTCATGATTCATGATTCATGATTCAATTCATAATTCATGATTCATGATTCATGATTCAATTTATGATTCTTGATTCATGATTCATGATTCGATTCATGATTCTAGATTCATGATTCAATTCATGATTCATGATTCAATTCATGATTCATGATTCATGATTCAATTCATGATTCAATTCATGATTCATGATTCGATTCATGATTCATGATTCAATTCATGATTCATAATTCATGATTCAATTCATGATTCAATTCATGATTCATGATTCATGATTCAATTTATGATTCATGATTCATGATTCATGATTCATGATTGAATTCATGATTCAATTCATGATTTATGATTGCTGAATTCAATTCATGATTCATGATTTATGATTTATGATTAAATTCATGATTCAATTCATGATTCATGATTCAATTCATGATTCATGATTCAATTCATGATTCATGATTCATGATTCAATTCATGATTCATGATTTGATTCATGAATCATGATTCATGATTCAATTCATGATTCATGAATCATGATTCAATTCATGATTCATGATTCATGATTCAATTCATGATTCAATTTATGATTCATGATTCATGATTCATAATTTAATTCATGATTTAATTTATGATTCATGATTCAATTCATGATTCAATTCATGATTCATGATTCATGATTCAATTCATGATTCATGATTCAATTTATGATTCATGATTAAATTATGATTCATGATTCGATTCATGATTCAGGATGCATGATTCAATTCATGATTCATGATTCATAATTCATGATTCATGATTCAATTCATGATTCATGATTCAATTCATGATTCATGATTCAATTCATGATTCATAATTCATGATTCATGATTCAATTCATGACTCATGATTCAATTCATGATTTGAATCCTGATTCAAATCATGATTCGAATCCTGATTCAATTCATGATTCATGATTCAATTCATGATTCATGATTCAGGATTCAATTCATGATTCATGATTCATGATTCATGATTCATGATTTAATTCATAATTCATGATTAATGATTCATGATTCAATTCATGATTTATGATTAATGATTCATGATTCATGATTCAATTCATGATTCATGATTCATGATTCAATTCATGATACATGATTCATGATTTATGATTCGATTCATTATTCATGATTCATGATTCATGATTCAATTCATGATACATGATTCATGATTTATGATTCGATTCATTATTCATGATTCATGATTCGTGATTCAATTCATGATTCATGATTCATGATTCAATTCATGATTCATGATTCATGATTCCTGATTCATGATTCGATTCATGATTCATGATTCATGATTCAATTCATGATTCATGATTCAAGATTCATGATTCATGATTCGATTCATGATTCATGATTCAATTCATGATTTATGATATATGATTCAATTCATGATTCATGATTCAATTCATGATTCAATTCATGATTCATGATTCGATTCATGATTCTTGATTCATGATTCGATTCATGATTCATGATTCATGATTCAATTCATGATTCATTATTCAATTCATGATTCATGATTCATGATTCGATTCATGATTCATGATTCATGATTCATGATTCAATTCATGATTCATGATTCATGATTCATGATTCAATTCATGATTCATGATTCATGATTCATGATTCATGATTCAATTCATGATTCATGATTCATGATTCAATTCATGATTCATGATTCAATTCATGATTCAATTCATGATTCATGATTCGATTCATGATTCATGATTCAATTCATGAATTATGATTCAATTTATGATTCATGATTCATGATTCAATTCATGATTCAATTCATGATTCATGATTGATGAATTCAATTCATGATTCATGATTCATGATTTATGATTCAATTCATGATTCAATTCATGATTCATGATTCAATTCATGATTCATGATTCATGATTCAATTCATGATTCATGATTCGATTCATGAATCATGATTCATGATTTATTTCATGATTCATGATTCATGATTCAATTCATGATTCATGATTCATGATTTAATTCATGATTCAATTTATGATTCATGATTCATGATTCATAATTTAATTCATGATTCAATTTATGATTCATGATTCAATTCATGATTCAATTCATGATTCATGATTCATGATTCAATTCATGATTCATGATTCAATTCATGATTCATGATTAAATTCATGATTCATGATTCGATTCATGATTCATGATGCATGATTCAATTCATGATTCATGATTCATGATTCATGATTAAATTCATGATTCATGATTCAATTCATGATTTATAATTCATGATTCATGATTAAATTCATGATTCATGATTCAATTCATGATTAAATTCATGATTCATGATTCAATTCATGATTCATGATTCATGATTCAATTCATGATTCATGATTCATGATTCATGATTCAATTCATGATTCATGATTCATGATTCAATTCATGATTCATGATTCATGATTCATGATTCATGATTCGATTCATGATTCATGATTCATTATTCAATTCATGATTCATGATTCAAGATTCATGATTCATGATTTATGATTCAATTCATGATTCATGATTCATGATTCGATTCATGATTCATGATTCATGATTCAATTTATGATTCATGATTCAAGATTCATGATTCATGATTTATGATTCAATTCATGATTCATGATTCAAGATTCATGATTCAATTCATGATTCAATTCATGAATCATGATTTGATTCATGATTCTTGATTCATGATTCATGATTCTTGATTCATGATTCATGATTCATGATTCATGATTCATGATTCAATTCATAATTCATGATTCATGATTCATGATTCAATTTATGATTCTTGATTCATGATTCATGATTCGATTCATGATTCTAGATTCATGATTCAATTCATGATTCATGATTAAATTCATGATTCAAGATTCATGATTCGATTCATGATTCATGATTCGATTCATGATTCATGATTCAATTCATGATTCATGATTCATGATTCAATTCATGATTCATGATTCATGATTCAATTCATGATTCAATTCATGATTCATGATTCGATTCATGATTCATGATTCAATTCATGATTCATAATTCATGATTCAATTCATGATTCAATTCATGATTCATGATTCATGATTCAATTTATGATTCATGATTCATGATTCATGATTGAATTCATGATTCAATTCATGATTTATGATTGCTGAATTCAATTCATGATTCATGATTTATGATTTATGATTAAATTCATGATTCAATTCATGATTCATGATTCAATTCATGATTCATGATTCATGATTCAATTCATGATTCATGATTTGATTCATGAATCATGATTCATGATTCAATTCATGATTCATGAATCATGATTCAATTCATGATTCATGATTCATGATTCAATTCATGATTCAATTTATGATTCATGATTCATGATTCATAATTTAATTCATGATTTAATTTATGATTCATGATTCAATTCATGATTCAATTCATGATTCATGATTCATGATTCAATTCATGATTCATGATTCAATTCATGATTCATGATTAAATTATGATTCATGATTTAATTCATGATTCATGATTCAATTCATGATTCGAATCCTTATTCAATTCAAGATTTGAATCCTGATTCAATTCATGATTAAAGATTCATGATTCAATTCATGATTCATGATTTATGATTCATGATTCGATTCATGATTCATGATTCATGATTCAATTCATGATTCATGATTCATGATTCATGATTCATGATTCATGATTCGATTCATGATTCATGATTCATGATTCAATTTATGATTCATGATTCATGATTCAATTTATGATTCATGATTCGTTTCATGATTCTTGATTCATGATTCATGATTCGTTTCATGATTCTTGATTCATGATTCAATTCATGATTTATGATTCATGATTCATGATTCATGATTCAATTCATGATTCATGATTCATGATTCATGATTCATGATTCATGATTCAATTCATAATTCATGATTAATGATTCATGATTCATGATTCATGATTCATGATTCATGATTCAATTCATGATTCATGATTCATGATTCAATTCATGATTCATGATTCATGATTTATGATTCATGATCCATGATTCATGATTCATGATTCAATTCATGATTCATGATTCATGATTCAATTCATGATTCATGATTCATGATTTATGATTCGATTCATGATTCATGATTCATGATTCATGATTCAATTCATGATTTATGATTCAATTCATGATTCATGATTCATGATTCAATTCATGATTCATGATTCATGATTCAATTCATGATTCATGATTCATGATTCATGATTCATGATTCGATTCATGATTCATTATTCAATTCATGATTCATGATTCAAGATTCATGATTCATGATTTATGATTCAATTCATGATTCATGATTCGATTCATGATTCATGATTCATGATTCAATTTATGATTCATGATTCAAGATTCATGATTCATGATTTATGATTCAATTCATGATTCATGATTCAAGATTCATGATTCAATTCATGATTCAATTCATGAATCATGATTTGATTCATGATTCTTGATTCATGATTCATGATTCTTGATTCATGATTCATGATTCATGATTCATGATTCAATTCATAATTCATGATTCATGATTCATGATTCAATTTATGATTCTTGATTCATGATTCATGATTCGATTCATGATTCTAGATTCATGATTCAATTCATGATTCATGATTAAATTCATGATTCAAGATTCATGATTTGATTCATGATTCATGATTCGATTCATGATTCATGATTCAATTCATGATTCATGATTCATGATTCAATTCATGATTCATGATTCATGATTCAATTCATGATTCAATTCATGATTCATGATTCGATTCATGATTCATGATTCAATTCATGATTCATAATTCATGATTCAATTCATGATTCAATTCATGATTCATGATTCATGATTCAATTTATGATTCATGATTCATGATTCATGATTCATGATTGAATTCATGATTCAATTCATGATTTATGATTGCTGAATTCAATTCATGATTCATGATTTATGATTTATGATTAAATTCATGATTCAATTCATGATTCATGATTCAATTCATGATTCATGATTCAATTCATGATTCATGATTCATGATTCAATTCATGATTCATGATTTGATTCATGATTCATGAATCAAGATTCAATTCATGATTCATGATTCATGATTCAATTCATGATTCAATTTATGATTCATGATTCATGATTCATAATTTAATTCATGATTTAATTTATGATTCATGATTCAATTCATGATTCAATTCATGATTCATGATTCATGATTCAATTCATGATTCATGATTCAATTCATGATTCATGATTAAATTATGATTCATGATTCGATTCATGATTCAGGATGCATGATTCAATTCATGATTCATGATTCATAATTCATGATTCATGATTCAATTCATGATTCATGATTCAATTCATGATTCATGATTCAATTCATGATTCATAATTCATGATTCATGATTCAATTCATGACTCATGATTCAATTCATGATTTGAATCCTGATTCAAATCATGATTCGAATCCTGATTCAATTCATGATTCATGATTCAATTCATGATTCATGATTCAGGATTCAATTCATGATTCATGATTCATGATTCATGATTTAATTCATAATTCATGATTAATGATTCATGATTCAATTCATGATTTATGATTAATGATTCATGATTCATGATTCAATTCATGATTCATGATTCATGATTCAATTCATGATACATGATTCATGATTTATGATTCGATTCATTATTCATGATTCATGATTCATGATTCAATTCATGATACATGATTCATGATTTATGATTCGATTCATTATTCATGATTCATGATTCGTGATTCAATTCATGATTCATGATTCATGATTCAATTCATGATTCATGATTCATGATTCCTGATTCATGATTCGATTCATGATTCATGATTCATGATTCAATTCATGATTCATGATTCAAGATTCATGATTCATGATTCGATTCATGATTCATGATTCAATTCATGATTTATGATATATGATTCAATTCATGATTCATGATTCAATTCATGATTCAATTCATGATTCATGATTCGATTCATGATTCTTGATTCATGATTCGATTCATGATTCATGATTCATGATTCAATTCATGATTCATTATTCAATTCATGATTCATGAATCATGATTCGATTCATGATTCATGATTCATGATTCATGATTCAATTCATGATTCATGATTCATGATTCATGATTCAATTCATGATTCATGATTCATGATTCAATTCATGATTCATGATTCAATTCATGATTCAATTCATGATTCATGATTCGATTCATGATTCATGATTCAATTCATGAATTATGATTCAATTTATGATTCATGATTCATGATACAATTCTTGATTCAATTCATGATTCATGATTGATGAATTCAATTCATGATTCATGATTCATGATTTATGATTCAATTCATGATTCAATTCATGATTCATGGTTCAATTCATGATTCATGATTCATGATTCAATTCATGATTCATGATTCATGATTCAATTCATGATTCATGATTCATGATTTAATTCATGATTCAATTTATGATTCATGATTCATGATTCATAATTTAATTCATGATTCAATTTATGATTCATGATTCAATTCATGATTCAATTCATGATTCATGATTCATGATTCAATTCATGATTCATGATTCAATTCATGATTCATGATTAAATTCATGATTCATGATTCGATTCATGATTCATGATGCATGATTCAATTCATGATTCATGATTCATGATTCATGATTAAATTCATGATTCATGATTCAATTCATGATTTATAATTCATGATTCATGATTAAATTCATGATTCATGATTCAATTCATGATTAAATTCATGATTCATGATTCAATTCATGATTCATGATTCATGATTCAATTCATGATTCATGATTCATGATTCAATTCATGAGTCATGATTCATGATTCATGATTAATGATTCGATTCATGATTCATGATTCATGATTCAATTTATGATTCATGATTCATGATTCAATTCATGATTCATGATTCGTTTCATGATTCTTGATTCATGATTTATGATTCGATTCATGATTCATGATTCATGATTCAATTCATGATTCATGATTCAATTCATGATTCATGATTCATGATTCATGATTCATGATTCAATTCATGATTCATGATTCGTTTCATGATTCTTGATTCATGATTCATGATTCGTTTCATGATTCTTGATTCATGATTCAATTCATGATTTATGATTCATGATTCATGATTCAATTCATGATTCATGATTCATGATTCATGATTCATGATTCATGATTTAATTCATAATTCATGATTAATGATTCATGATTCATGATTCATGATTCATGATTCAATTCATGATTCATGATTCATGATTCAATTCATGATTCATGATTCATGATTTATGATTCATGATCCATGATTCATGATTCATGATTCAATTCATGATTCATGATTCATGATTCAATTCATGATTCATGATTCATGATTTATGATTCGATTCATGATTCATGATTCATGATTCATGATTCAATTCATGATTTATGATTCAATTCATGATTCATGATTCATGATTCAATTCATGATTCATGATTCATGATTCATGATTCGATTCATGATTCATGATTCATTATTCAATTCATGATTCATGATTCAAGATTCATGATTCATGATTTATGATTCAATTCATGATTCATGATTCATGATTCGATTCATGATTCATGATTCATGATTCAATTTATGATTCATGATTCAAGATTCATGATTCATGATTTATGATTCAATTCATGATTCATGATTCAAGATTCATGATTCAATTCATGATTCAATTCATGAATCATGATTTGATTCATGATTCTTGATTCATGATTCATGATTCTTGATTCATGATTCATGATTCATGATTCATGATTCATGATTCAATTCATAATTCATGATTCATGATTCATGATTCAATTTATGATTCTTGATTCATGATTCATGATTCGATTCATGATTCTAGATTCATGATTCAATTCATGATTCATGATTCAATTCATGATTCATGATTCATGATTCAATTCATGATTCAATTCATGATTCATGATTCGATTCATGATTCATGATTCAATTCATGATTCATAATTCATGATTCAATTCATGATTCAATTCATGATTCATGATTCATGATTCAATTTATGATTCATGATTCATGATTCATGATTCATGATTGAATTCATGATTCAATTCATGATTTATGATTGCTGAATTCAATTCATGATTCATGATTTATGATTTATGATTAAATTCATGATTCAATTCATGATTCATGATTCAATTCATGATTCATGATTCAATTCATGATTCATGATTCATGATTCAATTCATGATTCATGATTTGATTCATGAATCATGATTCATGATTCAATTCATGATTCATGAATCATGATTCAATTCATGATTCATGATTCATGATTCAATTCATGATTCAATTTATGATTCATGATTCATGATTCATAATTTAATTCATGATTTAATTTATGATTCATGATTCAATTCATGATTCAATTCATGATTCATGATTCATGATTCAATTCATGATTCATGATTCAATTTATGATTCATGATTAAATTATGATTCATGATTCGATTCATGATTCAGGATGCATGATTCAATTCATGATTCATGATTCATAATTCATGATTCATGATTCAATTCATGATTCATGATTCAATTCATGATTCATGATTCAATTCATGATTCATAATTCATGATTCATGATTCAATTCATGACTCATGATTCAATTCATGATTTGAATCCTGATTCAAATCATGATTCGAATCCTGATTCAATTCATGATTCATGATTCAATTCATGATTCATGATTCAGGATTCAATTCATGATTCATGATTCATGATTCATGATTCATGATTTAATTCATAATTCATGATTAATGATTCATGATTCAATTCATGATTTATGATTAATGATTCATGATTCATGATTCAATTCATGATTCATGATTCATGATTCAATTCATGATACATGATTCATGATTTATGATTCGATTCATTATTCATGATTCATGATTCATGATTCAATTCATGATACATGATTCATGATTTATGATTCGATTCATTATTCATGATTCATGATTCGTGATTCAATTCATGATTCATGATTCATGATTCAATTCATGATTCATGATTCATGATTCCTGATTCATGATTCGATTCATGATTCATGATTCATGATTCAATTCATGATTCATGATTCGATTCATGATTCATGATTCAATTCATGATTTATGATATATGATTCAATTCATGATTCATGATTCAATTCATGATTCAATTCATGATTCATGATTCGATTCATGATTCTTGATTCATGATTCGATTCATGATTCATGATTCATGATTCAATTCATGATTCATTATTCAATTCATGATTCATGATTCATGATTCGATTCATGATTCATGATTCATGATTCATGATTCAATTCATGATTCATGATTCATGATTCATGATTCAATTCATGATTCATGATTCATGATTCATGATTCATGATTCAATTCATGATTCATGATTCATGATTCAATTCATGATTCATGATTCAATTCATGATTCAATTCATGATTCATGATTCGATTCATGATTCATGATTCAATTCATGAATTATGATTCAATTTATGATTCATGATTCATGATTCAATTCATGATTCAATTCATGATTCATGATTGATGAATTCAATTCATGATTCATGATTCATGATTTATGATTCAATTCATGATTCAATTCATGATTCATGATTCAATTCATGATTCATGATTCATGATTCAATTCATGATTCATGATTCGATTCATGAATCATGATTCATGATTTATTTCATGATTCATGATTCATGATTCAATTCATGATTCATGATTCATGATTTAATTCATGATTCAATTTATGATTCATGATTCATGATTCATAATTTAATTCATGATTCAATTTATGATTCATGATTCAATTCATGATTCAATTCATGATTCATGATTCATGATTCAATTCATGATTCATGATTCAATTCATGATTCATGATTAAATTCATGATTCATGATTCGATTCATGATTCATGATGCATGATTCAATTCATGATTCATGATTCATGATTCATGATTAAATTCATGATTCATGATTCAATTCATGATTTATAATTCATGATTCATGATTAAATTCATGATTCATGATTCAATTCATGATTAAATTCATGATTCATGATTCAATTCATGATTCATGATTCATGATTCAATTCATGATTCATGATTCATGATTCATGATTCAATTCATGAGTCATGATTCATGATTCATGATTCATGATTAATGATTCGATTCATGATTCATGATTCATGATTCAATTTATGATTCATGATTCATGATTCAATTCATGATTCATGATTCGTTTCATGATTCTTGATTCATGATTTATGATTCGATTCATGATTCATGATTCATGATTCAATTCATGATTCATGATTCATGATTCATGATTCAATTCATGATTCATGATTCATGATTCATGATTCAATTCATAATTCATGATTAATGATTCATGATTCATGATTCAATTCATGATACATGATTCATGATTCATGATTCAATTCATGATTCAATTCATGATTCGAATCCTGATTCAATTCATGATTCGAATCCTGATTCAATTCATGATTCATGATTCAAATCATGATTCATGATTCATGATTCATGATTCATGAGTCAATTCATGATTCATGATTCATGATTCATGATTCATGATTCAATTCATGATTCATGATTCAATTCATGATTCGAATCCTGATTCAATTCATGATTCGAATCCTGATTCAATTCATGATTCATGATTCATGATTCAATTCATGATTCATGATTCATGATTCATGATTCATGAGTCAATTCATGATTCATGATTCGATTCATGATTCATGATTCATGATTCAATTTATGATTCATGATTCAATTCATGATTCATGATTCAATTTATGATTCATGATTCATGATTCAATTCATGATTCATGATTCGTTTCATGATTCTTGATTCGATTCATGATTCATGATTCAATTTATGATTCATGATTCATGATTAATGATTCATGATACAATTCATGATTCATTATTCATGATTCATGATTCAATTCATAATTCATGATTAATGATTCATGATTCAATTCATGATTTATGATTCATGATTCATGATTCATGATTCAATTCATGATTCATGATGCATGATTCAATTCATGATTCATGATTCAATTCATGATTCATGATTCAATTCATGATTCATAATTCATGAATCATGATTCAATTCATGATTCATGATTCAATTCATGATTCATGATTCATGATTCATGATTCATGATTCAATTCATGATTCATGATTCATGATTGAATTCATGATTCATGATTCATGATTGAATTCATGATTCATGATTCATGATTCATGAGTCAATTCATGATTCATGATTCATGATTCAATTTATGATTCATGATTCATGATTCATGATTCAATTCATGATTCATGATTCATGATTCAATTTATGATTCATGATTCAATTCATGATTCATGATTCAATTCATGATTCATAATTCATGATTCATGATTCGATTCATGATTCATGATTCATGATTCAATTCATGATTCATGATTCATGATTCATGATTCATGATTCATGATTCAATTCATGATTCATGATTCATGATTCATGATTCAATTCATAATTCATGATTAATGATTCATGATTCAATTCATGATTTATGATTCATGATTCATGATTCAATTCATGATTCATGATTCATGATTCAATTCATGATTCAATTCATGATTCATGATTCATGATTCAATTCATGATTCATGATTCATGATTCAATTCATGATTCATGATTCATGATTCAATTTATGATTCATGATTCATGATTCATGATTCATGATTCAATTCATGATTCAATTCATGATTCATGATTCAATTCATGATTCATGATTGAATTCATGATTCATGATTCATGATTCAATTCATGATTCATGATTCGATTCATGAATCATGATTCATAATTCAATTCATGATTCATGATTCGATTCATGATTCATGATTCAATTCATGATTCAATTTATGATTCATGATTCATGATTCAATTCATGATTCAATTCATGATTCATGATTCAATTCATGATTCATGATTCAATTCATGATTCATGATTCATGATTCAATTCATGATTCATGATTAAATTTATGATTCATGATTCGATTCATGATTCATGATGCATGATTTAATTCATGATTCATGATTCATGATTCATGATTCATGATTCATGATTCAATTCATGATTCATGATTCAATTCATGATTCATAATTCAGGATTCATGATTTAATTCATGATTCATGATTCAATTCATGATTCGAATCCTGATTCAATTCAAGATTCGAATCCTGATTCAATTCATGATTAAAGATTCATGATTCAATTCATGATTCATGATTCATGATTCATGATTCCATTCATGATTCATGATTCATGATTCAATTCATGATTCATGATTCATGATTCATGATTCATGATTCAATTCATAATTCATGATTAATGATTCATGATTCAATTCATGATTTATGATTCATGATTCATGATTCATGATTCATGATTCATGATTCAATTCATGATTCATGATTCAATTCATGATTCATGATTCATGATTCAATTCATGATTCATGATTCATGATTTATGATTCGATTCATGATTCATGATTCATGATTCATGATTCAATTCATGATTTATGATTCAATTCATGATTCATGATTCATGATTCATGATTCAATTCATGATTCATGATTCATGATTCATGATTCATGATTCGATTCATGATTCATGATTCATGATTCGATTCATGATTCATGATTCATGATTCAATTCATGATTCATGATTCAAGATTCATGATTCATGATTTATGATTCAATTCATGATTCATGATTCATGATTCGATTCATGATTCATGATTCAATTCATGATTCATGATTCAAGATTCATGATTCATGATTTATGATTCAATTCATGATTCATGATTCAAGATTCATGATTCATGATTCTTGATTCATGATTCATGATTCATGATTCATGATTCAATTCATAATTCATGATTCATGATTCATGATTCAATTTATGATTCTTGATTCATGATTCATGATTCGACTCATGATTCTAGATTCATGATTCAATTCATGATTCATGATTAAATTCATGATTCAAGATTCATGATTCGATTCATGATTCATGATTCGATTCATGATTCATGATTCAATTCATGATTCATGATTCATGATTCAATTCATGATTCAATTCATGATTCATGATTCGATTCATGATTCATGATTCAATTCATGATTCATGATTCAATTCATGATTCATGATTCATGATTCAATTCATGATTGAATTCATGATTCATGATTCATGATTCAATTTATGATTCATGATTCATGATTCATGATTCATGATTGAATTCATGATTCATGATTGAATTCATGATTCATGATTGAATTCATGATTGAATTCATGATTTATGATTGCTGAATTCAATTCATGATTCATGATTTATGATTTATGATTCAATTCATGATTCAATTCATGATTCATGATTCAATTCATGATTCATGATTCATGATTCAATTCATGATTCATGATTCGTTTCATGATTCTTGATTCATGATTTATGCTTCGATTCATGATTCATGATTCATGATTCATGATTCAATTCATAATTCATGATTAATGATTCATGATTCAATTCATGATTTATGATTCATGATTCATGATTCATGATTCAATTCATGATTCATGATTCATGATTCAATTCATGATACATGATTCATGATTTATGATTTGATTCATGATTCATGATTCATGATTTATGATTCAATTCATGATTCATGATTCAATTCATGATTCGAATCCTGATTCAATTCATGATTCGAATCCTGATTCAATTCATGATTCATGATTCATGATTCAATTCATGATTCATGATTCATGATTCAATTCATGATTCATGATTCATGATTAATGATTCATAAGTCAATTCATGATTCATGATTCGATTCATGATTCATGATTCATGATTCAATTTATGATTCATGATTCATGATTCAATTCATGATTCATGATTCAATTTATGATTCATGATTCATGATTCAATTCATGATTCATGATTCGTTTCATGATTCTTGATTCGATTCATGATTCATGATTCATGATTCAATTCATGATTCATGATTCATGATTAATGATTCATGATACAATTCATGATTCATGATTCATGATTCAATTCATAATTCATGATTAATGATTCATGATTCAATTCATGATTTATGATTCATGATTCATGATTCATGATTCAATTCATGATTCATGATGCATGATTCAATTCATGATTCATGATTCAATTCATGATTCATGATTCAATTCATGATTCATAATTCATGAATCATGATTCAATTCATGATTCATGATTCAATTCATGATTCATGATTCATGATTCAATTCATGATTCATGATTCATGATTGAATTCATGATTCATGATTCATGATTCAATTCATGATTCATGATTCAATTTATGATTCATGATTCATGATTCATGATTCATGATTCAATTCATGATTCAATTCATGATTCATGATTGAATTCATGATTCATGATTCAATTCATGATTCATGATTCATGATTCAATTCATGATTCATGATTCAATTCATGAATCATGATTCATAATTCAATTCATGATTCATGATTCATGATTTGATTCATGATTCATGATTCAATTCATGATTCAATTTATGATTCATGATTCATGATTCATGATTCAATTCATGATTCAATTCATGATTCATGATTCAATTCATGATTCATGATTCAATTCATGATTCATGATTCATGATTCAATTCATGATTCATGATTAAATTTATGATTCATGATTCGATTCATGATTTAATTCATGATTCATGATTCATGATTCATGATTCAATTCATGATTCATGATTCAATTCATGATTCATAATTCAGGATTCATGATTTAATTCATGATTCATGATTCAATTCATGATTCGAATCCTGATTCAATTCAAGATTCGAATCCTGATTCAATTCATGATTAAAGATTCATGATTCAATTCATGATTCATGATTCATGATTCATGATTTCATTCATGATTCATGATTCATGATTCAATTCATGATTCATGATTCATGATTCATGATTCATAATTCGATTCATGATTCATGATTCATGATTCAATTTATGATTCATGATTCATGATTCAATTCATGATTCATGATTCGTTTCATGATTCTTGATTCATGATTCATGATTCGTTTCATGATTCTTGATTCATGATTCAATTCATGATTTATGATTCATGATTCATGATTCATGATTCAATTCATGATTCATGATTCATGATTCATGATTCATGATTCAATTCATAATTCATGATTAATGATTCATGATTTATGATTCATGATTCATGATTCATGATTCATGATTCAATTCATGATTCATGATTTATGATTCAATTCATGATTCATGATTCATGATTCAATTCATGATTCATGATTCATGATTCAATTCATGATTCATGATTCATGATTCATGATTCGATTCATGATTCATGATTCATGATTCAATTCATGATTCATGATTCAAGATTCATGATTCATGATTTATGATTCAATTCATGATTCATGATTCATGATTTGATTCATGATTCATGATTCATGATTCAATTCATGATTCATGATTCAAGATTCATGATTCATGATTTATGATTCAATTCATGATTCATGATTCAAGATTCATGATTTAATTCATGATTCAATTCATGATTCATGATTCATGATTCAATTCATGATACATGATTCATGATTTATGATTTGATTCATGATTCATGATTCATGATTTATGATTCAATTCATGATTCATGATTCAATTCATGATTCGAATCCTGATTCAATTCATGATTCGAATCCTGATTCAATTCATGATTCATGATTCATGATTCAATTCATGATTCATGATTCATGATTCAATTCATGATTCATGATTCATGATTAATGATTCATAAGTCAATTCATGATTCATGATTCGATTCATGATTCATGATTCATGATTCAATTTATGATTCATGATTCATGATTCAATTCATGATTCATGATTCAATTTATGATTCATGATTCATGATTCAATTCATGATTCATGATTCGTTTCATGATTCTTGATTCGATTCATGATTCATGATTCATGATTCAATTCATGATTCATGATTCATGATTAATGATTCATGATACAATTCATGATTCATGATTCATGATTCAATTCATAATTCATGATTAATGATTCATGATTCAATTCATGATTTATGATTCATGATTCATGATTCATGATTCAATTCATGATTCATGATGCATGATTCAATTCATGATTCATGATTCAATTCATGATTCATGATTCAATTCATGATTCATAATTCATGAATCATGATTCAATTCATGATTCATGATTCAATTCATGATTCATGATTCATGATTCAATTCATGATTCATGATTCATGATTGAATTCATGATTCATGATTCATGATTCAATTCATGATTCATGATTCAATTTATGATTCATGATTCATGATTCATGATTCATGATTCAATTCATGATTCAATTCATGATTCATGATTGAATTCATGATTCATGATTGAATTCATGATTCATGATTCAATTCATGATTCATGATTCGATTCATGAATCATGATTCATAATTCAATTCATGATTCATGATTCATGATTCGATTCATGATTCATGATTCAATTCATGATTCAATTTATGATTCATGATTCATGATTCATGATTCAATTCATGATTCAATTCATGATTCATGATTCAATTCATGATTCATGATTCAATTCATGATTCATGATTAAATTTATGATTCATGATTCGATTCATGATTCATGATGCATGATTTAATTCATGATTCATGATTCATGATTCATGATTCAATTCATGATTCATGATTCAATTCATGATTCATAATTCAGGATTCATGATTTAATTCATGATTCATGATTCAATTCATGATTCGAATCCTGATTCAATTCAAGATTCGAATCCTGATTCAATTCATGATTAAAGATTCATGATTCAATTCATGATTCATGATTCATGATTCATGATTTCATTCATGATTCATGATTCATGATTCAATTCATGATTCATGATTCATGATTCATGATTCGATTCATGATTCATGATTCATGATTCAATTTATGATTCATGATTCATGATTCAATTCATGATTCATGATTCGTTTCATGATTCTTGATTCATGATTCATGATTCGTTTCATGATTCTTGATTCATGATTCAATTCATGATTTATGATTCATGATTCATGATTCAATTCATGATTCATGATTCATGATTCATGATTCATGATTAAATTCATAATTCATGATTAATGATTCATGATTCAATTCATGATTTATGATTCATGATTCATGATTCATGATTCAATTCATGATTCATGATTCATGATTCAATTCATGATTCATGATTTATGATTCGATTCATGATTCATGATTCATGATTCATGATTCAATTCATGATTTATGATTCAATTCATGATTCATGATTCATGATTCAATTCATGATTCATGATTCATGATTCAATTCATGATTCATGATTCATGCATGATTCATGATTCGATTCATGATTCATGATTCATGATTCAATTCATGATTCATGATTCAAGATTCATGATTCATGATTTATGATTCAATTCATGATTCATGATTCATGATTTGATTCATGATTCATGATTCATGATTCAATTCATGATTCATGATTCAAGATTCATGATTCATGATTTATGATTCAATTCATGATTCATGATTCAAGATTCATGATTTAATTCATGATTCAATTCATGAATCATGATTTGATTCATGATTCTTAATTCATGATTCATAATTCTTGATTCATGATTCATGATTCATGATTCATGATTCATGATTCAATTCATAATTCATGATTCATGATTCATGATTAATGATTCATGATTCAATTCATGATTTATGATTCATGATTCATGATTCATGATTCAATTCATGATTCATGATGCATGATTCAATTCATGATTTATGATTCATGATTCATGATTCATGATTCAATTCATGATTCATAATTCATGAATCATGATTCAATTCATGATTCATGATTCAATTCATGATTCATGATTCATGATTCAATTCATGATTCATGATTGAATTCATGATTCATGATTCATGATTCAATTCATGATTCATGATTCATGATTCAATTTATGATTCATGATTCATGATTCATGATTCATGATTCAATTCATGATTCAATTCATGATTCATGATTGAATTCATGATTCATGATTCAATTCATGATTCAATTCATGATTCATGATTGAATTCATGATTCGATTCATGAATCATGATTCATAATTCAATTCATGATTCATGATTCATGATTCGATTCATGATTCATGATTCAATTCATGATTCAATTTATGATTCATGATTCATGATTCATGATTCAATTCATGATTCAATTCATGATTCATGATTCAATTCATGATTCATGATTCAATTCATGATTCATGATTCATGATTCAATTCATGATTCATGATTAAATTTATGATTCATGATTCGATTCATGATTCATGATGCATGATTTAATTCATGATTCATGATTCATGATTCATGATTCAATTCATGATTCATGATTCAATTCATGATTCATAATTCAGGATTCATGATTTAATTCATGATTCATGATTCAATTCATGATTCGAATCCTGATTCAATTCAAGATTCGAATCCTGATTCAATTCATGATTAAAGATTCATGATTCAATTCATGATTCATGATTCATGATTCATGATTTCATTCATGATTCATGATTCATGATTCAATTCATGATTCATGATTCATGATTCATGATTCATGATTCGATTCATGATTCATGATTCATGATTCAATTTATGATTCATGATTCATGATTCAATTCATGATTCATGATTCGTTTCATGATTCTTGATTCATGATTCATGATTCGTTTAATGATTCTTGATTCATGATTCAATTCATGATTTATGATTCATGATTCATGATTCATGATTCAATTCATGATTCATGATTCATGATTCATGATTCATGATTCAATTCATAATTCATGATTAATGATTCATGATTCAATTCATGAATTATGATTCATGATTCATGATTCATGATTCATGATTCAATTCATGATTCATGATTCATGATTCAATTCATGATTCATGATTCATGATTTATGATTCGATTCATGATTCATGATTCATGATTCATGATTCATGATTCAATTCATGATTTATGATTCAATTCATGATTCATGATTCATGATTCAATTCATGATTCATGATTCATGATTCAATTCATGATTCATGATTCATGATTCATGATTCGATTCATGATTCATGATTCATGATTCAATTCATGATTCATGATTCAAGATTCATGATTCATGATTTATGATTCAATTCATGATTCATGATTCATGATTTGATTCATGATTCATGATTCATGATTCAATTCATGATTCATGATTCAAGATTCATGATTCATGATTTATGATTCAATTCATGATTCATGATTCAAGATTCATGATTTAATTCATGATTCAATTCATGAATCATGATTTGATTCATGATTCTTAATTCATGATTCATGATTCTTGATTCATGATTCATGATTCATGATTCATGATTCAATTCATAATTCATGATTCATGATTCATGATTAATGATTCATGATTCAATTCATGATTTATGATTCATGATTCATGATTCATGATTCAATTCATGATTCATGATGCATGATTCAATTCATGATTCATGATTCAATTCATGATTCATAATTCATGAATCATGATTCAATTCATGATTCATGATTCAATTCATGATTCATGATTCATGATTCATGATTCATGATTCAATTCATGATTCATGATTCATGATTGAATTCATGATTCATGATTCATGATTGAATTCATGATTCATGATTCATGATTCATGAGTCAATTCATGATTCATGATTCATGATTCAATTTATGATTCATGATTCATGATTCATGATTCAATTCATGATTCATGATTCATGATTCAATTTATGATTCATGATTCAATTCATGATTCATGATTCAATTCATGATTCATAATTCATGATTCATGATTCGATTCATGATTCATGATTCATGATTCAATTCATGATTCATGATTCATGATTCATGATTCATGATTCAATTCATGATTCATGATTCATGATTCATGATTCAATTCATAATTCATGATTAATGATTCATGATTCAATTCATGATTTATGATTCATGATTCATGATTCATGATTCAATTCATGATTCATAATTCATGATTCAATTCATGATTCAATTCATGATTCATGATTCATGATTCAATTCATGATTCATGATTCATGATTCAATTTATGATTCATGATTCATGATTCATGATTCAATTCATGATTCAATTCATGATTCATGATTCAATTCATGATTCATGATTGAATTCATGATTCAATTCATGATTCATGATTCGATTCATGAATCATGATTCATAATTCAATTTATGATTCATGATTCGATTCATGATTCATGATTCAATTCATGATTCAATTTATGATTCATGATTCATGATTCATGATTCAATTCATGATTCAATTCATGATTCATGATTCAATTCATGATTCATGATTCAATTCATGATTCATGATTAAATTTATGATTCATGATTCGATTCATGATTCATGATGCATGATTTAATTCATGATTCATGATTCATGATTCATGATTCATGATTCATGATTCAATTCATGATTCATGATTCAATTCATGATTCATAATTCAGGATTCATGATTTAATTCATGATTCATGATTCAATTCATGATTCGAATCCTGATTCAATTCAAGATTCGAATCCTGATTCAATTCATGATTAAAGATTCATGATTCAATTCATGATTCATGATTCATGATTCATGATTCCATTCATGATTCATGATTCATGATTCAATTCATGATTCATGATTCATGATTAATGATTCATAAGTCAATTCATGATTCATGATTCGATTCATGATTCATGATTCATGATTCAATTTATGATTCATGATTCATGATTCAATTCATGATTCATGATTCAATTTATGATTCATGATTCATGATTCAATTCATGATTCATGATTCGTTTCATGATTCTTGATTCGATTCATGATTCATGATTCATGATTCAATTCATGATTCATGATTCATGATTAATGATTCATGATACAATTCATGATTCATGATTCATGATTCAATTCATAATTCATGATTAATGATTCATGATTCAATTCATGATTTATGATTCATGGTTCATGATTCATGATTCAATTCATGATTCATGATGCATGATTCAATTCATGATTCATGATTCAATTCATGATTCATGATTCAATTCATGATTCATAATTCATGAATCATGATTCAATTCATGATTCATGATTCAATTCATGATTCATGATTCATGATTCAATTCATGATTCATGATTCATGATTGAATTCATGATTCATGATTCATGATTCAATTCATGATTCATGATTCAATTTATGATTCATGATTCATGATTCATGATTCATGATTCAATTCATGATTCAATTCATGATTCATGATTGAATTCATGATTCATGATTGAATTCATGATTCATGATTCATGATTCAATTCATGATTCATGATTCGATTCATGAATCATGATTCATAATTCAATTCATGATTCATGATTCATGATTCGATTCATGATTCATGATTCAATTCATGATTCAATTTATGATTCATGATTCATGATTCAATTCATGATTCAATTCATGATTCATGATTCAATTCATGATTCATGATTCAATTCATGATTCAATTCATGATTCAATTTATGATTCATGATTAAATTTATGATTCATGATTCGATTCATGATTCATGATGCATGATTTAATTCATGATTCATGATTCATGATTCATGATTCAATTCATGATTCATGATTCAATTCATGATTCATAATTCAGGATTCATGATTTAATTCATGATTCATGATTCAATTCATGATTCGAATCCTGATTCAATTCAAGATTCGAATCCTGATTCAATTCATGATTAAAGATTCATGATTCAATTCATGATTCATGATTCATGATTCATGATTTCATTCATGATTCATGATTCATGATTCAATTCATGATTCATGATTCATGATTCATGATTCATGATTCGATTCATGATTCATGATTCATGATTCAATTTATGATTCATGATTCATGATTCAATTCATGATTCATGATTCGTTTCATGATTCTTGATTCATGATTCATGATTCGTTTCATGATTCTTGATTCATGATTCAATTCATGATTTATGATTCATGATTCATGATTCATGATTCAATTCATGATTCATGATTCATGATTCATGATTCATGATTCAATTCATAATTCATGATTAATGATTCATGATTCAATTCATGATTTATGATTCATGATTCATGATTCATGATTCATGATTCAATTCATGATTCATGATTCATGATTCAATTCATGATTCATGATTAATGATTTATGATTCGATTCATGATTCATGATTCATGATTCATGATTCAATTCATGATTTATGATTCAATTCATGATTCATGATTCATGATTCAATTCATGATTCATGATTCATGATTCAATTCATGATTCATGATTCATGATTCATGATTCGATTCATGATTCATGATTCATGATTCAATTCATGATTCATGATTCAAGATTCATGATTCATGATTTATGATTCAATTCATGATTCATGATTCATGATTTGATTCATGATTCATGATTCATGATTCAATTCATGATTCATGATTCAAGATTCATGATTCATGATTTATGATTCAATTCATGATTCATGATTCAAGATTCATGATTTAATTCATGATTCAATTCATGAATCATGATTTGATTCATGATTCTTAATTCATGATTCATGATTCTTGATTCATGATTCATGATTCATGATTCATGATTCATGATTCAATTCATAATTCATGATTCATGATTCATGATTAATGATTCATGATTCAATTCATGATTTATGATTCATGATTCATGATTCATGATTCAATTCATGATTCATGATGCATGATTCAATTCATGATTTATGATTCATGATTCATGATTCATGATTCAATTCATGATTCATAATTCATGAATCATGATTCAATTCATGATTCATGATTCAATTCATGATTCATGATTCATGATTCAATTCATGATTCATGATTCATGATTCAATTTATGATTCATGATTCAATTCATGATTCATGATTCAATTCATGATTCATAATTCATGATTCATGATTCGATTCATGATTCATGATTCATGATTCAATTCATGATTCATGATTCATGATTCATGATTCATGATTCAATTCATGATTCATGATTCATGATTCATGATTCAATTCATAATTCATGATTAATGATTCATGATTCAATTCATGATTTATGATTCATGATTCATGATTCATGATTCAATTCATGATTCATAATTCATGATTCAATTCATGATTCAATTCATGATTCATGATTCATGATTCAATTCATGATTCATGATTCATGATTCAATTCATGATTCAATTCATGATTCATGATTCAATTCATGATTCATGATTGAATTCATGATTCATGATTCATGATTCAATTCATGATTCATGATTCGATTCATGAATCATGATTCATAATTCAATTTATGATTCATGATTCGATTCATGATTCATGATTCAATTCATGATTCAATTTATGATTCATGATTCATGATTCATGATTCAATTCATGATTCAATTCATGATTCATGATTCAATTCATGATTCATGATTCAATTCATGATTCATGATTCAATTCATGATTCATGATTAAATTTATGATTCATGATTCGATTCATGATTCATGATGCATGATTTAATTCATGATTCATGATTCATGATTCATGATTCATGATTCATGATTCAATTCATGATTCATGATTCAATTCATGATTCATAATTCAGGATTCATGATTTAATTCATGATTCATGATTCAATTCATGATTCGAATCCTGATTCAATTCAAGATTCGAATCCTGATTCAATTCATGATTAAAGATTCATGATTCAATTCATGATTCATGATTCATGATTCATGATTCCATTCATGATTCATGATTCATGATTCAATTCATGATTCATGATTCATGATTAATGATTCATAAGTCAATTCATGATTCATGATTCGATTCATGATTCATGATTCATGATTCAATTTATGATTCATGATTCATGATTCAATTCATGATTCATGATTCAATTTATGATTCATGATTCATGATTCAATTCATGATTCATGATTCGTTTCATGATTCTTGATTCGATTCATGATTCATGATTCATGATTCAATTCATGATTCATGATTCATGATTAATGATTCATGATACAATTCATGATTCATGATTCATGATTCAATTCATAATTCATGATTAATGATTCATGATTCAATTCATGATTTATGATTCATGATTCATGATTCATGATTCAATTCATGATTCATGATGCATGATTCAATTCATGATTCATGATTCAATTCATGATTCATGATTCAATTCATGATTCATAATTCATGAATCATGATTCAATTCATGATTCATGATTCAATTCATGATTCATGATTCATGATTCAATTCATGATTCATGATTCATGATTGAATTCATGATTCATGATTCATGATTCAATTCATGATTCATGATTCAATTTATGATTCATGATTCATGATTCATGATTCATGATTCAATTCATGATTCAATTCATGATTCATGATTGAATTCATGATTCATGATTGAATTCATGATTCATGATTCATGATTCAATTCATGATTCATGATTCGATTCATGAATCATGATTCATAATTCAATTCATGATTCATGATTCATGATTCGATTCATGATTCATGATTCAATTCATGATTCAATTTATGATTCATGATTCATGATTCATGATTCAATTCATGATTCAATTCATGATTCATGATTCAATTCATGATTCATGATTCAATTCATGATTCATGATTCATGATTCAATTCATGATTCATGATTAAATTTATGATTCATGATTCGATTCATGATTCATGATGCATGATTTAATTCATGATTCATGATTCATGATTCATGATTCAATTCATGATTCATGATTCAATTCATGATTCATAATTCAGGATTCATGATTTAATTCATGATTCATGATTCAATTCATGATTCGAATCCTGATTCAATTCAAGATTCGAATCCTGATTCAATTCATGATTAAAGATTCATGATTCAATTCATGATTCATGATTCATGATTCATGATTTCATTCATGATTCATGATTCATGATTCAATTCATGATTCATGATTCATGATTCGATTCATGATTCATGATTCATGATTCAATTTATGATTCATGATTCATGATTCAATTCATGATTCATGATTCGTTTCATGATTCTTGATTCATGATTCATGATTCGTTTCATGATTCTTGATTCATGATTCAATTCATGATTTATGATTCATGATTCATGATTCATGATTCAATTCATGATTCATGATTCATGATTCATGATTCATGATTCAATTCATAATTCATGATTAATGATTCATGATTCAATTCATGATTTATGATTCATGATTCATGATTCATGATTCAATTCATGATTCATGATTCATGATTCAATTCATGATTCATGATTCATGATTTATGATTCGATTCATGATTCATGATTCATGATTCATGATTCAATTCATGATTTATGATTCAATTCATGATTCATGATTCATGATTCAATTCATGATTCATGATTCATGATTCAATTCATGATTCATGATTCATGATTCATGATTCGATTCATGATTCATGATTCATGATTCAATTCATGATTCATGATTCAAGATTCATGATTCATGATTTATGATTCAATTCATGATTCATGATTCATGATTTGATTCATGATTCATGATTCATGATTCAATTCATGATTCATGATTCAAGATTCATGATTCATGATTTATGATTCAATTCATGATTCATGATTCAAGATTCATGATTTAATTCATGATTCAATTCATGAATCATGATTTGATTCATGATTCTTAATTCATGATTCATGATTCTTGATTCATGATTCATGATTCATGATTCATGATTCAATTCATAATTCATGATTCATGATTCATGATTAATGATTCATGATTCAATTCATGATTTATGATTCATGATTCATGATTCATGATTCAATTCATGATTCATGATGCATGATTCAATTCATGATTTATGATTCATGATTCATGATTCATGATTCAATTCATGATTCATAATTCATGAATCATGATTCAATTCATGATTCATGATTCAATTCATGATTCATGATTCATGATTCAATTCATGATTCATGATTCATGATTGAATTCATGATTCATGATTCATGATTCAATTCATGATTCATGATTCATGATTCAATTTATGATTCATGATTCATGATTCATGATTCATGATTCAATTCATGATTCAATTCATGATTCATGATTGAATTCATGATTCATGATTGAATTCATGATTCATGATTCATGATTCAATTCATGATTCATGATTCGATTCATGAATCATGATTCATAATTCAATTCATGATTCATGATTCATGATTCGATTCATGATTCATGATTCAATTCATGATTCAATTTATGATTCATGATTCATGATTCATGATTCAATTCATGATTCAATTCATGATTCATGATTCAATTCATGATTCATGATTCAATTCATGATTCATGATTCATGATTCAATTCATGATTCATGATTCAATTTATGATTCATGATTCGATTCATGATTCATGATGCATGATTTAATTCATGATTCATGATTCATGATTCATGATTCAATTCATGATTCATGATTCAATTCATGATTCATAATTCAGGATTCATGATTTAATTCATGATTCATGATTCAATTCATGATTCGAATCCTGATTCAATTCAAGATTCGAATCCTGATTCAATTCATGATTAAAGATTCATGATTCAATTCATGATTCATGATTCATGATTCATGATTTCATTCATGATTCATGATTCATGATTCAATTCATGATTCATGATTCATGATTCATGATTCATGATTCGATTCATGATTCATGATTCATGATTCAATTTATGATTCATGATTCATGATTCAATTCATGATTCATGATTCGTTTCATGATTCTTGATTCATGATTCATGATTCGTTTCATGATTCTTGATTCATGATTCAATTCATGATTTATGATTCATGATTCATGATTCATGATTCAATTCATGATTCATGATTCATGATTCATGATTCATGATTCAATTCATAATTCATGATTAATGATTCATGATTCAATTCATGAATTATGATTCATGATTCATGATTCATGATTCATGATTCAATTCATGATTCATGATTCATGATTCAATTCATGATTCATGATTCATGATTTATGATTCGATTCATGATTCATGATTCATGATTCATGATTCAATTCATGATTTATGATTCAATTCATGATTCATGATTCATGATTCAATTCATGATTCATGATTCATGATTCAATTCATGATTCATGATTCATGATTCATGATTCGATTCATGATTCATGATTCATGATTCAATTCATGATTCATGATTCAAGATTCATGATTCATGATTTATGATTCAATTCATGATTCATGATTCATGATTTGATTCATGATTCATGATTCATGATTCAATTCATGATTCATGATTCAAGATTCATGATTCATGATTTATGATTCAATTCATGATTCATGATTCAAGATTCATGATTTAATTCATGATTCAATTCATGAATCATGATTTGATTCATGATTCTTAATTCATGATTCATGATTCTTGATTCATGATTCATGATTCATGATTCATGATTCAATTCATAATTCATGATTCATGATTCATGATTAATGATTCATGATTCAATTCATGATTTATGATTCATGATTCATGATTCATGATTCAATTCATGATTCATGATGCATGATTCAATTCATGATTCATGATTCAATTCATGATTCATAATTCATGAATCATGATTCAATTCATGATTCATGATTCAATTCATGATTCATGATTCATGATTCATGATTCATGATTCAATTCATGATTCATGATTCATGATTGAATTCATGATTCATGATTCATGATTGAATTCATGATTCATGATTCATGATTCATGAGTCAATTCATGATTCATGATTCATGATTCAATTTATGATTCATGATTCATGATTCATGATTCAATTCATGATTCATGATTCATGATTCAATTTATGATTCATGATTCAATTCATGATTCATGATTCAATTCATGATTCATAATTCATGATTCATGATTCGATTCATGATTCATGATTCATGATTCAATTCATGATTCATGATTCATGATTCATGATTCATGATTCAATTCATGATTCATGATTCATGATTCATGATTCAATTCATAATTCATGATTAATGATTCATGATTCAATTCATGATTTATGATTCATGATTCATGATTCATGATTCAATTCATGATTCATAATTCATGATTCAATTCATGATTCAATTCATGATTCATGATTCATGATTCAATTCATGATTCATGATTCATGATTCAATTTATGATTCATGATTCATGATTCATGATTCATGATTCAATTCATGATTCAATTCATGATTCATGATTCAATTCATGATTCATGATTGAATTCATGATTCATGATTCATGATTCAATTCATGATTCATGATTCGATTCATGAATCATGATTCATAATTCAATTTATGATTCATGATTCGATTCATGATTCATGATTCAATTCATGATTCAATTTATGATTCATGATTCATGATTCATGATTCAATTCATGATTCAATTCATGATTCATGATTCAATTCATGATTCATGATTCAATTCATGATTCATGATTCAATTCATGATTCATGATTAAATTTATGATTCATGATTCGATTCATGATTCATGATGCATGATTTAATTCATGATTCATGATTCATGATTCATGATTCATGATTCAATTCATGATTCATGATTCAATTCATGATTCATAATTCAGGATTCATGATTTAATTCATGATTCATGATTCAATTCATGATTCGAATCCTGATTCAATTCAAGATTCGAATCCTGATTCAATTCATGATTAAAGATTCATGATTCAATTCATGATTCATGATTCATGATTCATGATTCCATTCATGATTCATGATTCATGATTCAATTCATGATTCATGATTCATGATTCGATTCATGATTCATGATTCATGATTCAATTTATGATTCATGATTCATGATTCAATTCATGATTCATGATTCGTTTCATGATTCTTGATTCATGATTCATGATTCGTTTCATGATTCTTGATTCATGATTCAATTCATGATTTATGATTCATGATTCATGATTCATGATTCAATTCATGATTCATGATTCATGATTCATGATTCATGATTCAATTCATAATTCATGATTAATGATTCATGATTCAATTCATGATTTATGATTCATGATTCATGATTCATGATTCAATTCATGATTCATGATTCATGATTCAATTCATGATTCATGATTCATGATTTATGATTCGATTCATGATTCATGATTCATGATTCATGATTCAATTCATGATTTATGATTCAATTCATGATTCATGATTCATGATTCAATTCATGATTCATGATTCATGATTCAATTCATGATTCATGATTCATGATTCATGATTCGATTCATGATTCATGATTCATGATTCAATTCATGATTCATGATTCAAGATTCATGATTCATGATTTATGATTCAATTCATGATTCATGATTCATGATTTGATTCATGATTCATGATTCATGATTCAATTCATGATTCATGATTCAAGATTCATGATTCATGATTTATGATTCAATTCATGATTCATGATTCAAGATTCATGATTTAATTCATGATTCAATTCATGAATCATGATTTGATTCATGATTCTTAATTCATGATTCATGATTCTTGATTCATGATTCATGATTCATGATTCATGATTCAATTCATAATTCATGATTCATGATTCATGATTAATGATTCATGATTCAATTCATGATTTATGATTCATGATTCATGATTCATGATTCAATTCATGATTCATGATGCATGATTCAATTCATGATTTATGATTCATGATTCATGATTCATGATTCAATTCATGATTCATAATTCATGAATCATGATTCAATTCATGATTCATGATTCAATTCATGATTCATGATTCATGATTCAATTCATGATTCATGATTCATGATTGAATTCATGATTCATGATTCATGATTCAATTCATGATTCATGATTCATGATTCAATTTATGATTCATGATTCATGATTCATGATTCATGATTCAATTCATGATTCAATTCATGATTCATGATTGAATTCATGATTCATGATTGAATTCATGATTCATGATTCATGATTCAATTCATGATTCATGATTCGATTCATGAATCATGATTCATAATTCAATTCATGATTCATGATTCATGATTCGATTCATGATTCATGATTCAATTCATGATTCAATTTATGATTCATGATTCATGATTCATGATTCAATTCATGATTCAATTCATGATTCATGATTCAATTCATGATTCATGATTCAATTCATGATTCATGATTCATGATTCAATTCATGATTCATGATTCAATTTATGATTCATGATTCGATTCATGATTCATGATGCATGATTTAATTCATGATTCATGATTCATGATTCATGATTCAATTCATGATTCATGATTCAATTCATGATTCATAATTCAGGATTCATGATTTAATTCATGATTCATGATTCAATTCATGATTCGAATCCTGATTCAATTCAAGATTCGAATCCTGATTCAATTCATGATTAAAGATTCATGATTCAATTCATGATTCATGATTCATGATTCATGATTTCATTCATGATTCATGATTCATGATTCAATTCATGATTCATGATTCATGATTCATGATTCATGATTCGATTCATGATTCATGATTCAATTTATGATTCATGATTCATGATTCAATTCATGATTCATGATTCGTTTCATGATTCTTGATTCATGATTCATGATTCGTTTCATGATTCTTGATTCATGATTCAATTCATGATTTATGATTCATGATTCATGATTCATGATTCAATTCATGATTCATGATTCATGATTCATGATTCATGATTCAATTCATAATTCATGATTAATGATTCATGATTCAATTCATGAATTATGATTCATGATTCATGATTCATGATTCATGATTCAATTCATGATTCATGATTCATGATTCAATTCATGATTCATGATTCATGATTTATGATTCGATTCATGATTCATGATTCATGATTCATGATTCAATTCATGATTTATGATTCAATTCATGATTCATGATTCATGATTCAATTCATGATTCATGATTCATGATTCAATTCATGATTCATGATTCATGATTCATGATTCGATTCATGATTCATGATTCATGATTCAATTCATGATTCATGATTCAAGATTCATGATTCATGATTTATGATTCAATTCATGATTCATGATTCATGATTTGATTCATGATTCATGATTCATGATTCAATTCATGATTCATGATTCAAGATTCATGATTCATGATTTATGATTCAATTCATGATTCATGATTCAAGATTCATGATTTAATTCATGATTCAATTCATGAATCATGATTTGATTCATGATTCTTAATTCATGATTCATGATTCTTGATTCATGATTCATGATTCATGATTCATGATTCAATTCATAATTCATGATTCATGATTCATGATTAATGATTCATGATTCAATTCATGATTTATGATTCATGATTCATGATTCATGATTCAATTCATGATTCATGATGCATGATTCAATTCATGATTCATGATTCAATTCATGATTCATAATTCATGAATCATGATTCAATTCATGATTCATTATTCAATTCATGATTCATGATTCATGATTCATGATTCATGATTCAATTCATGATTCATGATTCATGATTGAATTCATGATTCATGATTCATGATTGAATTCATGATTCATGATTCATGATTCATGAGTCAATTCATGATTCATGATTCATGATTCAATTTATGATTCATGATTCATGATTCATGATTCAATTCATGATTCATGATTCATGATTCAATTTATGATTCATGATTCAATTCATGATTCATGATTCAATTCATGATTCATAATTCATGATTCATGATTCGATTCATGATTCATGATTCATGATTCAATTCATGATTCATGATTCATGATTCATGATTCATGATTCAATTCATGATTCATGATTCATGATTCATGATTCAATTCATAATTCATGATTAATGATTCATGATTCAATTCATGATTTATGATTCATGATTCATGATTCATGATTCAATTCATGATTCATAATTCATGATTCAATTCATGATTCAATTCATGATTCATGATTCATGATTCAATTCATGATTCATGATTCATGATTCAATTTATGATTCATGATTCATGATTCATGATTCATGATTCAATTCATGATTCAATTCATGATTCATGATTCAATTCATGATTCATGATTGAATTCATGATTCATGATTCATGATTCAATTCATGATTCATGATTCGATTCATGAATCATGATTCATAATTCAATTTATGATTCATGATTCGATTCATGATTCATGATTCAATTCATGATTCAATTTATGATTCATGATTCATGATTCATGATTCAATTCATGATTCAATTCATGATTCATGATTCAATTCATGATTCATGATTCAATTCATGATTCATGATTCAATTCATGATTCATGATTAAATTTATGATTTATGATTCGATTCATGATTCATGATGCATGATTTAATTCATGATTCATGATTCATGATTCATGATTCATGATTCAATTCATGATTCATGATTCAATTCATGATTCATAATTCAGGATTCATGATTTAATTCATGATTCATGATTCAATTCATGATTCGAATCCTGATTCAATTCAAGATTCGAATCCTGATTCAATTCATGATTAAAGATTCATGATTCAATTCATGATTCATGATTCATGATTCATGATTCCATTCATGATTCATGATTCATGATTCAATTCATGATTCATGATTCATGATTCATGATTCAATTCATGATTTATGATTCATGATTCATGATTCATTATTCATGATTCATGATTCATGATTCAATTCATGATTCATGATTCAATTCATGATTCATGATTCAATTCATGATTCATGATTCATGATTTATGATTCGATTCATGATTCATGATTCATGATTCATGATTCAATTCATGATTTATGATTCAATTCATGATTCATGATTCATGATTCAATTCATGATTCATGATTCATGATTCAATTCATGATTCATGATTCATGATTCATGATTCATGATTCGATTCATGATTCATGATTCATGATTCAATTCATGATTCATGATTCAAGATTCATGATTCATGATTTATGATTCAATTCATGATTCATGATTCATGATTCGATTCATGATTCATGATTCAATTCATGATTCATGATTCAAGATTCATGATTCATGATTTATGATTCAATTCATGATTCATGATTCAAGATTCATGATTCATGATTCTTGATTCATGATTCATGATTCATGATTCATGATTCATGATTCAATTCATAATTCATGATTCATGATTCATGATTCAATTTATGATTCTTGATTCATGATTCATGATTCGACTCATGATTCTAGATTCATGATTCAATTCATGATTCATGATTAAATTCATGATTCAAGATTCATGATTCGATTCATGATTCATGATTCGATTCATGATTCATGATTCAATTCATGATTCATGATTCAATTCATGATTCATGATTCAATTCATGATTCATGATTCATGATTCAATTCATGATTCAATTCATGATTCATGATTCATGATTCAATTTATGATTCATGATTCATGATTCATGATTCATGATTGAATTCATGATTCATGATTCATGATTCAATTCATGATTCAATTCATGATTCATGATTCATGATTCAATTTATGATTCATGATTCATGATTCATGATTCATGATTGAATTCATGATTCATCATTGAATTCATGATTGAATTCATGATTTATGATTGCTGAATTCAATTCATGATTCAAGATTTATGATTTATGATTCAATTCATGATTCAATTCATGATTCATGATTCAATTCATGATTCATGATTCATGATTCAATTCATGATTCATGATTCGTTTCATGATTCTTGATTCATGATTTATGCTTCGATTCATGATTCATGATTCATGATTCATGATTCAATTCTTAATTCATGATTAATGATTCATGATTCAATTCATGATTTATGATTCATGATTCATGATTCATGATTCAATTCATGATTCATGATTCATGATTCAATTCATGATACATGATTCATGATTTATGATTTGATTCATGATTCATGATTCATGATTCATGATTCAATTCATGATTCATGATTCAATTCATGATTCGAATCCTGATTCAATTCATGATTTGAATCCTGATTCAATTCATGATTCATGATTCATGATTCAATTCATGATTCATGATTCATGATTCAATTTATGATTCATGATTCATGATTCAATTCATGATTCATGATTCAATTTATGATTCATGATTCATGATTCAATTCATGATTCATGATTCGTTTCATGATTCTTGATTCGATTCATGATTCATGATTCATGATTCAATTCATGATTCATGATTCATGATTAATGATTCATGATACAATTCATGATTCATGATTCATGATTCAATTCATAATTCATGATTAATGATTCATGATTCAATTCATGATTTATGATTCATGATTCATGATTCATGATTCAATTCATGATTCATGATGCATGATTCAATTCATGATTCATGATTCAATTCATGATTCATGATTCAATTCATGATTCATAATTCATGATTCATGATTCAATTCATGATTCATGATTCATGATTCATGATTCAATTCATGATTCATGATTCATGATTGAATTCATGATTCATGATTCATGATTCAATTCATGATTCATGATTCATGATTCAATTTATGATTCATGATTCATGATTCATGATTCATGATTCAATTCATGATTCAATTCATGATTCATGATTGAATTCATGATTCATGATTGAATTCATGATTCATGATTCATGATTCAATTCATGATTCATGATTCGATTCATGAATCATGATTCATAATTCAATTCATGATTCATGATTCATGATTCGATTCATGATTCATGATTCAATTCATGATTCAATTTATGATTCATGATTCATGATTCATGATTCAATTCATGATTCAATTCATGATTCATGATTCAATTCATGATTCATGATTCAATTCATGATTCATGATTCATGATTCAATTCATGATTCATGATTAAATTTATGATTCATGATTCGATTCATGATTCATGATGCATGATTTAATTCATGATTCATGATTCATGATTCATGATTCAAATCATGATTCATGATTCAATTCATGATTCATAATTCATGATTCATGATTTAATTCATGATTCATGATTCAATTCATGATTCGAATCCTGATTCAATTCAAGATTCGAATCCTGATTCAATTCATGATTAAAGATTCATGATTCAATTCATGATTCATGATTCATGATTCATGATTCCATTCATGATTCATGATTCATGATTCAATTCATGATTCATGATTCATGATTCATGATTCATGATTCGATTCATGATTCATGATTCATGATTCAATTTATGATTCATGATTCATGATTCAATTCATGATTCATGATTCGTTTCATGATTCTTGATTCATGATTCATGATTCATTTCATGATTCTTGATTCATGATTCAATTCATGATTTATGATTCATGATTCATGATTCATGATTCAATTCATGATTCATGATTCATGATTCATGATTCAATTCATAATTCATGATTAATGATTCATGATTCAATTCATGATTTATGATTCATGATTCATGATTCATGATTCATGATTCAATTCATGATTCATGATTCATGATTCAATTCATGATTCATGATTCATGATTTATGATTCGATTCATGATTCATGATTCATGATTCATGATTCAATTCATGATTTATGATTCAATTCATGATTCATGATTCATGATTCAATTCATGATTCATGATTCATGATTCAATTCATGATTCATGATTCATGATTCATGATTCGATTCATGATTCATGATTCATGATTCAATTCATGATTCATGATTCAAGATTCATGATTCATGATTCAATTCATGATTCATGATTTGATTCATGATTCATGATTCATGATTCAATTCATGATTCATGATTCAAGATTCATGATTCATGATTTATGATTCAATTCATGATTCATGATTCAAGATTCATGATTCAATTCATGATTCAATTCATGAATCATGATTTGATTCATGATTCTTAATTCATGATTCATGATTCTTGATTCATGATTCATGATTCATGATTCATGATTCATGATTCAATTCATAATTCATGATTCATGATTTATGATTCATGATTCAATTTATGATTCTTGATTCATGATTCATGATTCGATTCATGATTCTAGATTCATGATTCAATTCATGATTTATGATTAAATTCATGATTCAAGATTCATGATTCGATTCCTGATTCATGATTCGATTCATGATTCATGATTCAATTCATGATTCATGATTCATGATTCAATTCATGATTCAATTCATGATTCATGATTCGATTCATGATTCATGATTCAATTCATGATTCATGATTCAATTCATGATTCATGATTCATGATTCAATTCATGATTCAATTCATGATTCATGATTCATGATTCAATTTATGATTCATGATTCATGATTCATGATTGAATTCATGATTCAATTCATGATTTATGATTGCTGAATTCAATTCATGATTCATGATTTATGATTTATGATTCAATTCATGATTCAATTCATGATTCATGATTCAATTCATGATTCATGATTCAATTCATGATTCATGATTCATGATTCAATTCATGATTCATGATTCAATTCATGATTCATGATTCATGATTCAATTCATGATTCATGAATCATGATTCAATTCATGATTCATGATTCATGATTCAATTCATGATTCAATTTATGATTCATGATTCATGATTCATAATTTAATTCATGATTTAATTTATGATTCATGATTCAATTCATGATTCAATTCATGATTCATGATTCATGATTCATGATTCAATTCATGATTCATGATTCAATTCATGATTCATGGTTAAATTATGATTCATGATTCGATTCATGATTCATGATGCATGATTTAATTCATGATTCATGATTCATAATTCATGATTCATGATTCAATTCATGATTCATGATTCAATTCATGATTCATAATTCATGATTCATGATTCAATTCATGACTCATGATTCAATTCATGATTTGAATCCTGATTCAATTCATGATTCGAATCCTGATTCAATTCATGATTCATGATTCAATTCATGATTCATGATTCAGGATTCAATTCATGATTCATGATTCATGATTCATGATTCAATTCATAATTCATGATTAATGATTCATGATTCAATTCATGATTTATGATTCATGATTCATGATTCATGATTCAATTCATGATTCATGATTCATGATTCAATTCATGATACATGATTCATGATTTATGATTCGATTCATTATTCATGATTCATGATTCATGATTCAATTCATGATACATGATTCATGATTTATGATTCGATTCATTATTCATGATTCGTGATTCAATTCATGATTCATGATTCATGATTCAATTCATGATTCATGATTCATGATTCCTGATTCATGATTCGATTCATGATTCATGATTCATGATTCAATTCATGATTCATGATTCAAGATTCATGATTCATGATTCGATTTATGATTCATGATTCAATTCATGATTAATGATTCATGATTCAATTCATGATTCATGATTCAATTCATGATTCAATTCATGATTCATGATTCGATTCATGATTCTTGATTCATGATTCGAGTCATGATTCATGATTCATGATTCAATTCATGATTCATTATTCAATTCATGATTCATGATTCATGATTCGATTCATGATTCATGATTCATGATTCATGATTCAATTCATGATTCATGATTCATGATTCATGATTCAATTCATGATTCATGATTCATGATTCATGATTCATGATTCAATTCATGATTCATGATTCATGATTCAATTCATGATTCATAATTCAATTCATGATTAAATTCATGATTCATGATTCGATTCATGATTCATGATTCAATTCATGATTCATGATTCAATTCATGATTCATGATTCGATTCATGATTCATGATTCAATTCATGATTCATGATTCAATTCATGATTCATGATTCATGATTCAATTCATGATTCAATTCATGATTCATGATTCATGATTCAATTTATGATTCATGATTCATGATTCATGAATCAATTCATGATTCAATTCATGATTCATGATTGATGAATTCAATTCATGATGCATGATTCATGATTTATGATTCAATTTATGATTCATGATTCATGATTCATGATTCAATTCATGATTCAATTCATGATTCATGATTGATGAATTCAATTCATGATTCATGATTCATGATTTATGATTCAATTCATGATTCAATTCATGATTCATGATTCAATTCATGATTCATGATTCAATTCATGATTCATGATTCATGATTCAATTCATGATTCAATTTATGATTCATGATTCATGATTCATAATTTAATTCATGATTCAATTTATGATTCATGATTCAATTCATGATTCAATTCATGATTCATGATTCATGATTCAATTCATGATTCATGATTCAATTCATGATTCATGATTAAATTCATGATTCATGATTCGATTCATGATTCAAGATGCATGATTCAATTCATGATTCATGATTCAATTCATGATTCATGATTCAATTCATGATTCATAATTCATGATTCATGATTCAATTCATGATTCATGATTCAATTCATGATTCGAATCCTGATTCAATTCATGATTCGAATCCTGATTCAATTCATGATTAATGATTCATGATTCAATTCATGATTCTTGATTCATGATTCAAATTATGATTCATGATTCATGATTCATGATTCATGGGTCAATTCATGATTCATGATTCATGATTCAATTCATGATTCATGATTCATGATTCAAATTATGATTCATGATTCATGATTCATGATTCATGGGTCAATTCATGATTCATGATTCATGATTCAATTTATGATTCATGATTCATGATTCATGATTCATGATTCGATTCATGATTCATGATTCAATTTATGATTCATGATTCATGATTCGTTTCATGATTCTTGATTCATGATTCATGATTCGATTCATGATTCATGATTCATGATTCAATTCATGATTCATGATTCATGATTCATGATTCATGATTCAATACATGATTCAATTTATGATTCATGATTCATGATTCATAATTTAATTCATGATTCAATTTATGATTCATGATTCAATTCATGATTCAATTCATGATTCATGATTCATGATTCAATTCATGATTCATGATTAAATTCATGATTCATGATTCGATTCATGATTCATGATGCATGATTCAATTCATGATTCATAATTCATGATTCATGATTCAATTCATGATTCAAGATTCAATTCGTGATTCATAATTCATGACTCATGATTCAATTCATGATTCATGATTCAATTCATGATTCGAATCCTGATTTAATTCATGATTCGAATCCTGATTCAATTCATGATTCATGATTCATGATTCAATTCATGATTCATGATTCATGATTCATATTCATGATTCATGATTCATGATTCATGAGTCAATTCATGATTCATGATTCATGATTCAATTCATAATTCATGATTCATGATTCATGGTTCATGATTCGATTCATGATTCATGATTCATGATTCAATTTATAATTCATGATTCATTATTCAATTCATGATTCATGATTCGTTTCATGATTCTTGATTCATGATTCGATTCATGATTCATGATTCATGATTCAAATTATGATTCATGATTCAGGATTCAATTCATGATTCATGATTCATGATTCATGATTCATGATTCAATTCATAATTCATGATTAATGATTCATGATTCAATTCATGATTTATGATTCATGATTCATGATTCATGATTCAATTCATTATTCATGATTCATGATTCAATTCATGATACATGATTCATGATTCATGATTCATAATTTAATTCATGATTTAATTTATGATTCATGATTCAATTCATGATTCAATTCATGATTCATGATTCATGATTCAATTCATGATTCATGATTCAATTCATGATTCATGATTAAATTATGATTCATGATTCGATTCATGATTCATGATGCATGATTCAATTCATGATTCATGATTCATAATTCATGATTCATGATTCAATTCATGATTCATGATTCAATTCATGATTCATAATTCATGATTCATGATTCAATTCATGACTCATGATTCAATTCATGAATTGAATCCTGATTCAATTCATGATTCGAATCCTGATTCAATTCATGATTCATGATTCAATTCATGATTCATGATTCAGGATTCAATTCATGATTCATGATTCATGATTCATGATTCAATTCATAATTCATGATTAATGATTCATGATTCAATTCATGATTTATGATTCATGATTCATGATTCATGATTCAATTCATGATTCATGATTCAATTCATGATACATGATTCATGATTTATGATTCGATTCATTATTCATGATTCATGATTCATGATTCAATTCATGATACATGATTCATGATTTATGATTCATGATTCGATTCATGATTCATGATTCAATTCATGATTAATGATTCATGATTTATGATTCGATTCATTATTCATGATTCATGATTCATGATTCAATTCATGATACATGATTCATGATTTATGATTCATGATTCGATTCATGATTCATGATTCAATTCATGATTAATGATTCATGATTCAATTCATGATTCATGATTCAATTCATGATTCAATTCATGATTCATGATTCGATTCATGATTCTTGATTCATGATTCGATTCATGATTCATGATTCGTGATTCAATTCATGATTCATTATTCAATTCATGATTCATGATTCATGATTCGATTCATGATTCATGATTCATGATTCATGATTCAATTCATGATTCATGATTCATGATTCATGATTCAATTCATGCTTCATGATTCATGATTCATGATTCATGATTCAATTCATGATTCATGATTCAATTCATGATTCATAATTCAATTCATGATTAAATTCATGATTCATGATTCGATTCATGATTCATGATTCAATTCATGATTCATGATTCAATTCATGATTCATGATTCGATTCATGATTCATGATTCAATTCATGATTCATGATTCAATTCATGATTCATGATTCATGATTCAATTCATGATTCAATTCATGATTCATGATTCATGATTCAATTTATGATTCATGATTCATGATTCATGAATCAATTCATGATTCAATTCATTATTCATGATTGATGAATTCAATTCATGATGCATGATTCATGATTTATGATTCAATTTATGATTCATGATTCATGATTCATGATTCATGATTCAATTCATGATTCAATTCATGATTCATGATTGATGAATTCAATTCATGATTCATGATTTATGATTCAATTCATGATTCAATTCATGATTCATGATTCAATTCATGATTCATGATTCAATTCATGATTCATGATTCATGATTCAATTCATGATTCATGATTCAATTCATGATTCATGATTAAATTCATGATTCATGATTCGATTCATGATTCAAGATGCATGATTCAATTCATGATTCATGATTCAATTCATGATTCATGATTCAATTCATGATTCATAATTCATGATTCATGATTCAATTCATGATTCATGATTCATAATTTAATTCATGATTCAATTTATGATTCATGATTCAATTCATGATTCAATTCATGATTCATGATTCATGATTCAATTCATGATTCATGATTCAATTCATGATTCATGATTAAATTCATGATTCATGATTCGATTCATGATTCAAGATGCATGATTCAATTCATGATTCATGATTCAATTCATGATTCATGATTCAATTCATGATTCATAATTCATGATTCATGATTCAATTCATGATTCATGATTCAATTCATGATTCGAATCCTGATTCAATTCATGATTCGAATCCTGATTCAATTCATGATTCATGATTCATGATTCAATTCATGATTCATGATTCATGATTCAAATTATGATTCATGATTCATGATTCATGATTCATGGGTCAATTCATGATTCATGATTCAATTTATGATTCATGATTCATGATTCATGATTCGATTCATGATTCATGATTCAATTTATGATTCATGATTCATGATTCAATTCATGATTCAATTCATGATTCATGATTGATGAATTCAATTCATGATTCATGATTTATGATTCAATTCATGATTCAATTCATGATTCATGATTCAATTCATGATTCATGATTCAATTCATGATTCATGATTCATGATTCAATTCATGATTCATGATTCAATTCATGATTCATGATTAAATTCATGATTCATGATTCGATTCATGATTCAAGATGCATGATTCAATTCATGATTCATGATTCAATTCATGATTCATGATTCAATTCATGATTCATAATTCATGATTCATGATTCAATTCATGATTCATGATTCATAATTTAATTCATGATTCAATTTATGATTCATGATTCAATTCATGATTCAATTCATGATTCATGATTCATGATTCAATTCATGATTCATGATTCAATTCATGATTCATGATTAAATTCATGATTCATGATTCGATTCATGATTCAAGATGCATGATTCAATTCATGATTCATGATTCAATTCATGATTCGAATCCTGATTCAATTCATGATTCGAATCCTGATTCAATTCATGATTCATGATTCATGATTCAATTCATGATTCATGATTCATGATTCAAATTATGATTCATGATTCATGATTCATGATTCATGGGTCAATTCATGATTCATGATTCATGATTCAATTTATGATTCATGATTCATGATTCATGATTCGATTCATGATTCATGATTCAATTTATGATTCATGATTCATGATTCAATTCATGATTCATGATTCGTTTCATGATTCTTGATTCATGATTCATGATTCGATTCATGATTCATGATTCATGATTCATGATTCATGATTCAATACATGATTTAATTTATGATTCATGATTCATGATTCATAATTTAATTCATGATTCAATTTATGATTCATGATTCAATTCATGATTCAATTCATGATTCATGATTCATGATTCAATTCATGATTCATGATTAAATTCATGATTCATGATTCGATTCATGATTCATGATGCATGATTCAATTCATGATTCATAATTCATGATTCATGATTCAATTCATGATTCAAGATTCAATTCGTGATTCATAATTCATGATTCATGATTCAATTCATGATTCATGATTCAATTCATGATTCGAATCCTGATTTAATTCATGATTCGAATCCTGATTCAATTCATGATTCATGATTCATGATTCAATTCATGATTCATGATTCATGATTCAATTCATGATTCATGATTCATGATTCATGATTCATGATTCATGAGTCAATTCATGATTCATGATTAATGATTCAATTCATAATTCATGATTCATGATTCATGATTCATGATTCGATTCATGATTCATGATTCATGATTCAATTTATAATTCATGATTCATGATTCAATTCATGATTCATGATTCGTTTCATGATTCTTGATTCATGATTCATGATTCGATTCATGATTCATGATTCAAATTATGATTCATGATTCAGGATTCAATTCATGATTCATGATTCATGATTCATGATTCATGATTCAATTCATAATTCATGATTAATGATTCATGATTCAATTCATGATTTATGATTCATGATTCATGATTCATGATTCAATTCATGATACATGATTCATGATTCATGATTCATAATTTAATTCATGATTTAATTTATGATTCATGATTCAATTCATGATTCAATTCATGATTCATGATTCAATTCATGATTCATGATTAAATTATGATTCATGATTCGATTCATGATTCATGATGCATGATTCAATTCATGATTCATGATTCATAATTCATGATTCATGATTCAATTCATGATTCATGATTCAATTCATGATTCATAATTCATGATTCATGATTCAATGCATGACTCATGATTCAATTCATGATTTGAATCCTGATTCAATTCATGATTCGAATCCTGATTCAATTCATGATTCATGATTCAATTCATGATTCATGATTCAGGATTCAATTCATGATTCATGATTCATGATTCATGATTCAATTCATAATTCATGATTAATGATTCATGATTCAATTCATGATTTATGATTCATGATTCATGATTCATGATTCAATTCATGATTCATGATTCATGATTCAATTCATGATACATGATTCATGATTTATGATTCGATTCATTATTCATGATTCATGATTCATGATTCAATTCATGATACATGATTCATGATTTATGATTCGATTGATTATTCATGATTCATGATTCGTGATTCAATTCATGATTCATGATTCATGATTCAATTCATGATTCATGATTCATGATTCCTGATTCATGATTCGATTCATGATTCATGATTCATGATTCAATTCATAATTCATGATTCAAGATTCATGATTCGATTCATGATTCATGATTCAATTCATGATTAATGATTCATGATTCAATTCATGATTCATGATTCAATTCATGATTCAATTCATGATTCATGATTCGATTCATGATTCTTGATTCATGATTCGATTCATGATTCATGATTCATGATTCAATTCATGATTCATTATTCAATTCATGATTCATGATTCATGATTCGATTCATGATTCATGATTCATGATTCATGATTCAATTCATGATTCATGATTCATGATTCATGATTCATGATTCATGATTCATGATTCAATTCATGATTCATGATTCATGATTCATGATTCATGATTCAATTCATGATTCATGATTCATGATTCAATTCATGATTCATAATTCAATTCATGATTAAATTCATGATTCATGATTCGATTCATGATTCATGATTCAATTCATGATTCATGATTCAATTCATGATTCATGATTCGATTCATGATTCATGATTCAATTCATGATTCATGATTCAATTCATGATTCATGATTCATGATTCAATTCATGATTCAATTCATGATTCATGATTCATGATTCAATTCATGATTCATGATTCAAGATTCATGATTCATGATTCGATTCATGATTCATGATTCAATTCATGATTCATGATTCATGATTCAATTCATGATTCATGATTCATGATTCCTGATTCATGATTCGATTCATGATTCATGATTCATGATTCAATTCATGATTCATGATTCAAGATTCATGATTCATGATTCGATTCATGATTAATGATTCAATTCATGATTAATGATTCATGATTCAATTCATGATTCATGATTCAATTCATGATTCAATTCATGATTCATGATTCGATTCATGATTCTTGATTCATGATTCGATTCATGATTCATGATTCATGATTCAATTCATGATTCATTATTCAATTCATGATTCATGATTCATGATTCGATTCATGATTCATGATTCATGATTCATGATTCAATTCATGATTCATGATTCATGATTCAATTCATGATTCATGATTCATGATTCATGATTCAATTCATGATTCATGATTCATGATTCAATTCATGATTCATGATTCAATTCATGATTCAATTCATGATTCATGATTCGATTCATGATTCATGATTCAATTCATGATTCATGATTCAATTTATGATTCATGATTCATGATTCAATTTATGATTCATGATTCATGATTCAATTCATGATTCAATTCATGATTCATGATTGATGAATTCAATTCATGATTCATGATTCATGATTTACGATTCAATTCATGATTCAATTCATGATTCATGATTCAATTCATGATTCATGATTCATGATTCAATTCATGATTCATGATTCGATTCATGAATCATGATTCATGATTTATTTCATGATTCATGATTCATGATTGAATTCATGATTCATGATTTAATTCATGATTCAGTTTATGATTCATGATTCATGATTCATAATTTAATTCATGATTCAATTTATGATTCATGATTCAATTCATGATTCAATTCATGATTCATGATTCAATTCATGATTCATGATTCAATTCATGATTCATGATTAAATTCATGATTCATGATTCGATTCATGATTCATGATGCATGATTCAATTCATGATTCATGATTCATGATTCATGATTAAATTCATGATTCATGATTCAATTCATGATTTATAATTCATGATTCATGATTCAATTCATGATTCATGATTCAATTCATGATTCGAATCCTGATTCAATTCATGATTCGAATCCTGATTCAATTCATGATTCATGATTCATGATTCAATTCATGATTCATGATTCATGATTCAATTCATGATTCATGATTCATGATTCATGAGTCAATTCATGATTCATGATTCAATTCATGATTCATGATTCATGATTCATGATTAATGATTCGATTCATGATTCATGATTCATTATTCAATTTATGATTCATGATTCATGATTCAATTCATGATTCATGATTCGTTTCATGATTCTTGATTCATGATTTATGATTCGATTCATGATTCATGATTCATGATTCAATTCATGATTCATGATTCATGATTCAATTAATGATTCATGATTCATGATTCATGATTCATGATTCAATTCATAATTCATGATTAATGATTCATGATTCAATTCATGATTTATGATTCATGATTCATGATTCATGATTCAATTCATGATTCATGATTCATGATTCAATTCATGATACATGATTCATGATTTATGATTTGATTCATGATTCATGATTCATGATTCAATTCATGATTCATGATTCAATTCATGATTCGAATCCTGATTCAATTCATGATTCGAATCCTGATTCAATTCATGATTCATGATTCAATTCATGATTCATGATTCATGATTCAATTCATGATTCATGAGTCAATTCATGATTCATGATTCGATTCATGATTCATGATTCATGATTCAATTTATGATTCATGATTCATGATTCAATTCATGATTCATGATTCAATTTATAATTCATGATTCATGATTCAATTCAGGATTCATGATTCGTTTCATTATTCTTGATTCGATTCATGATTCATGATTCAATTCATGATTCATGATTCATCATTAATGATTCATGATACAATTCATGATTCATGATTCATGATTCATGATTCAATTCATAATTCATGATTAATGATTCATGATTCAATTCACGATTCATGATGCATGATTCAATTCATGATTCATGATTCAATTCATGATTAATGATTCAATTCATGATTCATGATTCATGATTCATGATTCAATTCATGATTCATGATTCATGATTGAATTCATGATTCATGATTCATGATTGAATTCATGATTCATGATTCATGATTCAATTTATGATTCATGATTCATGATTCATGATTCATGATTCAATTCATGATTCATGATTCATGATTCAATTTATGATTCATGATTCAATTCATGATTCATGATTCGTTTCATGATTCTTGATTCATGATTCATGATTCGATTCATGATTCATGATTCATGATTCAATTAATGATTCATGATTCATGATTCATGATTCATGATTCAATTCATGATTCATGATTCGTTTCATGATTCTTGATTCATGATTCATGATTCGATTCATGATTCATGATTCATGATTCAATTCATGATTCATGATTCATGATTCATGATTCATGATTCAATTCATGATTCATGATTCAATTCATGATTCATGATTCATGATTCAATTTATGAGTCATGATTCATGATTCATGATTCATGATTCAATTCATGATTCAATTCATGATTCATGATTCAATTCATGATTCATGATTGAATTCATGATTCATGATTCAATTCATGATTCATGATTTGATTCATGAATCATGATTCATAATTCAATTCATGATTCATGATTCATGATTCGATTCATGATTCATGATTCAATTCATGATTCAATTTATGATGTCATGATTCATGGATTGATGATTCAATTCAGTGATTTCAAGTCATGATTCATGATTCAATTCATGATTCACGATTCGATTCATGATTCATGATTCAATTTATGAATCAAGATTCATGATTCAATTCATGATTCATGATTCGTTTCAAAGATTCTTGATTCATGATTCATGATTCGTTTCATGATTCTTGATTCATGATTCAATTCATGATGTTATGATTCATGATTCATGATTCATGATTCAATTCATGATTCATGATGCATGATTCAATTCATGATTCATGATTCAATTCATGATTCATGATTCAATTCATGATTCATGATTCATGATTCATGATTCATGATTTCAATTCATGATTCATGATTCATGATTAAATTCATGATTCATGATTCATGATTCAATCATGATTCATGATTCATGATTCAATTTATGATTCATGATTCATGATTCATGATTCATGATTCATGATTCTAATTTAGTGATTCATGGATTCAATTCATGATTCGTCATGATTCGTTTCATGATTCTTGATTCATGATTCATGATTCGATTCATGATTCATGATTCATGATTCAAATCATGATTCATGATTCATGATTCATGATTCATGATTCAATTCATGATTCATGATTCGTTCTTCGTTTCATGATTCTTGATTCATGATTCATGATTACGATTCATGATTCATGATTCATGATTCAATTCATGATTCATGATTCAAGATTCATGATTCATGATTCAATTCATGATTCATGATTCAATTCATCGATTCATGATTCATGATTCAATTTATGAGTCATGATTCATGATTCATGATTCATGATTCAATTCATGATTCAATTCATGATTCATGATTCAATTCATGATTCATGATTCAATTCATGATTCATGATTCAATTCATGATTCATGATTCGATTCATGAATCATGATTCATATTCAATTCATGATTCATGATTCATGATTCGATTCATGATTCATGATTCATTCATGATTCAATTTATGATTCATGATTCACTGATTCATGATTCAATTCATGATTCAATTCATGATTCATGATTCAATTCATGATTCATGATTCAATTCATGATTCATGATTCATGATTCATTTCATGATTCATAGATTAAATTTAGCGATTCATGATTCGATTCATGATTCATGATGCATGATTTAATTCATGATTCATGATTCATGATTATGATTCATGATTCATGATTCAATCAAGATTCATAATTCAATTCATGATTCATAATTCAGGATTCATGATTTAATTTCATGATTCATAGATTCAATTCATGATTGGAATCCTGATTCAATTCAAGATTCGAATCCTGATTCAATTCACGATTAAAGATTCATGATTCAATTCATGATTCATGATTCATGATTCATGATTCCATTCATGATTCATGATTCATGATTCATGATTCATGATTCAATGATTCATGATTCATGATTCGATTCATGATTCATGATTCATGATTCATGATTCGATTCATGATTCATGATTCGTGATTCAAATGTTATGAATCATGATTCATGCATTCAATTCATGATTCATGATTCGTTTCATGATTCTTGATTCATGATTCATGATTCATTTCATGATTCTTGATTCATGATTCAATTCATGATTTATGATTCATGATCATGATTCATGATTCAATTCATAGATTCATGATTCATGATTCATGATTCATGATTCATGATTCAATTCATAATTCATGATTAATGATCATGATCAATTCATGATTTTATGATTCATGATTCATCTGATTCATGATTCAGCATGATTCAATTCATGATTCAATGATTCATGATATTTATGATTCGATTCATGATTCATGATTCCTGATTCATGATTCCATTCATGATTTATGATTCAATTCATGATTCATGATTCATGATTCAATTCATGATTCATGATTCGTTTCATGATTCTTGATTCATGATTCATGATTCGATTCATGATTCATGATTCATGATTCAATTCATGATTCATGATTCATGATTCATGATTCATGATTCAATACATGATTCAATTTATGATTCATGATTCATGATTCATAATTTAATTCATGATTCAATTTATGATTCATGATTCAATTCATGATTCAATTCATGATTCATGATTCATGATTCAATTCATGATTCATGATTAAATTCATGATTCATGATTCGATTCATGATTCATGATGCATGATTCAATTCATGATTCATAATTCATGATTCATGATTCAATTCATGATTCAAGATTCAATTCGTGATTCATAATTCATGATTCATGATTCAATTCATGATTCATGATTCAATTCATGATTCGAATCCTGATTTAATTCATGATTCGAATCCTGATTCAATTCATGATTCATGATTCATGATTCAATTCATGATTCATGATTCATGATTCAATTCATGATTCATGATTCATGATTCATGATTCATGAGTCAATTCATGATTCATGATTCAATTCATAATTCATGATTCATGATTCATGATTAATGATTCGATTCATGATTCATGATTCATGATTCAATTTATAATTCATGATTCATGATTCAATTCATGATTCATGATTCGTTTCATGATTCTTGATTCATGATTCATGATTCGATTCATGATTCATGATTCAAATTATGATTCATGATTCAGGATTCAATTCATGATTCATGATTCATGATTCATGATTCATGATTCAATTCATAATTCATGATTAATGATTCATGATTCAATTCATGATTTATGATTCATGATTCATGATTCATGATTCAATTCATGATTCATGATTCATGATTCAATTCATGATACATGATTCATGATTTATGATTCAATTCATTATTCATGATTCATGATTAAATTCATGATTCATGATTCAATTCATGATTCATGATTCATGATTCATGATTCATGATTCGTGATTCAATTCATGATTCATGATTCATGATTCAATTCATGATTCATGATTCATGATTCATGATTCGTGATTCAATTCATGATTCATGATTCATGATTCAATTCATGATTCATGATTCATGATTCATGATTCATGATTCGATTCATGATTCATGATTCATGATTCAATTCATGATTCATGATTCAAGATTCATGATTCATGATTCGATTCATGATTCATGATTCAATTCATGATTCATGATTCATGATTCAATTCATGATTCATGATTCATGATTCCTGATTCATGATTCGATTCATGATTCATGATTCATGATTCAATTCATGATTCATGATTCAAGATTCATGATTCATGATTCGATTCATGATTCATGATTCAATTCATGATTAATGATTCATGATTCAATTCATGATTCATGATTCAATTCATGATTCAATTCATGATTCATGATTCGATTCATGATTCTTGATTCATGATTCGATTCATGATTCATGATTCATGATTCAATTCATGATTCATTATTCAATTCATGATTCATGATTCGATTCATGATTCATGATTCATGATTCAATTCATGATTCATGATTCATGATTCAATTCATGATTCATGATTCATGATTCATGATTCAATTCATGATTCATGATTCATGATTCAATTCATGATTCATGGTTCAATTCAAGATTCAATTCATGATTCATGATTCGATTCATGATTCTTGATTCAATTCATGATTCATGATTCAATTTATGATTCATGATTCATGATTCAATTCATGATTCAATTCATGATTCATGATTGATGAATTTAATTCATGATTCATGATTCATGATTTACGATTCAATTCATGATTCAATTCATGATTCATGATTCAATTCATGATTCATGATTCATGATTCAATTCATGATTCATGATTCGATTCATGAATCATGATTCATGATTTATTTCATGATTCATGATTCATGATTGAATTCATGATTCATGATTCATGATTTAATTCATGATTCAGTTTATGATTCATGATTCATGATTCATAATTTAATTCATGATTCAATTTATGATTCATGATTCAATTCATGATTCAATTCATGATTCATGATTCAATTCATGATTCATGATTCAATTCATGATTCATGATTAAATTCATGATTCATGATTCGATTCATGATTCATGATGCATGATTCAATTCATGATTCATGATTCATGATTCATGATTAAATTCATGATTCATGATTCAATTCATGATTTATAATTCATGATTCATGATTCAATTCATGATTCATGATTCAATTCATGATTCGAATCCTGATTCAATTCATGATTCGAATCCTGATTCAATTCATGATTCATGATTCATGATTCAATTCATGATTCATGATTCATGATTCAATTCATGATTCATGATTCATGATTCATGAGTCAATTCATGATTCATGATTCAATTCATGATTCATGATTCATGATTCATGATTAATGATTCGATTCATGATTCATGATTCATTATTCAATTTATGATTCATGATTCATGATTCAATTCATGATTCATGATTCGTTTCATGATTCTTGATTCATGATTTATGATTCGATTCATGATTCATGATTCATGATTCAATTCATGATTCATGATTCATGATTCATGATTCAATTAATGATTCATGATTCATGATTCATGATTCATGATTCAATTCATAATTCATGATTAATGATTCATGATTCAATTCATGATTTATGATTCATGATTCATGATTCATGATTCAATTCATGATTCATGATTCATGATTCAATTCATGATACATGATTCATGATTTATGATTTGATTCATGATTCATGATTCATGATTCATGATTCAATTCATGATTCATGATTCAATTCATGATTCGAATCCTGATTCAATTCATGATTCGAATCCTGATTCAATTCATGATTCATGATTCATGATTCATGATTCATGATTCATGATTCAATTCATGATTCATGATTCATGATTCATGATTCATGAGTCAATTCATGATTCATGTTTCGATTCATGATTCATGATTCATGATTCAATTTATGATTCATGATTCATGATTCAATTCATGATTCATGATTCAATTTATAATTCATGATTCATGATTCAATTCAGGATTCATGATTCGTTTCATGATTCTTGATTCAATTCAAGATTCATGATTCAATTCATGATTCATGATTCATGATTAATGATTCATGATACAATTCATGATTCATGATTCATGATTCATGATTCAATTCATAATTCATGATTAATGATTCATGATTCAATTCATGATTCATGATGCATGATTCAATTCATGATTCATGATTCAATTCATGATTAATGATTCAATTCATGATTCATGATTCATGATTCATGATTCATGATTGAATTCATGATTCATGATTCATGATTGAATTCATGATTCATGATTCATGATTGAATTCATGATTCATGATTCATGATTCAATTTATGATTCATGATTCATGATTCATGATTCATGATTCAATTCATGATTCATGATTCATGATTCAATTTATGATTCATGATTCAATTCATGATTCATGATTCGTTTCATGATTCTTGATTCATGATTCATGATTCGATTCATGATTCATGATTCATGATTCAATTCATGATTCATGATTCATGATTCATGATTCAATTCATGATTCATGATTCGTTTCATGATTCTTGATTCATGATTCATGATTCGATTCATGATTCATGATTCATGATTCAATTCATGATTCATGATTCATGATTCATGATTCAATTCATGATTCATGATTCAATTCATGATTCATGATTCAATTTATGAGTCATGATTCATGATTCATGATTCATGATTCAATTCATGATTCAATTCATGATTCATGATTCAATTCATGATTCATGATTCAATTCATGATTCATGATTCATGATTCAATTCATGATTCATGATTTGATTCATGAATCATGATTCATAATTCAATTCATGATTCATGATTCATGATTCGATTCATGATTCATGATTCAATTCATGATTCAATTTATGATTCATGATTCATGATTCATGATTCAATTCATGATTCAATTCATGATTCATGATTCAATTCATGATTCATGATTCAATTCATGATTCATGATTCAATTCATGATTCATGATTAAATTTATGATTCATGATTCGATTCATGATTCATGATGCATGATTTAATTCATGATTCATGATTCATGATTCATGATTCATGATTCAATTCATGATTCATAATTCAATTCATGATTCATAATTCAGGATTCATGATTTAATTCATGATTCATGATTCAATTCATGATTCGAATCCTGATTCAATTCAAGATTCGAATCCTGATTCAATTCATGATTAAAGATTCATGATTCAATTCATTATTCATGATTCATGATTCATGATTCCATTCATGATTCATGATTCATGATTCATGATTCATGATTCATGATTCATGATTCATGATTCGATTCATGATTCATGATTCATGATTCAATTTATGAATCATGATTCATGATTCAATTCATGATTCATGATTCGTTTCATGATTCTTGATTCATGATTCATGATTCGTTTCATGATTCTTGATTCATGATTCAATTCATGATTTATGATTCATGATTCATGATTCATGATTCAATTCATGATTCATGATGCATGATTCAATTCATGATTCATGATTCAATTCATGATTCATGATTCAATTCATGATTCATGATTCATGATTCATGATTCAATTCATGATTCATGATTCATGATTAAATTCATGATTCATGATTCATGATTGAATTCATGATTCATGATTCATGATTCAATTTATGATTCATGATTCATGATTCATGATTCATGATTCAATTTATGATTCATGATTCAATTCATGATTCATGACTCGTTTCATGATTCTTGATTCATGATTCATGATTCGATTCATGATTCATGATTCATGATTCAATTCATGATTCATGATTCATGATTCATGATTCATGATTCAATTCATGATTCATGATTCGTTTCATGATTCTTGATTCATGATTCATGATTCGATTCATGATTCATGATTCATGATTCAATTCATGATTCATGATTCATGATTCATGATTCATGATTCAATTCATGATTCATGATTCATGATTTAATTCATGATTCATGATTCATGATTCAATTTATGAGTCATGATTCATGATTCATGATTCATGATTCAATTCATGATTCAATTCATGATTCATGATTCAATTCATGATTCATGATTGAATTCATGATTCATGATTCATGATTCAATTCATGATTCATGATTCGATTCATGAATCATGATTCATAATTCAATTCATGATTCATGATTCATGATTCGATTCATGATTCATGATTCAATTCATGATTCAATTTATGATTCATGATTCATGATTCATGATTCAATTCATGATTCAATTCATGATTCATGATTCAATTCATGATTCATGATTCAATTCATGATTCATGATTCATGATTCAATTCATGATTCAGGATTCATGATTCAATTCATGATTCATGATTAAATTTATGATTCATGATTCGATTCATGATTCATGATGCATGATTTAATTCATGATTCATGATTCATGATTCATGATTCATGATTCAATTCATGATTCATAATTCAATTCATGATTCATAATTCAGGATTCATGATTTATTCATGATTCATGATTCAATTCATGATTGGAATCCTGATTCAATTCAAGATTCGAATCCTGATTCAATTCATGATTAAAGATTCATGATTCAATTCATGATTCATGATTCATGATTCATGATTCCATTCATGATTCATGATTCATGATTCATGATTCATGATTCATGATTCGATTCATGATTCATGATTCATGATTCAATTTATGAATCATGATTCATGATTCAATTCATGATTCATGATTCGTTTCATGATTCTTGATTCATGATTCATGATTCGTTTCATGATTCTTGATTCATGATTCAATTCATGATTTATGATTCATGATTCATGATTCATGATTCAATTCATGATTCATGATTCATGATTCATGATTCATGATTCATGATTCAATTCATAATTCATGATTAATGATTCATGATTCAATTCATGATTTATGATTCATGATTCATGATTCATGATTCATGATTCAATTCATGATTCATGATTCATGATTCAATTCATGATTCATGATTCATGATTTATGATTCGATTCATGATTCATGATTCCTGATTCATGATTCCATTCATGATTTATGATTCAATTCATGATTCATGATTCATGATTCAATTCATGATTCATGATTCATGATTCAATTCATGATTCATGATTCATGATTCATGATTCATGATTCGATTCATGATTCATGATTCATGATTCAATTCATGATTCATGATTCAAGATTCATGATTCATGATTTATGATTCAATTCATGATTCATGATTCGATTCATGATTCATGATTCAATTCATGATTCATGATTCAATTTATGATTCATGATTCATGATTCAATTCATGATTCAATTCATGATTCATGATTGATGAATTCAATTCATGATTCATGATTTATGATTTATGATTCAATTCATGATTCAATTCATGATTCATGATTCAATTCATGATTCATGATTCATGATTCAATTCATGATTCATGATTCGATTCATGAATCATGATTCATGATTTATTTCATGATTCATGATTCATGATTCAATTCATGATTCATGATTCATGATTTAATTCATGATTCAATTTATGATTCATGATTCATGATTCATAATTTAATTCATGATTCAATTTATGATTCATGATTCAATTCATGATTCAATTCATGATTCATGATTCAATTCATGATTCATGATTCAATTCATGATTCATGATTAAATTCATGATTCATGATTCGATTCATGATTCATGATGCATGATTCAATTCATGATTCATGATTCATGATTCATGATTAAATTCATGATTCATGATTCAATTCATGATTTATAATTCATGATTCATGATTCAATTCATGATTCATGATTCAATTCATGATTCGAATCCTGATTCAATTCATGATTCGAATCCTGATTCAATTCATGATTCATGATACATGATTCAATTCATGATTCATGATTCATGATTCAATTCATGATTCATGATTCATGATTCATGAGTCAATTCATGATTCATGATTCATGATTCAATTCATGATTCATGATTCATGATTCATGATTAATGATTCGATTCATGATTCATGATTCATGATTCAATTTATGATTCATGATTCATGATTCAATTCATGATTCATGATTCGTTTCATGATTCTTGATTCATGATTTATGATTCGATTCATGATTCATGATTCATGATTCAATTCATGATTCATGATTCATGATTCATGATTCAATTAATGATTCATGATTCATGATTCATGATTCATGATTCAATTCATAATTCATGATTAATGATTCATGATTCAATTCATGATTTATGATTCATGATTCATGATTCATGATTCAATTCATGATTCATGATTCATGATTCAATTCATGATACATGATTCATGATTTATGATTTGATTCATGATTCATGATTCATGATTCAATTCATGATTCATGATTCAATTCATGATTCGAATCCTGATTCAATTCATGATTCGAATCCTGATTCAATTCATGATTCATGATTCATGATTCAATTCATGATTCATGATTCATGATTCAATTCATGATTCATGATTCATGATTCATGATTCATGAGTCAATTCATGATTCATGATTCGATTCATGATTCATGATTCATGATTCAATTTATGATTCATGATTCATGATTCAATTTATAATTCATGATTCATGATTCAATTCAGGATTCATGATTAGTTTCATGATTCTTGATTCGATTCATGATTCATGATTCAATTCATGATTCATGATTCATGATTAATGATTCATGATACAATTCATGATTCATGATTCATGATTCAATTCATAATTCATGAATAATGATTCATGATTCAATTCATGATTTATGATTCATGATTCATGATTCATGATTCAATTCATGATTCATGATGCATGATTCAATTCATGATTCATGATTCAATTCATGATTCATGATTCAATTCATGATTCATAATTCATGAATCATGATTCAATTCATGATTCATGATTCAATTCATGATTCATGATTCATGATTCATGATTCAATTCATGATTCATGATTCATGATTGAATTCATGATTCATGATTGAATTCATGATTCATGATTCATGATTCAATTTATGATTCATGATTCATGATTCATGATTCATGATTCAATTCATGATTCATGATTCATGATTCAATTTATGATTCATGATTCAATTCATGATTCATGATTCGTTTCATGATTCTTGATTCATGATTCATGATTCGATTCATGATTCATGATTCATGATTCAATTCATGATTCATGATTCATGATTCATGATTCAATTCATGATTCATGATTCGTTTCATGATTCTTGATTCATGATTCATGATTCGATTCATGATTCATGATTCATGATTCAATTCATGATTCATGATTCATGATTCATGATTCATGATTCAATTCATGATTCATGATTCATGATTCAATTCATGATTCATGATTCATGATTCAATTGATGAGTCATGATTCATGATTCATGATTCATGATTCAATTCATGATTCAATTCATGATTCATGATTCAATTCATGATTCATGATTGAATTCATGATTCATGATTCATGATTCAATTCATGATTCATGATTCGATTCATGAATAATGATTCATAATTCAATTCATGATTCATGATTCATGATTCGATTCATGATTCATGATTCAATTCATGATTCAATTTATGATTCATGATTCATGATTCATGATTCAATTCATGATTCATGATTCAATTCATGATTCATGATTCATGATTCAATTCATGATTCATGATTAAATTTATGATTCATGATTCGATTCATGATTCATGATGCATGATTTAATTCATGATTCATGATTCATGATTCATGATTCATGATTCAATTCATGATTCATAATTCAATTCATGATTCATAATTCAGGATTCATGATTTAATTCATGATTCATGATTCAATTCATGATTCGAATCCTGATTCAATTCAAGATTCGAATCCTGATTCAATTCATGATTAAAGATTCATGATTCAATTCATGATTCATGATTCATGATTCATGATTCCATTCATGATTCATGATTCATGATTCATAATTCATGATTCATGATTCGATTCATGATTCATGATTCATGATTCAATTTATGAATCATGATTCATGATTCAATTCATGATTCATGATTCGTTTCATGATTCATGATTCATGATTCGTTTCATGATTCTTGATTCATGATTCAATTCATGATTTATGATTCATGATTCATGATTCATGATTCAATTCATGATTCATGATTCATGATTCATGATTCATGATTCAATTCATAATTCATGATTAATGATTCATGATTCAATTCATGATTTATGATTCATGATTCATGATTCATGATTCATGATTCAATTCATGATTCATGATTCATGATTCAATTCATGATTCATGATTCATGATTTATGATTCGATTCATGATTCATGATTCCTGATTCATGATTCCATTCTTGATTTATGATTCAATTCATGATTCATGATTCATGATTCAATTCATGATTCATGATTCATGATTCAATTCATGATTCATGATTCATGATTCATGATTCATGATTCGATTCATGATTCATGATTCATGATTCAATTCATGATTCATGATTCAAGATTCATGATTCATGATTTATGATTCAATTCATGATTCATGATTCGATTCATGATTCATGATTCATGATTCAATTCATGATTCATGATTCAAGATTCATGATTCAATTCATGATTTATGATTCAATTCATGATTCATGATTCAAGATTCATGATTCAATTCATGATTCAATTCATGAATCATGATTTGATTCATGATTCTTGATTCATGATTCATGATTCTTGATTCATGATTCCTGATTCATGATTCATGATTCATGATTCATGATTCAATTTATGATTCTTGATTCATGATTCATGATTCAATTCATGATTCTAGATTCATGATTCAATTCATGATTCATGATTAAATTCATGATTCAAGATTCATGATTCGATTCATGATTCATGATTCGATTCATGATTCATGATTCAATTCATGATTCATGATTCATGATTCAATTCATGATTCAATTCATGATTCATGATTCGATTCATGATTCATGATTCAATTCATGATTCATGATTCAATTCATGATTCATGATTCATGATTGAATTCATGATTCAATTCATGATTCATGATTCATGATTCAATTTATGATTCATGATTCATGATTCATGATTCATGATTGAATTCATGATTCAATTCATGATTTATGATTGCTGAATTCAATTCATGATTCATGATTTATGATTTATGATTCAATTTATGATTCAATTCATGATTCATGATTCAATTCATGATTCATGATTCAATTCATGATTCATGATTCATGATTCAATTCATGATTCATGATTCGTTTCATGATTCTTGATTCATGATTTATGATTCGATTCATGATTCATGATTCATGATTCAATTCATGATTCATGATTCATGATTCATGATTCAATTAATGATTCATGATTCATGATTCATGATTCATGATTCAATTCATAATTCATGATTAATGATTCATGATTCAATTCATGATTTATGATTCATGATTCATGATTCATGATTCAATTCATGATTCATGATTAATGATTCAATTCATGATACATGATTCATGATTTATGATTTGATTCATGATTCATGATTCATGATTCATGATTTAATTCATGATTCATGATTCAATTCATGATTCGAATCCTGATTCAATTCATGATTCGAATCCTGATTCAATTCATGATTCATGATTCATGATTCAATACATGATTCATGATTCATGATTGAATTCATGATTCATGATTCATAAATTCATGAGTCAATTCATGATTCATGATTCGATTCATGATTTATGATTCATGATTCAATTTATGATTCATGATTCATGATTCAATTCATGATTCATGATTCAATTTATGATTCATGATTCATGATTCAATTCATGATTCATGATTCGTTTCATGATTCTTGATTCGATTCATGATTCATGATTCATGATTCAATTCATGATTCATGATTCATGATTCATGATTCAATTCATAATTCATGATTAATGATTCATGATTCAATTCATGATTTATGATTCATGATTCATGATTCATGATTCAATTCATGATTCATGATTCATGATTCAATTCATGATACATGATTCATGATTTATGATTTGATTCATGATTCATGATTCATGATTCATGATTCATGATTCAATTCATGATTCATGATTCAATTCATGATTCGAATCCTGATTCAATTCATGATTCGAATCCTGATTCAATTCATGATTCATGATTCATGATTCAATTCATGATTCATGATTCATGATTCAATTCATGATTCATGATTCATGATTCATGATTCATGAGTCAATTCATGATTCATGATTCGATTCATGATTCATGATTCATGATTCAATTTATGATTCATGATTCATGATTCAATTCATGATTCATGATTCAATTTATAATTCATGATTCATGATTCAATTCATGATTCATGATTCGTTTCATGATTCTTGATTCGATTCATGATTCATGATTCAATTCATGATTCATGATTAATGATTCATGATACAATTCATGATTCATGATTCATGATTCATGATTCAATTCATAATTCATGATTAATGATTCATGATTCAATTCATGATTTATGATTCATGATTCATGATTCATGATTCAATTCATGATTCATGATGCATGATTCAATTCATGATTCATGATTCAATTCATGATTCATGATTCAATTCATGATTCATAATTCATGAATCATGATTCAATTCATGATTCATGATTCAATTCATGATTCATGATTCATGATTCATGATTGAATTCATGATTCATGATTCATGATTGAATTCATGATTCATGATTCATGATTGAATTCATGATTCATGATTCATGATTCAATTTATGATTCATGATTCATGATTCATGATTCATGATTCAATTCATGATTCATGATTCATCATTCAATTTATGATTCATGATTCAATTCATGATTCATGATTCATGATTCATGATTCAATTCATGATTCATGATTCATGATTCATGATTCAATTCATAATTCATGATTAATGATTCATGATTCAATTCATGATTTATGATTCATGATTCATGATTCATGATTCAATTCATGATTCATGATTCATGATTCAATTCATGATTCATGATTCATGATTCAATTTATGAGTCATGATTCATGATTCATGATTCATGATTCAATTCATGATTCAATTCATGATTCATGATTCAATTCATGATTCATGATTGAATTCATGATTCATGATTCATGATTCAATTCATGATTCATGATTCGATTCATGAATCATGATTCATAATTCAATTCATGATTCATGATTCGATTCATGATTCATGATTCAATTCATGATTCAATTTATGATTCATGATTCATGATTCATGATTCAATTCATGATTCATGATTCAATTCATGATTCATGATTCATGATTCAATTCATGATTCATGATTAAATTTATGATTCATGATTCGATTCATGATTCATGATGCATGATTTAATTCATGATTCATGATTCATGATTCATGATTCATGATTCAATTCATGATTCATAATTCAATTCATGATTCATAATTCAGGATTCATGATTTAATTCATGATTCATGATTCAATTCATGATTCGAATCCTGATTCAATTCAAGATTCGAATCCTGATTCAATTCATGATTAAAGATTCATGATTCAATTCATGATTCATGATTCATGATTCATGATTCATGATTCATGATTCATGATTCATGATTCATGATTCATGATTCATGATTCATGATTCGATTCATGATTCATGATTCATGATTCAATTTATGATTCATGATTCATGATTCAATTCATGATTCATGATTCGTTTCATGATTCTTGATTCATGATTCATGATTTGTTTCATGATTCTTGATTCATGATTCAATTCATGATTTATGATTCATGATTCATGATTCATGATTCAATTCATGATTCATGATTCATGATTCATGATTCATGATTCAATTCATAATTCATGATTAATGATTCATGATTCAATTCATGATTTATGATTCATGATTCATGATTCATGATTCCTGATTCATGATTCCATTCATGGTTTATGATTCAATTCATGATTCATGATTCATGATTCAATTCATGATTCATGATTCATGATTCAATTCATGATTCATGATTCATGATTCATGATTCGATTCATGATTCATGATTCATGATTCAATTCATGATTCATGATTCAAGATTCATGATTCATGATTTATGATTCAATTCATGATTCATGATTCATGATTCGATTCATGATTCATGATTCATGATTCAATTCATGATTCATGATTCAAGATTCATAATTCATGATTTATGATTCAATTCATGATTCATGATTCAAGATTCATGATTCAATTCATGATTCAATTCATGAATCATGATTTGATTCATGATTCTTGATTCATGATTCATGATTCTTGATTCATGATTCATGATTCATGATTCATGATTCATGATTCATGATTCAATTTATGATTCTTGATTCATGATTCATGATTTAATTCATGATTCATGATTCATGATTCAATTCATGATTCATGATTAAATTCATGATTCAAGATTCATGATTCGATTCATGTTTCATGATTCGATTCATGATTCATGATTCAATTCATGATTCATGATTCAATTCATGATTCGATTCATGATTCATGATTCAATTCATGATTCATGATTCAATTCATGATTCAATTCATGATTCATGATTCGAATCATGATTCATGATTCAATTCATGATTCATGATTCATGATTCAATTCATGATTCAATTCATGATTCATGATTCATGATTCAATTTATGATTCATGATTCATGATTCATGATTGAATTCATGATTCAATTCATGATTTATGATTGCTGAATTCAATTCATGATTCATGATTTATGATTTATGATTTAATTCATGATTCAATTCATGATTCATGATTCAATTCATGATTCATGATTCAATTCATGATTCATGATTCATGATTCAATTCATGATTCATGATTCATTTCATGATTCTTGATTCATGATTTATGATTCGATTCATGATTCATGATTCATGATTCAATTCATGATTCATGATTCATGATTCATGATTCAATTAATGATTCATGATTCATGATTCATGATTCAATTCATAATTCATGATTAATGATTCATGATTCAATTCATGATTCATGATTAATGATTCAATTCATGATACATGATTCATGATTTATGATTTGATTCATGATTCATGATTCATGATTCATGATTCAATTCATGATTCATGATTCAATTTATGATTCGAATCCTGATTCAATTCATGATTCGAATCCTGATTCAATTCATGATTCATGATTCATGATTCAATTCATGATTCATGATTCATGATTGAATTCATGATTCATGATTCATGATTCATGAGTCAATTCATGCTTCATGATTCGATTCATGATTCATGATTCATGATTCAATTTATGATTCATGATTCATGATTTAATTCATGATTCATGAGTCAATTCATGATTCATGATTCGATTCATGATTCATGATTCATGATTCAATTTATGATTCATGATTCATGATTCAATTCATGATTCATGATTCAATTTATGATTCATGATTCATGATTCAATTCATGATTCATGATTCATTTCATGATTCTTGATTCGATTCATGATTCATGATTCATGATTCAATTCATGATTCATGATTCATGATTCATGATTCAATTCATAATTCATGATTAATGATTCATGATTCAATTCATGATTTATGATTCATGATTCATGATATAATTCATGATTCATGATGCATGATTCAATTCATGATTCATGATTTAATTCATGATTCATGATTCAATTCATGATTCATAATTCATGAATCATGATTCAATTCATGATTCATGATTCAATTCATGATTCATGATTCATGATTCAATTCATGATTCATGATTCAATTCATGATTTATGATTCGATTCATGATTCATGATTCCTGATTCATGATTCCATTCATGGTTTATGATTCAATTCACGATTCATGATTCATGATTCAATTCATGATTCATGATTCATGATTCAATTCATGATTCATGATTCATGATTCATGATTCGATTCATGATTCATGATTCATGATTCAATTCATGATTCATGATTCAAGATTCATGATTCATGATTTATGATTCAATTCATGATTCATGATTCATGATTCGATTCATGATTCATGATTCATGATTCAATTCATGATTCATGATTCAAGATTCATAATTCATGATTTATGATTCAATTCATGATTCATGATTCAAGATTCATGATTCAATTCATGATTCAATTCATGAATCATGATTTGATTCATGATTCTTGATTCATGATTCATGATTCTTGATTCATGATTCATGATTCATGATTCATGATTCATGATTCATGATTCAATTTATGATTCTTGATTCATGATTCATGATTCAATTCATGATTCATGATTCATGATTCAATTCATGATTCATGATTAAATTCATGATTCAAGATTCATGATTCGATTCATGTTTCATGATTCGATTCATGATTCATGATTCAATTCATGATTCATGATTCATGATTCAATTCATGATTCAATTCATGATTCATGATTCGATTCATGATTCATGATTCAATTCATGATTCATGATTCATGATTCAATTCATGATTCAATTCATGATTCATGATTCATGATTCAATTTATGATTCATGATTCATGATTCATGATTCATGATTGAATTCATGATTCAATTCATGATTTATGATTGCTGAATTCAATTCATGATTCATGATTTATGATTTATGATTTAATTCATGATTCAATTCATGATTCATGATTCAATTCATGATTCATGATTCAATTCATGATTCATGATTCATGATTCAATTCATGATTCATGATTCATTTCATGATTCTTGATTCATGATTTATGATTCGATTCATGATTCATGATTCAATTCATGATTCATGATTCATGATTCATGATTCAATTAATGATTCATGATTCATGATTCATGATTCATGATTCAATTCATAATTCATGATTAATGATTCATGATTCAATTCATGATTTATGATTCATGATTCATGATTCATGATTCAATTCATGATTCATGATTAATGATTCAATTCATGATACATGATTCATGATTTATGATTTGATTCATGATTCATGATTCATGATTCATGATTCAATTCATGATTCATGATTCAATTTATGATTCGAATCCTGATTCAATTCATGATTCGAATCCTGATTCAATTCATGATTCATGATTCATGATTCAATTCATGATTCATGATTCATGATTGAATTCATGATTCATGATTCATGATTCATGAGTCAATTCATGATTCATGATTCGATTCATGATTCATGATTCATGATTCAATTTATGATTCATGATTCATGATTTAATTCATGATTCATGAGTCAATTCATGATTCATGATTCGATTCATGATTCATGATTCATGATTCAATTTATGATTCATGATTCATGATTCAATTCATGATTCATGATTCAATTTATGATTCATGATTCATGATTCAATTCATGATTCATGATTCATTTCATGATTCTTGATTCGATTCATGATTCATGATTCATGATTCAATTCATGATTCATGATTCATGATTCATGATTCAATTCATAATTCATGATTAATGATTCATGATTCAATTCATGATTTATGATTCATGATTCATGATATAATTCATGATTCATGATGCATGATTCAATTCATGATTCATGATTTAATTCATGATTCATGATTCAATTCATGATTCATAATTCATGAATCATGATTCAATTCATGATTCATGATTCAATTCATGATTCATGATTCATGATTCATGATTCATGATTCATGATTCAATTCATGATTCATGATTCATGATTGAATTCATGATTCATGATTCATGATTGAATTCATGATTCATGATTCATGATTCATGAGTCAATTCATGATTCATGATTCATGATTCAATTTATGATTCATGATTCATGATTCATGATTCATGATTCAATTCATGATTCATGATTCATGATTCAATTTTTGATTCATGATTCAATTCATGATTCATGATTCGTTTCATGATTCTTGATTCATGATTCATGATTCGATTCATGATTCATGATTCATGATTCAATTCATGATTCATGATTTATGATTCATGATTCATGATTCAATTCATGATTCATGATTCATGATTCATGATTCAATTCATAAATCATGATTAATGATTCATGATTCAATTCATGATTTATGATTCATGATTCATTATTCATGATTCAATTCATGATTCATGATTCATGATTCAATTCATGATTCATGATTCATGATTCAATTTATGATTCATGATTCATGATTGAATTCATGATTCATGATTGAATTCATGATTCATGATTCATGATTCAATTCATGATTCATGATTCGATTCATGAATCATGATTCATAATTCAATTCATGATTCATGATTCATGATTCGATTCATGATTCAATTTATGATTCATGATTCATGATTCATGATTCAATTCATGATTCAATTCATGATTCATGATTCAATTCATGATTCATGATTCAATTCATGATTCATGATTCATGATTCAATTCATGATTCATGATTCATGATTCATGATTCAATTCATGATTCATGATTCATGATTCATGATTCAATTCATAAATCATGATTAATGATTCATGATTCAATTCATGATTTATGATTCATGATTCATTATTCATGATTCAATTCATGATTCATTATTCATGATTCAATTCATGATTCATGATTCATGATTCAATTCATGATTCATGATTCAATTCATGATTGAATTCATGATTCATGATTGAATTCATGATTCATGATTGAATTCATGATTCATGATTCATGATTCAATTCATGATTCATGATTCGATTCATGAATCATGATTCATAATTCAATTCATGATTCATGATTCATGATTCGATTCATGATTCAATTTATGATTCATGATTCATGATTCATGATTCAATTCATGATTCAATTCATGATTCATGATTCAATTCATGATTCATGATTCAATTCATGATTCATGATTCATGATTCAATTCATGATTCATGATTAAATTTATGATTCATGATTCGATTCATGATTCATGATGCATGATTTAATTCATGATTCATGATTCATGATTCATGATTCAATTCATGATTCATGATTCAATTCATGATTCATAATTCAGGATTCATGATTTAATTCATGATTCATGATTCAATTTATGATTCGAATCCTGATTCAATTCAAGATTCGAATCCTGATTCAATTCATGATTAAAGATTCATGATTCAATTCATGATTCATGATTCATGATTCATGATTCCATTCATGATTCATGATTCATGATTCAATTCATGATTCATGATTCATGATTCAGGATTCATGATTCGATTCATGATTCGTTTCATGATTCTTGATTCATGATTCGTTCCATGATTCTTGATTCATGATTCAATTCATGATTTATGATTCATGATTCATGATTCATGATTCAATTCATGATTCATGATTCATGATTCATGATTCATGATTCATGATTGAATTCATAATTCATGATTAATGATTCATGATTCAATTCATGATTTATGATTCATGATTCATGATTCATGATTCATGATTCAATTCATGATTCATGATTCAATTCATGATTCATGATTCATGATTTATGATTCGATTCATGATTCATGATTCATGATTCATGATTCAATTCATGATTTATGATTCAATTCATGATTCATGATTCATGATTCAATTCATGATTCATGATTCATGATTCAATTCATGATTCATGATTCATGATTCATGATTCATGATTCGATTCAGGATTCATGATTCATGATTCATGACTCAAGATTCATGATTCATGATTTATGATTCAATTCATGATTCATGATTCGATTCATGATTCATGATTCATGATTCAATTCATGATTCATGATTCAAGATTCATGATTCATGATTTATGATTCAATTCATGATTCATGATTCAAGATTCATGATTCAATTCATGATTCAATTCATGAATCATGATTTGATTCATGATTCTTGATTCATGATTCATGATTCTTGATTCATGATTCATGATTCATGATTCATGATTCAATTCATAATTCATGATTCATGATTCATGATTCATGATTCAATTTATGATTCTTGATTCATGATTCATGATTCGATTCATGATTCTAGATTCATGATTCAATTCATGATTCATGATTAAATTCATGATTCAAGATTCATGATTCGATTCATGATTCATGATTCGATTCATGATTCATGATTCAATTCATGATTCATGATTCATGATTCAATTCATGATTCAATTCATGATTCATGATTCGATTCATGATTCATGATTCAATTCATGATTCATGTTTCAATTCATGATTCATGATTCATGATTCAATTCATGATTCATGATTCAATTCATGATTCAATTCATGATTCATGATTCATGATTCAATTCATGATTCATGATTCATGATTCAATTTATGATTCATGATTCATGATTGAATTCATGATTCATGATTGAATTCATGATTCATGATTCATGATTCAATTCATGATTCATGATTCGATTCATGAATCATGATTCATAATTCAATTCATGATTCATGATTCGATTCATGATTCAATTTATGATTCATGATTCATGATTCATGATTCAATTCATGATTCATGATTCAATTCATGATTCATGATTCAATTCATGATTCATGATTCATGATTCAATTCATGATTCATGATTCATGATTCATGATTCAATTCATGATTCATGATTCATGATTCATGATTCAATTCATAAATCATGATTAATGATTCATGATTCAATTCATGATTTATGATTCATGATTCATTATTCATGATTAAATTCATGATTCATGATTCATGATTCAATTCATGATTCATGATTCAATTCATGATTGAATTCATGATTCATGATTGAATTCATGATTCATGATTGAATTCATGATTCATGATTCATGATTCAATTCATGATTCATGATTCGATTCATGAATCATGATTCATGATTCAATTCATGATTCATGATTCATGATTCGATTCATGATTCAATTTATGATTCATGATTCATGATTCATGATTCAATTCATGATTCAATTCATGATTCATGATTCAATTCATGATTCATGATTCAATTCATGATTCATGATTCATGATTCAATTCATGATTCATGATTAAATTTATGATTCATGATTCGATTCATGATTCATGATGCATGATTTAATTCATGATTCATGATTCATGATTCATGATTCATGATTCATGATTCAATTCATGATTCATGATTCAATTCATGATTCATAATTCAGGATTCATGATTTAATTCATGATTCATGATTCAATTTATGATTCGAATCCTGATTCAATTCAAGATTCGAATCCTGATTCAATTCATAATTAAAGATTCATGATTCAATTCATGATTCATGATTCATGATTCATGATTCCATTCATGATTCATGATTCATGATTCAATTCATGATTCATGATTCATGATTCATGATTCATGATTCGATTCATGATTCGTTTCATGATTTTTGATTCATGATTCGTTCCATGATTCTTGATTCATGATTCAATTCATGATTTATGATTCATGATTCATGATTCATGATTCAATTCATGATTCATGATTCATGATTCAATTCATAATTCATGATTAATGATTCATGATTCAATTCATGATTTATGATTCATGATTCATGATTCATGATTCATGATTCAATTCATGATTCATGATTCATGATTCAATTCATGATTCATGATTCATGATTTATGATTCGATTCATGATTCATGATTCATGATTCATGATTCAATTCATGATTTATGATTCAATTCATGATTCATGATTCATGATTCAATTCATGATTCATGATTCATGATTCAATTCATGATTCATGATTCATGATTCATGATTCATGATTCGATTCATGATTCATGATTCATGATTCATGATTCAATTCATGATTCATGATTCAAGATTCATGATTCATGATTTATGATTCAATTCATGATTCATGATTCATGATTCGATTCATGATTCAATTCATGATTCATGATTCAAGATTCATGATTCATGATTTATGATTCAATTCATGATTCATGATTCAAGATTCATGATTCAATTCATGATTCAATTCATGAATCATGATTTGATTCATGATTCTTGATTCATGATTCATGATTCTTGATTCATGATTCATGATTCATGATTCATGATTCAATTCATAATTCATGATTCATGATTCATGATTCATGATTCAATTTATGATTCTTGATTCATGATTCGATTCATGATTCTAGATTCATGATTCAATTCATGATTCATGATTAAATTCATGATTCAAGATTCATGATTCGATTCATGATTCATGATTCGATTCATGATTCATGATTCAATTCATGATTCATGATTCATGATTCAATTCATGATTCAATTCATGATTCATGATTCGATTCATGATTCATGATTCAATTCATGATTCATGATTCAATTCATGATTCATGATTCATGATTCAATTCATGATTCATGATTCATGATTCAATTCATGATTCAATTCATGATTCATGATTCATGATTCAATTTATGATTCATGATTCATGATTCATGATTGAATTCATGATTCACTTCATGATTTATGATTGCTGAATTCAATTCATGATTCATGATTCATGATTTATAATTCAATTCATGATTCAATTCATGATTCATGATTCAATTTATGATTCATGATTCAATTCATGATTCATGATTCATGATTCAATTCATGATTCATGATTCGATTCATGAATCATGATTCATGATTCAATTCATGATTCATGAATCATGATTCAATTCATGATTCATGATTCATGATTCAATTCATGATTCAATTCATGATTCATAATTCATGATTCATGATTCAATTCATGACTCATGATTCAATTCATGATTTGAATCCTGATTCAATTCATGATTCATGATTCATGATTCGATTCATGATTCATGATTCAATTCATGATTCATGATTCAAGATTCATGATTCATGATTTATGATTCAATTCATGATTCATGATTCAAGATTCATGATTCAATTCATGATTCAATTCATGAATCATGATTTGATTCATGATTCTTGATTCATGATTCATGATTCTTGATTCATGATTCATGATTCATGATTCATGATTCAATTCATAATTCATGATTCATGATTCATGATTCATGATTCAATTTATGATTCTTGATTCATGATTCATGATTCGATTCATGATTCTAGATTCATGATTCAATTCATGATTCATGATTAAATTCATGATTCAAGATTCATGATTCGATTCATGATTCATGATTCGATTCATGATTCATGATTCAATTCATGATTCATGATTCATGATTCAATTCATGATTCAATTCATGATTCATGATTCGATTCATGATTCATGATTCAATTCATGATTCATGATTCAATTCATGATTCATGATTCATGATTCAATTCATGATTCATGATTCATGATTCAATTCATGATTCAATTCATGATTCATGATTCATGATTCAATTTATGATTCATGATTCATGATTCATGATTGAATTCATGATTCAATTCATGATTTATGATTGCTGAATTCAATTCATGATTCATGATTTATGATTTATAATTCAATTCATGATTCAATTCATGATTCATGATTCAATTTATGATTCATGATTCAATTCATGATTCATGATTCATGATTCAATTCATGATTCATGATTCGATTCATGAATCATGATTCATGATTCAATTCATGATTCATGATTCATGATTCAATTCATGATTCATGATTCGATTCATGAATCATGATTCATGATTCAATTCATGATTCATGAATCATGATTCAATTCATGATTCATGATTCATGATTCAATTCATGATTCAATTCATGATTCATAATTCATGATTCATGATTCAATTCATGACTCATGATTCAATTCATGATTTGAATCCTGATTCAATTCATGATTCGAATCCTGATTCAATTCATGATTCATGATTCAATTCATGATTCATGATTCAGGATTCAATTCATGATTCATGATTCATGATTCATGATTCAATTCATAATTCATGATTAATGATTCATGATTCAATTCATGATTTATGATTCATGATTCATGATTCATGATTCAATTTATGATTCATGATTCATGATTCATGATTCATGATTCATGATTCATGATTCATGATTCATGATTCATGATTCAATTCATGATTCAATTCATGATTCATGATTGATGAATTTAATTCATGATTCATGATTCATGATTTATGATTCAATTCATGATTCAATTCATGATTCATGATTCAATTCATGATTCATGATTCAATTCATGATTCATGATTCATGATTCAATTCATGATTCAATTTATGATTCATGATTCATGATTCATAATTTAATTCATGATTCAATTTATGATTCATGATTCAATTCATGATTCAATTCATGATTCATGATTCATGATTCAATTCATGATTCATGATTCAATTCATGATTCATGATTAAATTCATGATTCATGATTCGATTCATGATTCAAGATGCATGATTCAATTCATGATTCATGATTCAATTCATGATTCATGATTCAATTCATGATTCATAATTCATGATTCATGATTCAATTCATGATTCATGATTCAATTCATGATTCGAATCCTGATTCAATTCATGATTCGAATCCTGATTCAATTCATGATTCATGATTCATGATTCAATTCATGATTCATGATTCATGATTCAATTCATGATTCATGATTCATGATTCATGATTCATGGGTCAATTCATGATTCATGATTCATGATTCAATTTATGATTCATGATTCATGATTCATGATTCGATTCATGATTCATGATTCATGATTCAATTTATGATTCATGATTCATGATTCAATTCATGATTCATGATTCGTTTCATGATTCTTGATTTATGATTCATGATTCGATTCATGATTCATGATTCATGATTCAATTCATGATTCATGATTCATGATTCATGATTCAATTCATGATTCATGATTCAATTCATGATTCATAATTCATGATTCATGATTCAATTCATGACTCATGATTCAATTCATGATTTGAATCCTGATTCAATTCATGATTCGAATCCTGATTCAATTCATGATTCATGATTCAATTCATGATTCATGATTCAGGATTCAATTCATGATTCATGATTCATGATTCATGATTCAATTCATAATTCATGATTAATGATTCATGATTCAATTCATGATTTATGATTCATGATTCATGATTCATGATTCAATTCATGATTCATGATTCATGATTCAATTCATGATACATGATTCATGATTTATGATTCGATTCATTATTCATGATTCATGATTCATGATTCAATTCATGATACATGATTCATGATTTATGATTCGATTCATTATTCATGATTCATGATGCGTGATTCATGATTTGATTCATGATTCATGATTCATGATTCAATTCATGATTCATCATTCAAGATTCATGATTCATGATTCGATTCATGATTCATGATTCAATTCATGATTAATGATTCATGATTCAATTCATGATTCATGATTCAATTCATGATTCAATTCATGATTCATGATTCGATTCATGATTCTTGATTCATGATTCGATTCATGATTCATGATTCATGATTCAATTCATGATTCATTATTCAATTCATGATTCATGATTCATGATTCGATTCATGATTCATGATTCATGATTCAATTCATGATTCATGATTCATGATTCATGATTCAATTCATGATTCATGATTCATGATTCATGATTCATGATTCAATTCATGATTCATGATTCATGATTCAATTCATGATTCATAATTCAATTCATGATTAAATTCATGATTCATGATTCGATTCATGATTCATGATTCAATTCATGATTCATGATTCAATTCATGATTCATGATTCGATTCATGATTCATGATTCAATTCATGATTCATGATTCAAATCATGATTCATGATTTAATTCATGATTCAATTTATGATTCATGATTCATGAATCAATTCATGATTCAATTCATGATTCATGATTGATGAATTCAATTCATGATGCATGATTCATGATTTATGATTCAATTCATGATTCAATTCATGATTCATGATTCAATTCATGATTCATGATTCAATTCATGATTCATGATTTAATTCATGATTCATGATTCATGATTCAATTCATGATTCAATTCATGATTCATGATTGATGAATTCAATTCATGATTTATGATTCATGATTTATGATTCAATTCATGATTCAATTCATGATTCATGATTCAATTCATGATTCATGATTCAATTCATGATTCATGATTCATGATTCAATTCATGATTCAATTTATGATTCATGATTCATGATTCATAATTTAATTCATGATTCAATTTATGATTCATGATTCAATTCATGATTCAATTCATGATTCATGATTCATGATTCAATTCATGATTCATGATTCAATTCATGATTCATGATTAAATTCATGATTCATGATTCGATTCATGATTCAAGATGCATGATTCAATTCATGATTCATGATTCAATTCATGATTCATGATTCAATTCATGATTCAAAATTCATGATTCATGATTCAATTCATGATTCATGATTCAATTCATGATTCGAATCCTGATTCAATTCATGATTCGAATCCTGATTCAATTCATGATTCATGATTCATGATTCAATTCATGATTCATGATTCATGATTCATGATTGAATTCATGATTCATGATTCATGATTCATGGGTCAATTCATGATTCATGATTCATGATTCAATTTATGATTCATGATTCATGATTCATGATTCATGATTCGATTCATGATTCATGATTCATGATTCAATTTATGATTCATGATTCATGATTCAATTCATGATTCATGATTCGTTTCATGATTCTTGATTTATGATTCATGATTCGATTCATGATTCATGATTCATGATTCAATTCATGATTCATGATTCATGATTCATGATTCAATTCATGATTCATGATTCAATTCATGATTCATAATTCATGATTCATGATTCAATTCATGACTCATGATTCAATTCATGATTTGAATCCTGATTCAATTCATGATTCGAATCCTGATTCAATTCATGATTCATGATTCAATTCATGATTCATGATTCAGGATTCAATTCATGATTCATGATTCATGATTCATGATTCAATTCATAATTCATGATTAATGATTCATGATTCAATTCATGATTTATGATTCATGATTCATGATTCATGATTCAATTCATGATTCATGATTCATGATTCAATTCATGATACATGATTCATGATTTATGATTCGATTCATTATTCATGATTCATGATTCATGATTCAATTCATGATACATGATTCATGATTTATGATTCGATTCATTATTCATGATTCATGATGCGTGATTCATGATTTGATTCATGATTCATGATTCATGATTCAATTCATGATTCATCATTCAAGATTCATGATTCATGATTCGATTCATGATTCATGATTCAATTCATGATTAATGATTCATGATTCAATTCATGATTCATGATTCAATTCATGATTCAATTCATGATTCATGATTCGATTCATGATTCTTGATTCATGATTCGATTCATGATTCATGATTCATGATTCAATTCATGATTCATTATTCAATTCATGATTCATGATTCATGATTCGATTCATGATTCATGATTCATGATTCATGATTCAATTCATGATTCATGATTCATGATTCATGATTCAATTCATGATTCATGATTCATGATTCATGATTCATGATTCAATTCATGATTCATGATTCATGATTCAATTCATGATTCATAATTCAATTCATGATTAAATTCATGATTCATGATTCGATTCATGATTCATGATTCAATTCATGATTCATGATTCAATTCATGATTCATGATTCGATTCATGATTCATGATTCAATTCATGATTCATGATTCAAATCATGATTCATGATTTAATTCATGATTCAATTTATGATTCATGATTCATGAATCAATTCATGATTCAATTCATGATTCATGATTGATGAATTCAATTCATGATGCATGATTCATGATTTATGATTCAATTCATGATTCAATTCATGATTCATGATTCAATTCATGATTCATGATTCAATTCATGATTCATGATTTAATTCATGATTCATGATTCATGATTCAATTCATGATTCAATTCATGATTCATGATTGATGAATTCAATTCATGATTTATGATTCATGATTTATGATTCAATTCATGATTCAATTCATGATTCATGATTCAATTCATGATTCATGATTCAATTCATGATTCATGATTCATGATTCAATTCATGATTCAATTTATGATTCATGATTCATGATTCATAATTTAATTCATGATTCAATTTATGATTCATGATTCAATTCATGATTCAATTCATGATTCATGATTCAATTCATGATTCATGATTCAATTCATGATTCATGATTAAATTCATGATTCATGATTCGATTCATGATTCAAGATGCATGATTCAATTCATGATTCATGATTCAATTCATGATTCATGATTCAATTCATGATTCATAATTCATGATTCATGATTCAATTCATGATTCATGATTCAATTCATGATTCGAATCCTGATTCAATTCATGATTCGAATCCTGATTCAATTCATGATTCATGATTCATGATTCAATTCATGATTCATGATTCATGATTCATGATTGAATTCATGATTCATGATTCATGATTCATGGGTCAATTCATGATTCATGATTCATGATTCAATTTATGATTCATGATTCATGATTCATGATTCGATTCATGATTCATGATTCATGATTCAATTTATGATTCATGATTCATGATTCAATTCATGATTCATGATTCGTTTCATGATTCTTGATTCATGATTCATGATTCGATTCATGATTCATGATTCATGATTCAATTCATGATTCATGATTCATGATTCATGATTCATGATTTAATTCATGATTCAATTTATGATTCATGATTCATAATTTAATTCATGATTCAATTTATGATTCATGATTCAATTCATGATTCAATTCATGATTCATGATTCATGATTCAATTCATGATTCATGATTCATGATTCATGATTCAATTCATGATTCAAGATTCAATTCGTGATTCATAATTCATGATTCATGATTCAATTCATGATTCATGATTCAATTCATGATTCGAATCCTGATTTAATTCATGATTCATGATTCATGATTCAATTCATGATTCATGATTCATGATTCAATTCATGATTCATGATTCATGATTCATGAGTCAATTCATGATTCATGATTCATGATTCAATTCATAATTCATGATTCATGATTCATGATTCATGATTCGATTCATGATTCATGATTCATGATTCATGATTAAATTCATGATTCATGATTCATGATTCAATTCATGATTCATGATTCGTTTCATGATTCTTGATTCATGATTCATGATTCGATTCATGATTCATGATTCATGATTCAAATTATGATTCATGATTCAGGATTCAATTCATGATTCATGATTCATGATTCATGATTCAATTCATAATTCATGATTAATGATTCATGATTCAATTCATGATTTATGATTCATGATTCATGATTCATGATTCAATTCATGATTCATGATTCAATTCATGATACATGATTCATGATTTATGATTCGATTTATTATTCATGATTCATGATTCATGATTAAATTCATGATTCATGATTCATGATTCAATTCATGATTCATGATTCATGATTCATGATTCATGATTCGTGATTCAATTCATGATTCATGATTCATGATTCAATTCATGATTCATGATTCATGATTCCTGATTCATGATTCGATTCATGATTCATGATTCATGATTCTATTCATGATTCATGATTCAAGATTCATGATTCATGATTCGATTCATGATTCATGATTCAATTCATGATTAATGATTCATGATTCAATTCATGATTCATGATTCAATTCATGATTCAATTCATGATTCATGATTCGATTCATGATTCTTGATTAATGATTTGATTCATGATTAATGATTCATGATTCAATTCATGATTCATGATTCAATTCATGATTCATGATTCATGATTCGATTCATGATTCTTGATTCATGATTCATGATTCAATTCATGATTCATGATTCATGATTCAATTCATGATTCATGATTCATGATTCATGATTCAATTCATGATTTATGATTCATGATTCAATTCATGATTCATGATTTAATTCATGATTCAATTCATGATTCATGATTCGATTCATGATTCATGATTCAATTCATGATTCATGATTCGATTCATGATTCATGATTCAATTCATGATTCATGATTCAATTCATGATTAATGATTCATGATTCAATTCATGATTCAATTCATGATTCATGATTCATGATTCAATTTATTATTCATGATTCATGATTTAATTCATGATTCAATTCATGATTCATGATTCAATTTATTATTCATGATTCATGATTTATAATTCAATTCATGATTCATGATTCATGATTCAATTCATGATTCATAAATCATGATTCATGATTCATGATTCGATTCATGATTCAATTCATGATTCATAAATCATGATTCATGATTCATGATTCATGATTCAATTCCTGATTCATGATTCAATTCATGATTCATAAATCATGATTCATGATTCATGATTCATGATTCAATTCCTGATTCATGATTCAATTTATGATTAATAATTTATGATTCATGATTCAATTCATGATTCGAATCCTGATTCAATTTATGATTCATGATTTGATTTATGATTCATGATTCATGATTCAATTCATGATTCATGATTCATGATTCATGATTCATGATTCGATTTATGATTCATGATTCATGATTCATGATTCATGATTCAATTCATGATTCATGATTCATGATTCAATTCATGATTCATGATTCGATTCATGATTTTCGATTCATGATTCATGATTCGATTCATGATTCATGATTCATGATTCACTTCATGATTCAATTCATGATTCATGATTCAATTCATGTTTCAATTCATGATTCATGATTCAATTTATGATTCATGATTCAATTCATGATTCATAATTCACGATTCAATTCATGATTCATGATTCAATTCATGATTCAATTTATGATTCATGATTCATGATTCATGATTTAATTCATGATTCAATTCATGATTCATGATTCAATTCATGATTCAATTCATTATTCATGATTCATGATTCAATTCATGATTCATGATTCAATGCATGATTCATGATTCAATTCATGATTAATGATTCAATTCATTTTTCATGATTCATGATTCAATTCATGATTCATGATTCAATTCATGATTCATGATTCATGATTCATGATTCATGATTCAATTCATGATTCAATTCATGATTCATAATTCATGATTCATGATTCAATTCATGATTCATGATTCAATTCATGTTTTGAATCCTGATTCAATTCAAGATTCATGATTCAACTCATGATTCATGATTCATGATTCAATTCATGATTCATGATTCATGATTCATGATTCATGATTCGATTCATGATTCATGATTCATGATTCAATTCATGATTCCTGATTCATGATTCGATTCATGATTCATGATTCATAATTCAATTCATGATTCATGATTCAAGATTCATGATTCATGATTCGATTCATGATTCATGATTCAATTCATGATTAATGATTCATGATTCAATTCATGATTCATGATTCAATTCATGATTCAATTCATGATTCATGATTCGATTCATGATTCTTGATTAATGATTCGATTCATGATTAATGATTCATGATTCAATTCATGATTCATAATTCAATTCATGATTCATGATTCATGATTCGATTCATGATTCTTGATTCATGATTCATGATTCAATTCATGATTCATGATTCATGATTCAATTCATGATTCATGATTCATGATTCATGATTCAATTCATGATTTATGATTCATGATTCAATTCATAATTCGTGATTCATGATTCATGATTCAATTCATGATTCATGATTCGATTCATGATTCATGATTCATGATTCATGATTTATGATTCAATTCATGATTCAATTCATGATTCATGATTCAATTCATAATTCATGATTCATGATTCATGATTCAATTCATGATTTATGATTCATGATTTAATTCATAATTCGTGATTCATGATTCATGATTCAATTCATGATTCAATACATGATTCATGATTGATGAATTCAATTCATGATTCATGATTCATGATTTATGATTCAATTCATGATTCAATTCATGATTCATGATTCAATTCATGATTAATGATTCATGATTCAATTCATGATTCATGATTCGATTCATGAATCATGATTCATGATTTATTTCATGATTCATGATTCAATTCATGATTCAATTCATGATTCAATTTATGATTCATGATTCATGATTCATAATTTAATTCATGATTCAATTTATGATTCATGATTCAATTCATGATTCATGATTCATGATTCATGATTCATGATTCAATTCATGATTCAATTCATGATTCAATTCATGATTTAATTCATGATTCATGATTCATGATTCAATTCATGATTCATGATTAAATTCATGATTCATGATTCGATTCATGATTCATGATTCAATTCATGATTTATAATTCATGATTCATGATTCAATTCATGATTCAAGATTCAATTCGTGATTCATAATTCATGATTCATGATTCAATTCATGATTCATGATTCAATTCATGATTCGAATCCTGATTTAATTCATGATTCGAATCCTGATTCAATTCATGATTCATGATTCATGATTCAATTCATGATTCATGATTCATGATTCAATTCATGATTCATGATTCATGATTCATGATTCATGAGTCAATTCATGATTCATGATTCATGATTCAATTCATAATTCATGATTCATGATTCATGATTCATGATTCGATTCATGATTCATGATTCATGATTCATGATTAAATTCATGATTCATGATTCAATTCATGATTCATGATTCGTTTCATGATTCTTGATTCATGATTCATGATTCGATTCATGATTCATGATTCATGATTCAAATTATGATTCATGATTCAGGATTCAATTCATGATTCATGATTCATGATTCAATTCATGATTTATGATTCATGATTCATGATTCAATTCATGATTCATGATTCAATTCATGATTCATGATTCATGATTCGATTCATGATTCTTGATTCATGATTCATGATTCAATTCATGATTCATGATTTATGATTCGATTCATTATTCATGATTCATGATTCATGATTAAATTCATGATTCATGATTCATGATTCAATTCATGATTCATGATTCATGATTCATGATTCATGATTCGTGATTCAATTCATGATTCATGATTCATGATTCAATTCATGATTCATGATTCATGATTCCTGATTCATGATTCGATTCATGATTCATGATTCATGATTCAATTCATGATTCATGATTCAAGATTCATGATTCATGATTCGATTCATGATTCATGATTCAATTCATGATTAATGATTCATGATTCAATTCATGATTCATGATTCAATTCATGATTCAATTCATGATTCATGATTCGATTCATGATTCTTGATTAATGATTCGATTCATGATTAATGATTCATGATTCAATTCATGATTCATGATTCAGTTCATGATTCATGATTCATGATTCGATTCATGATTCTTGATTCATGATTCATGATTCAATTCATGATTCATGATTCATGATTCAATTCATGATTCATGATTCATGATTCATGATTCAATTCATGATTTATGATTCATGATTCAATTCATGATTCATGATTTAATTCATGATTCAATTCATGATTCATGATTCGATTCATGATTCATGATTCAATTCATGATTCATGATTCAATTCATGATTCATGATTCGATTCATGATTCATGATTCAATTCATGATTCATGATTCAATTCATGATTCATGATTCATGATTCAATTCATGATTCAATTCATGATTCATGATTCATGATTCAATTTATTATTCATGATTCATGATTTAATTCATGATTCAATTCATGATTCATGATTCAATTTATTATTCATGATTCATGATTTATAATTCAATTCATGATTCATGAATCATGGTTCAATTCATGATTCATGATTCGATTCATGATTCAATTCATGATTCATAAATCATGATTCATGATTCATGATTCGATTCATGATTCAATTCATGATTCATAAATCATGATTCATGATTCATGATTCATGATTCAATTCCTGATTCATGATTCAATTCATGATTCATAAATCATGATTCATGATTCATGATTCATGATTCAATTCCTAAATCATGATTCAATTCATGATTAATAATTTATGATTCATGATTCAATTCATAATTCGAATCCTGATTCAATTTATGATTCATGATTTGATTTATGATTCATGATTCATGATTCAATTCATGATTCATGATTCATGATTCATGATTCATGATTCGATTTATGATTCATGATTCATGATTCATGATTCATGATTCATGATTCATGATTCATGATTCAATTCATGATTCATGATTCATGATTCAATTCATGATTCATGATTCGATTCATGATTTTCGATTCATGATTCATGATTCGATTCATGATTCATGATTCATGATTCACTTCATGATTCAATTCATGATTCATGATTCAATTCATGTTTCAATTCATGATTCATGATTCAATTTATGATTCATGATTCAATTCATGATTCATAATTCACGATTTAATTCATGATTCATGATTCAATTCATGATTCAATTTATAATTCATGATTCATGATTCATGATTTAATTCATGATTCAATTCATGATTCATGATTCAATTCATGATTCAATTCATTATTCATGATTCATGATTCAATTCATGATTCATGATTCATGATTCATGATTCATGATTTATGATTCAATTCATGATTCAATTCATGATTCATGATTGATGAATTCAATTCATGATTCATGATTCATGATTTATGATTCAATTCATGATTCAATTCATGATTCATGATTCAATTCATGATTAATGATTCATGATTCAATTCATGATTCATGATTCGATTCATGAATCATGATTCATGATTTATTTCATGATTTATGATTCAATTCATTATTCAATTCATGATTCAATTTATGATTCATGATTCATGATTCATAATTTAATTCATGATTCAATTTATGATTCATGATTCAATTCATGATTCAATTCATGATTCATGATTCATGATTCAATTCATGATTCATGATTAAATTCATGATTCATGATTCGATTCATGATTCATGATGCATGATTCAATTCATGATTCATGATTCATGATTCATGATTAAATTCATGATTCATGATTCAATTCATGATTTATAATTCATGATTCATGATTCAATTCATGATTCATGATTCGATTCATGATTCTTGATTAATGATTCGATTCATGATTAATGATTCATGATTCAATTCATGATTCATGATTCAATTCATGATTCATGATTCATGATTCGATTCATGATTCTTGATTCATGATTCATGATTCAATTCATGATTCATGATTCATGATTCAATTCATGATTCATGATTCATGATTCATGATTCAATTCATGATTTATGATTCATGATTCAATTCATAATTCGTGATTCATGATTCATGATTCAATTCATGATTCATGATTCGATTCATGATTCATGATTCATGATTCATGATTTATGATTCAATTCATGATTCAATTCATGATTCATGATTCAATTCATAATTCATGATTCATGATTCATGATTCAATTCATGATTTATGATTCATGATTTAATTCATAATTCGTGATTCATGATTCATGATTCAATTCATGATTCATGATTCGATTCATGATTCATGATTCATGATTCATGATTTATGATTCAATTCATGATTCAATTCATGATTCATGATTGATGAATTCAATTCATGATTCATGATTCATGATTTATGATTCAATTCATGATTCAATTCATGATTCATGATTCAATTCATGATTAATGATTCATGATTCAATTCATGATTCATGATTCGATTCATGAATCATGATTCATGATTTATTTCATGATTCATGATTCAATTCATGATTCAATTCATGATTCAATTTATGATTCAAGATTCAATTCATGATTCATAATTTAATTCATGATTCAATTTATGATTCATGATTCAATTCATGATTCAATTCATGATTCATGATTCATGATTCAATTCATGATTCATGATTAAATTCATGATTCATGATTCGATTCATTTTTCATGATGCATGATTCAATTCATGATTCATGATTCATGATTCATGATTCATGATTAAATTCATGATTCATGATTCAATTCATGATTTATAATTCATGATTCATGATTCAATTCATGATTCGAATCCTGATTCAATTCATGATTCGAATCCTGATTCAATTCATGATTCATGATTCATGATTCAATTCATGATTCATGATTAATGATTCGATTCATGATTCATGATTCATGATTCAATTTATGATTCATGATTCATGATTCAATTCATGATTCATGATTCGTTTCATGATTCTTGATTCATGATTCATGATTCGATTCATGATTCATGATTCATGATTCAATTCATGATTCATGATTCATGATTCATGATTCATGATTCAATTCATAATTCATGATTAATGATTCATGATTCAATTCATGATTTATGATTCATGATTCATGATTCAATTCATGATTCATGATTCATGATTCAATTCATGATACATGATTCATGATTTATGATTTGATTCATGATTCATGATTCATGATTCATGATTCAATTCATGATTCATGATTCAATTCATAATTCGAATCCTGATTCAATTCATGATTCGAATCCTGATTCAATTCATGATTCATGATTCATGATTCAATTCATGATTCATGATTCATGATTCATGATTCATGAGTCAATTCATGATTCATGATTCATGATTCAATTTATGATTCATGATTCATGATTCATGATTCGATTCATGATTCATGATTCATGATTCAATTTATGATTCATGATTCATGATTCAATTCATGATTCATGATTCGTTTCATGATTCTTGATTCATGATTCATGATTCGATTCATGATTCATGATTCATGATTCATGATTCAATTCATGATTTATGATTCATGATTTAATTCATAATTCGTGATTCATGATTCATGATTCAATTCATGATTCATGATTCGATTCATGATTCATGATTCATGATTCATGATTTATGATTCAATTCATGATTCAATTCATGATTCATGATTGATGAATTCAATTCATGATTCATGATTCATGATTTATGATTCAATTCATGATTCAATTCATGATTCATGATTCAATTCATGATTAATGATTCATGATTCAATTCATGATTCATGATTCGATTCATGAATCATGATTCATGATTTATTTCATGATTCATGATTCAATTCATGATTCAATTCATGATTCAATTTATGATTCAAGATTCAATTCATGATTCATAATTTAATTCATGATTCAATTCATGATTCAATTCATGATTCATGATTCATGATTCAATTCATGATTCATGATTAAATTCATGATTCATGATTCGATTCATTTTTCATGATGCATGATTCAATTCATGATTCATGATTCATGATTCATGATTCATGATTAAATTCATGATTCATGATTCAATTCATGATTTATAATTCATGATTCATGATTCAATTCATGATTCGAATCCTGATTCAATTCATGATTCGAATCCTGATTCAATTCATGATTCATGATTCATGATTCAATTCATGATTCATGATTAATGATTCGATTCATGATTCATGATTCATGATTCAATTTATGATTCATGATTCATGATTCAATTCATGATTCATGATTCGTTTCATGATTCATGATTCATGATTCAATTCATGATACATGATTCATGATTTATGATTTGATTCATGATTCATGATTCATGATTCATGATTCAATTCATGATTCATGATTCAATTCATAATTCGAATCCTGATTCAATTCATGATTCGAATCCTGATTCAATTCATGATTCATGATTCATGATTCAATTCATGATTCATGATTCATGATTCATGAGTCAATTCATGATTCATGATTCATGATTCAATTTATGATTCATGATTCATGATTCATGATTCGATTCATGATTCATGATTCATGATTCAATTTATGATTCATGATTCATGATTCAATTCATGATTCATGATTCGTTTCATGATTCTTGATTCATGATTCATGATTCGATTCATGATTCATGATTCATGATTCATGATTCAATTCATGATTTATGATTCATGATTTAATTCATAATTCGTGATTCATGATTCATGATTCAATTCATGATTCATGATTCGATTCATGATTCATGATTTATGATTCAATTCATGATTCAATTCATGATTCATGATTGATGAATTCAATTCATGATTCATGATTCATGATTTATGATTCAATTCATGATTCAATTCATGATTCATGATTCAATTCATGATTAATGATTCATGATTCAATTCATGATTCATGATTCGATTCATGAATCATGATTCATGATTTATTTCATGATTCATGATTCAATTCATGATTCAATTCATGATTCAATTTATGATTCAAGATTCAATTCATGATTCATAATTTAATTCATGATTCAATTTATGATTCATGATTCAATTCATGATTCAATTCATGATTCATGATTCATGATTCAATTCATGATTCATGATTAAATTCATGATTCATGATTCGATTCATTTTTCATGATGCATGATTCAATTCATGATTCATGATTCATGATTAAATTCATGATTCATGATTCAATTCATGATTTATAATTCATGATTCATGATTCATGATTTATGATTTGATTCATGATTCATGATTCATGATTCATGATTCAATTCATGATTCATGATTCAATTCATAATTCGAATCCTGATTCAATTCATGATTCGAATCCTGATTCAATTCATGATTCATGATTCATGATTCAATTCATGATTCATGATTCATGATTCAATTTATGATTCATGATTCATGATTCATGATTCGATTCATGATTCATGATTCATGATTCAATTTATGATTCATGATTCATGATTCAATTCATGATTCATGATTCGTTTCATGATTCTTGATTCATGATTCATGATTCAATTCATGATTCATGATTCAATTCATGATTCATGATTCATGATTCGATTCATGATTCTTGATTCATGATTCATGATTCAATTCATGATTCATGATTCATGATTCAATTCATGATTCATGATTCATGATTCATGATTCAATTCATGATTTATGATTCATGATTCAATTCATAATTCGTGATTCATGATTCATGATTCAATTCATGATTCATGATTCGATTCATGATTCATGATTCATGATTCATGATTTATGATTCAATTCATGATTCAATTCATGATTCATGATTCGATTCATGATTCATGATTCATGATTCATGATTCAATTCATGATTTATGATTCATGATTTAATTCATAATTCGTGATTCATGATTCATGATTCAATTCATGATTCATGATTCGATTCATGATTCATGATTCATGATTCATGATTTATGATTCAATTCATGATTCAATTCATGATTCATGATTGATGAATTCAATTCATGATTCATGATTCATGATTTATGATTCAATTCATGATTCAATTCATGATTCATGATTCAATTCATGATTAATGATTCATGATTCAATTCATGATTCATGATTCGATTCATGAATCATGATTCATGATTTATTTCATGATTCATGATTCAATTCATGATTCAATTCATGATTCAATTTATGATTCAAGATTCAATTCATGATTCATAATTTAATTCATGATTCAATTTATGATTCATGATTCAATTCATGATTCAATTCATGATTCATGATTCATGATTCAATTCTTGATTCATGATTAAATTCATGATTCATGATTCGATTCATTTTTCATGATGCATGATTCAATTCATGATTCATGATTCATGATTCATGATTCATGATTAAATTCATGATTCATGATTCAATTCATGATTTATAATTCATGATTCATGATTCAATTCATGATTCGAATCCTGATTCAATTCATGATTCGAATCCTGATTCAATTCATGATTCATGATTCATGATTCAATTCATGATTCATGATTAATGATTCGATTCATGATTCATGATTCATGATTCAATTTATGATTCATGATTCATGATTCAATTCATGATTCATGATTCGTTTCATGATTCTTGATTCATGATTCATGATTCGATTCATGATTCATGATTCATGATTCAATTCATGATTCATGATTCATGATTCATGATTCATGATTCAATTCATAATTCATGATTAATGATTCATGATTCAATTCATGATTTATGATTCATGATTCATGATTCAATTCATGATTCATGATTCATGATTCAATTCATGATACATGATTCATGATTTATGATTTGATTCATGATTCATGATTCATGATTCATGATTCAATTCATGATTCATGATTCAATTCATAATTCGAATCCTGATTCAATTCATGATTCGAATCCTGATTCAATTCATGATTCATGATTCATGATTCAATTCATGATTCATGATTCATGATTCAAATCATGATTCATGATTCATGATTCATGATTCATGAGTCAATTCATGATTCATGATTCATGATTCAATTTATGATTCATGATTCATGATTCGATTCATGATTCATGATTCATGATTCAATTTATGATTCATGATTCATGATTCAATTCATGATTCATGATTCGTTTCATGATTCTTGATTCATGATTCATGATTCGATTCATGATTCATGATTCGATTCATGATTCATGATTCATGATTCAATTCATGATTCATGATTCATGATTAATGATTCATGATACAATTATTGATTCATGATTCATGATTCAATTCATAATTCATGATTAATGATTCATGATTCAATTCATGATTTATGATTCATGATTCAATTCATGATTCATGATTCAATTCATGATTCATGATTCAATTCATGATTCATAATTCATGATTCATGATTGAATTCATGATTCATGATTCAATTCATGATTTATGATTCATGATTCATGATTCATGATTCATGATTGAATTCATGATTCATGATTCATGATTGAATTCATGATTCATGATTCATGATTCGTTTCATGATTCTTGATTCATGATTCATGATTCGATTCATGATTCATGATTCATGATTCAATTCATGATTCATGATTCATGATTCATGATTCATGATTCAATTCATGATTCATGATTCATGATTCATGATTCAATTCATAATTCATGATTAATGATTCATGATTCAATTCATGATTCATGATTCAATTCATGATTTATGATTCATGATTCATGATTCAATTCATGATTCATGATTCATGATTCAATTCATGATTCATGATTCATGGTTCAATTCATGATTCATGATTCATGATTCAATTCATGATTCATGATTCATGTTTCAATTCATGATTCAAATTATGATTCATGATTCATGATTCAATTTATGATTCATGATTCATGATTCATGATTCATGATTCAATTCATGATTCAATTCATGATTCATGATTCAATTCATGATTCATGATTCAATTCATGATTCATGATTAAATTCATGATTCATGATTTAATTCATGATTTATAATTCATGATTCATGATTCAATTCATGATTCATGATTCAATTCATGATTTGAATCCTGATTCAATTCATGATTCGAATCCTGATTCAATTCATGATTCATGATTCACGATTCAATTCATGATTCATGATTCATGATTCAATTCATGATTCATGATTCATGAGTCAGTTCATGATTCATGATTCATGATTCAATTCATGATTCATGATTCATGATTAATGATTTGATTCATGATTCATGATTCATGATTCAATTTATGATTCATGATTCATGATTCAATTCATGATTCATGATTCGTTTCATGATTCTTGATTCATGATTCATGATTCGATTCATGATTCATGATTCATGATTCAATTCATGATTCATGATTCATGATTCAATTAATGATTCATGATTCATGATTCATGATTCATGATTCATGATTCAATTAATGATTCATGATTCATGATTCAATTCATAATTCATGATTAATGATTCATGATTCAATTCATGATTTATGATTCATGATTCATGATTCATGATTCAATTCATGATTCATGATTCATGATTCAATTCATGATACATGATTCATGATTTATGATTCATGATTCAATTCATGATTCATGATTCATGATTGATTTCATGATTCATGATTCAATTCATGATTCATGATTCATGATTCATGATTCATGAGTCAATTCATGATTCATGATTCATGATTCAATTTATGATTCATGATTCATGATTCATGATTCATGATTCAATTCATGATTCATGATTCATGATTCAATTTATGATTCATGATTCAATTCATGATTCATGATTCGTTTCATGATTCATGATTCATGATTCATGATTCAATTCATGATTCATGATTCAATTCATAATTCATGATTAATGATTCATGATTCAATTCATGATTTATGATTCATGATTCATGATTCATGATTCAATTCATGATTCATGATTCATGATTCAATTCATGATTCAATTTATGATTCATGATTCATGATTTAATTCATGATTCAATTCATGATTCATGATTCAATTCATGATTCAATTCATTATTCATGATTCATGATTCAATTCATGATTCATGATTCAATGCATGATTCATGATTCAATTCATGATTCATGATTCAATTCATTTTTTATGATTCATGATTCAATTCATGATTCATGATTCAATTCATGATTCATGATTCATGATTCATGATTCATGATTCATGATTCAATTCATGATTCAATTCATGATTCATAATTCATGATTCATGATTCAATTCATGATTCATGATTCAATTCATGTTTCGAATCCTGATTCAATTCATGATTCATGATTCAACTCATGATTCATGATTCATGATTCAATTCATGATTCATGATTCATGATTCATGATTCATGATTCATGATTCGATTCATGATTCATGATTCATGATTCATGATTCAATTCATGATTCCTGATTCATGATTTGATTCATGATTCATGATTCATGATTCAATTCATGATTCATGATTCAAGATTCATGATTCATGATTCGATTCATGATTCATGATTCAATTCATGATTAATGATTCATGATTCAATTCATGATTCATGATTCAATTCATGATTCAATTCATGATTCATGATTCGATTCATGATTCTTGATTAATGATTCGATTCATGATTAATGATTCATGATTCAATTCATGATTCATGATTCAATTCATGATTCATGATTCATGATTCGATTCATGATTCTTGATTCATGATTCATGATTCAATTCATGATTCATGATTCATGATTCAATTCATGATTCATGATTCATGATTCATGATTCAATTCATGATTTATGATTCATGATTCAATTCATAATTCGTGATTCATGATTCATGATTCAATTCATGATTCATGATTCGATTCATGATTCATGATTCATGATTCATGATTTATGATTCAATTCATGATTCAATTCATGATTTATGATTCATGATTCAATTCATAATTCATGATTCATGATTCATGATTCAATTCATGATTTATGATTCATGATTTAATTCATAATTCGTGATTCATGATTCATGATTCAATTCATGATTCATGATTCGATTCATGATTCATGATTCATGATTCATGATTTATGATTCAATTCATGATTCAATTCATGATTCATGATTGATGAATTCAATTCATGATTCATGATTCATGATTTATGATTCAATTCATGATTCAATTCATGATTCATGATTCAATTCATGATTAATGATTCATGAATCAATTCATGATTCATGATTCGATTCATGAATCATGATTCATGATTTATTTCATGATTCATGATTCAATTCATGATTCAATTCATGATTCAATTTATGATTCATGATTCATGATTCATAATTTAATTCATGATTCAATTTATGATTCATGATTCAATTCATGATTCAATTCATGGTTCATGATTCATGATTCAATTCATGATTCATGATTAAATTCATGATTCATGATTCGATTCATGATTCATGATGCATGATTCAATTCATGATTCATGATTCATGATTCGATTCATGATTCTTGATTCATGATTCATGATTCAATTCATGATTCATGATTCATGATTCAATTCATGATTCATGATTCATGATTCATGATTCAATTCATGATTTATGATTCATGATTCAATTCATAATTCGTGATTCATGATTCATGATTCAATTCATGATTCATGATTCGATTCATGATTCATGATTCATGATTCATGATTTATGATTCAATTCATGATTCAATTCATGATTTATGATTCATGATTCAATTCATAATTCATGATTCATGATTCATGATTCAATTCATGATTTATGATTCATGATTTAATTCATAATTCGTGATTCATGATTCATGATTCAATTCATGATTCATGATTCGATTCATGATTCATGATTCATGATTCATGATTTATGATTCAATTCATGATTCAATTCATGATTCATGATTGATGAATTCAATTCATGATTCATGATTCATGATTTATGATTCAATTCATGATTCAATTCATGATTCATGATTCAATTCATGATTAATGATTCATGAATCAATTCATGATTCATGATTCGATTCATGAATCATGATTCATGATTTATTTCATGATTCATGATTCAATTCATGATTCAATTCATGATTCAATTTATGATTCATGATTCATGATTCATAATTTAATTCATGATTCAATTTATGATTCATGATTCAATTCATGATTCAATTCATGGTTCATGATTCATGATTCAATTCATGATTCATGATTAAATTCATGATTCATGATTCGATTCATGATTCATGATGCATGATTCAATTCATGATTCATGATTCATGATTAAATTCATGATTTATGATTCAATTCATGATTTATAATTCATGATTCATGATTCAATTCATGATTCATGATTCAATTCATGATTCGAATCCTGATTCAATTCATGATTCGAATCCTGATTCAATTCATGATTCATGATTCATGATTCAATTCATGATTCATGATTCATGATTCAATTCATGATTAATGATTCGATTCATGATTCATGATTCATGATTCAATTTATGATTCATGATTCATGATTCAATTCATGATTCATGATTCGTTTCATGATTCTTGATTCATGATTCATGATTCGATTCATGATTCATGATTCATGATTCAATTCATGATTCATGATTCATGATTCATGATTCATGATTCAATTCATAATTCATGATTAATGATTCATGATTCAATTCATGATTTATGATTCATGATTCATGATTCATGATTCAATTCATGATTCATGATTCATGATTGAATTCATGATACATGATTCATGATTTATGATTTGATTCATGATTCATGATTCATGATTCAATTCATGATTCATGATTCAATTCATAATTCGAATCCTGATTCAATTCATGATTCGAATCCTGATTCAATTCATGATTCATGATTCATGATTCAATTCATGATTCATGATTCATGATTGAATTCATGATTCATGATTCATGATTCATGATTCATGAGTCAATTCATGATTCATGATTCAATTTATGATTCATGATTCATGATTCATGATTCGATTCATGATTCATGATTCATGATTCAATTTATGATTCATGATTCATGATTCAATTCATGATTCATGATTCGTTTCATGATTCTTGATTCATGATTCATGATTCGATTCATGATTCATGATTCGATTCATGATTCATGATTCAATTCATGATTCATGATTCATGATTAATGATTCATGATACAATTCATGATTCATGATTCATGATTCATGATTCAATTCATAATTCATGATTAATGATTCATGATTCAATTCATGATTTATGATTCATGATTCATGATTCATGATTCAATTCATGATTCATGATGCATGATTCAATTCATGATTCATGATTCAATTCATGATTCATGATTCAATTCATGATTCATAATTCATGATTCATGATTCAATTCATGATTCATGATTCAATTCATGATTTATGATTCATGATTCATGATTCATGATTCATGATTCAATTCATGATTCATGATTCATGATTGAATTCATGATTCATGATTCATGATTCAATTCATGATTCATGATTCATGAGTCAATTCATGATTCATGATTCATGATTCAATTTATGATTCATGATTCATGATTCATGATTCATGATTCAATTCATGATTCATGATTCATGATTCAATTTATGATTCATGATTCAATTTATGATTCATGATTCGTTTCATGATTCTTGATTCATGATTCATGATTCGATTCATGATTCATGATTCATGATTCAATTCATGATTCATGATTCATGATTCAATTCATGATTCATGATTCATGATTAATGATTCAATTCATAATTCATGATTAATGATTCATGATTCAATTCATGATTTATGATTCATGATTCATGATTCAATTCATGATTCATGATTCATGATTCAATTCATGATTCATGATTCATGGTTCAATTCATGATTCATGATTCATGATTCAATTCATGATTCATGATTCATGTTTCAATTCATGATTCAAATTATGATTCATGATTCATGATTCAATTCATGATTCATGATTCATGATTCATGATTCATGATTCAATTCATGATTCAATTCATGATTCATGATTCAATTCATGATTCATGATTCAATTCATGATTCATGATTAAATTCATGATTCATGATTCAATTCATGATTTATAATTCATGATTCATGATTGAATTCATGATTCATGATTCAATTCATGATTCGAATCCTGATTCAATTCATGATTCGAATCCTGATTCAATTCATGATTCATGATTCATGATTCAATTCATGATTCATGATTCATGATTCAATTCATGATTAATGATTCATGATTCATGAGTCAATTCATGATTCATGATTCATGATTCAATTCATGATTCATGATTCAATTCATGATTAATGATTCGATTCATGATTCATGATTCATGATTCAATTTATGATTCATGATTCATGATTCAATTCATGATTCATGATTCGTTTCATGATTCTTGATTCATGATTCATGATTCGATTCATGATTCATGATTCATGATTCAATTCATGATTCATGATTCATGATTCATGATTCATGATTCAATTGATGATTCATGATTCATGATTCATGATTCATGATTCAATTAATGATTCATGATTCATGATTCATGATTCATGATTCAATTCATAATTCATGATTAATGATTCATGATTCAATTCATGATTTATGATTCATGATTCATGATTCAATTCATGATTCATGATTCATGATTCAATTCATGATACATGATTCATGATTTATGATTCATGATTCAATTCATTATTCATGATTCATGATTGATTTCATGATTCATGATTCATGATTCAATTCATGATTCATGATTCATGATTCAATTCATGATTCATGATTCATGATTCATGAGTCAATTCATGATTCATGATTCATGATTCAATTTATGATTCATGATTCATGATTCATGATTCATGATTCAATTCATGATTCATGATTCAATTTATGATTCATGATTCAATTCATGATTCATGATTCGTTTCATGATTCTTGATTCATGATTCATGATTCATGATTCATGATTCAATTCATGATTCATGATTCAATTCATAATTCATGATTAATGATTCATGATTCAATTCATGATTTATGATTCATGATTCATGATTCATGATTCAATTCATGATTCATGATTCATGATTTAATTTATAATTCATGATTCAATTCATGATTCAATTCATGAATCATGATTCATGATTCAATTCATGATTCATGATTCATGGTTCAATTCATGATTCATGATTCATGATTCAATTCATGATTCATGATTCATGTTTCAATTCGTGATTCAATTCATGATTCATGATTCATGATTCAATTTATGATTCATGATTCATGATTCATGATTCATGATTCAATTCATGATTCAATTCATGATTCATGATTCAATTCATGATTCATGATTCAATTCATGATTCATGATTAAATTCATGATTCATGATTCAATTCATGATTTATAATTCATGATTCATGATTCAATTCATGATTCATGATTCAATTCATGATTCGAATCCTGATTCAATTCATGATTCAAATCCTGATTCAATTCATGATTCATGATTCATGATTCAATTCATGATTCATGATTCATGATTCAATTCATGATTCATGATTCATGATTCATGAGTCAATTCATGATTCATGATTCATGATTCAATTCATGATTCATGATTCATGATTCATGATTAATGATTCGAATTATGATTCATGATTCATGATTCAATTTATGATTCATGATTCATGATTCAATTCATGATTCATGATTCGTTTCATGATTCTTGATTCATGATTCATGATTCGATTCATGATTCATGATTCATGATTCAATTCATGATTCATGATTCATGATTCATGATTCAATTCATGATTAATGATTCATGATTGAATTCATGATTTATGATTCATGATTCATGATTCATGATTCAATTCATGATTCACGATTCATGATTCAATTCATGATACATGATTCATGATTTATGATTTGATTCATGATTCATGATTAATGATTCATGATTCAATTCATGATTCATGATTCAATTCATGATTCAATTCATGATTCATGATTCGATTCATGATTCTTGATTAATGATTCGATTCATGATTAATGATTCATGATTCAATTCATGATTCATGATTCAATTCATGATTCATGATTCATGATTCGATTCATGATTCTTGATTCATGATTCATGATTCAATTCATGATTCATGATTCATGATTCAATTCATGATTCATGATTCATGATTCATGATTCAATTCATGATTTATGATTCATGATTCAATTCATAATTCGTGATTCATGATTCATGATTCAATTCATGATTCATGATTCGATTCATGATTCATGATTCATGATTCATGATTTATGATTCAATTCATGATTCAATTCATGATTTATGATTCATGATTCAATTCATAATTCATGATTCATGATTCATGATTCAATTCATGATTTATGATTCATGATTTAATTCATAATTCGTGATTCATGATTCATGATTCAATTCATGATTCATGATTCGATTCATGATTCATGATTCATGATTCATGATTTATGATTCAATTCATGATTCAATTCATGATTCATGATTGATGAATTCAATTCATGATTCATGATTCATGATTTATGATTCAATTCATGATTCAATTCATGATTCATGATTCAATTCATGATTAATGATTCATGAATCAATTCATGATTCATGATTCGATTCATGAATCATGATTCATGATTTATTTCATGATTCATGATTCAATTCATGATTCAATTCATGATTCAATTTATGATTCATGATTCATGATTCATAATTTAATTCATGATTCAATTTATGATTCATGATTCAATTCATGATTCAATTCATGGTTCATGATTCATGATTCAATTCATGATTCATGATTAAATTCATGATTCATGATTCGATTCATGATTCATGATGCATGATTCAATTCATGATTCATGATTCATGATTCGATTCATGATTCTTGATTCATGATTCATGATTCAATTCATGATTCATGATTCATGATTCAATTCATGATTCATGATTCATGATTCATGATTCAATTCATGATTTATGATTCATGATTCAATTCATAATTCGTGATTCATGATTCATGATTCAATTCATGATTCATGATTCGATTCATGATTCATGATTCATGATTCATGATTTATGATTCAATTCATGATTCAATTCATGATTTATGATTCATGATTCAATTCATAATTCATGATTCATGATTCATGATTCAATTCATGATTTATGATTCATGATTTAATTCATAATTCGTGATTCATGATTCATGATTCAATTCATGATTCATGATTCGATTCATGATTCATGATTCATGATTCATGATTTATGATTCAATTCATGATTCAATTCATGATTCATGATTGATGAATTCAATTCATGATTCATGATTCATGATTTATGATTCAATTCATGATTCAATTCATGATTCATGATTCAATTCATGATTAATGATTCATGAATCAATTCATGATTCATGATTCGATTCATGAATCATGATTCATGATTTATTTCATGATTCATGATTCAATTCATGATTCAATTCATGATTCAATTTATGATTCATGATTCATGATTCATAATTTAATTCATGATTCAATTTATGATTCATGATTCAATTCATGATTCAATTCATGGTTCATGATTCATGATTCAATTCATGATTCATGATTAAATTCATGATTCATGATTCGATTCATGATTCATGATGCATGATTCAATTCATGATTCATGATTCATGATTAAATTCATGATTTATGATTCAATTCATGATTTATAATTCATGATTCATGATTCAATTCATGATTCATGATTCAATTCATGATTCGAATCCTGATTCAATTCATGATTCGAATCCTGATTCAATTCATGATTCATGATTCATGATTCAATTCATGATTCATGATTCATGATTCAATTCATGATTAATGATTCGATTCATGATTCATGATTCATGATTCAATTTATGATTCATGATTCATGATTCAATTCATGATTCATGATTCGTTTCATGATTCTTGATTCATGATTCATGATTCGATTCATGATTCATGATTCATGATTCAATTCATGATTCATGATTCATGATTCATGATTCATGATTCAATTCATGATTCATGATTCATGATTGAATTCATGATTCATGATTCATGATTCATGATTCATGAGTCAATTCATGATTCATGATTCAATTTATGATTCATGATTCATGATTCATGATTCGATTCATGATTCATGATTCATGATTCAATTTATGATTCATGATTCATGATTCAATTCATGATTCATGATTCGTTTCATGATTCTTGATTCATGATTCATGATTCGATTCATGATTCATGATTCGATTCATGATTCATGATTCAATTCATGATTCATGATTCATGATTAATGATTCATGATACAATTCATGATTCATGATTCATGATTCATGATTCAATTCATAATTCATGATTAATGATTCATGATTCAATTCATGATTTATGATTCATGATTCATGATTCATGATTCAATTCATGATTCATGATGCATGATTCAATTCATGATTCATGATTCAATTCATGATTCATGATTCAATTCATGATTCATAATTCATGATTCATGATTCAATTCATGATTCATGATTCAATTCATGATTTATGATTCATGATTCATGATTCATGATTCATGATTCAATTCATGATTCATGATTCATGATTGAATTCATGATTCATGATTCATGATTCAATTCATGATTCATGATTCATGAGTCAATTCATGATTCATGATTCATGATTCAATTTATGATTCATGATTCATGATTCATGATTCATGATTCAATTCATGATTCATGATTCATGATTCAATTTATGATTCATGATTCAATTTATGATTCATGATTCGTTTCATGATTCTTGATTCATGATTCATGATTCGATTCATGATTCATGATTCATGATTCAATTCATGATTCATGATTCATGATTCAATTCATGATTCATGATTCATGATTAATGATTCAATTCATAATTCATGATTAATGATTCATGATTCAATTCATGATTTATGATTCATGATTCATGATTCAATTCATGATTCATGATTCATGATTCAATTCATGATTCATGATTCATGGTTCAATTCATGATTCATGATTCATGATTCAATTCATGATTCATGATTCATGTTTCAATTCATGATTCAAATTATGATTCATGATTCATGATTCAATTCATGATTCATGATTCATGATTCATGATTCATGATTCAATTCATGATTCAATTCATGATTCATGATTCAATTCATGATTCATGATTCAATTCATGATTCATGATTAAATTCATGATTCATGATTCAATTCATGATTTATAATTCATGATTCATGATTGAATTCATGATTCATGATTCAATTCATGATTCGAATCCTGATTCAATTCATGATTCGAATCCTGATTCAATTCATGATTCATGATTCATGATTCAATTCATGATTCATGATTCATGATTCAATTCATGATTAATGATTCATGATTCATGAGTCAATTCATGATTCATGATTCATGATTCAATTCATGATTCATGATTCAATTCATGATTAATGATTCGATTCATGATTCATGATTCATGATTCAATTTATGATTCATGATTCATGATTCAATTCATGATTCATGATTCGTTTCATGATTCTTGATTCATGATTCATGATTCGATTCATGATTCATGATTCATGATTCAATTCATGATTCATGATCCATGATTCATGATTCATGATTCAATTGATGATTCATGATTCATGATTCATGATTCATGATTCAATTAATGATTCATGATTCATGATTCATGATTCATGATTCAATTCATAATTCATGATTAATGATTCATGATTCAATTCATGATTTATGATTCATGATTCATGATTCAATTCATGATTCATGATTCATGATTCAATTCATGATACATGATTCATGATTTATGATTCATGATTCAATTCATTATTCATGATTCATGATTGATTTCATGATTCATGATTCATGATTCAATTCATGATTCATGATTCATGATTCAATTCATGATTCATGATTCATGATTCATGAGTCAATTCATGATTCATGATTCATGATTCAATTTATGATTCATGATTCATGATTCATGATTCATGATTCAATTCATGATTCATGATTCAATTTATGATTCATGATTCAATTCATGATTCATGATTCGTTTCATGATTCTTGATTCATGATTCATGATTCATGATTCATGATTCAATTCATGATTCATGATTCAATTCATAATTCATGATTAATGATTCATGATTCAATTCATGATTTATGATTCATGATTCATGATTCATGATTCAATTCATGATTCATGATTCATGATTTAATTTATAATTCATGATTCAATTCATGATTCAATTCATGAATCATGATTCATGATTCAATTCATGATTCATGATTCATGGTTCAATTCATGATTCATGATTCATGATTCAATTCATGATTCATGATTCATGTTTCAATTCGTGATTCAATTCATGATTCATGATTCATGATTCAATTTATGATTCATGATTCATGATTCATGATTCATGATTCAATTCATGATTCAATTCATGATTCATGATTCAATTCATGATTCATGATTCAATTCATGATTCATGATTAAATTCATGATTCATGATTCAATTCATGATTTATAATTCATGATTCATGATTCAATTCATGATTCATGATTCAATTCATGATTCGAATCCTGATTCAATTCATGATTCAAATCCTGATTCAATTCATGATTCATGATTCATGATTCAATTCATGATTCATGATTCATGATTCAATTCATGATTCATGATTCATGATTCATGAGTCAATTCATGATTCATGATTCATGATTCAATTCATGATTCATGATTCATGATTCATGATTAATGATTCGAATTATGATTCATGATTCATGATTCAATTTATGATTCATGATTCATGATTCAATTCATGATTCATGATTCGTTTCATGATTCTTGATTCATGATTCATGATTCGATTCATGATTCATGATTCATGATTCAATTCATGATTCATGATTCATGATTCATGATTCAATTCATGATTAATGATTCATGATTGAATTCATGATTTATGATTCATGATTCATGATTCATGATTCAATTCATGATTCACGATTCATGATTCAATTCATGATACATGATTCATGATTTATGATTTGATTCATGATTCATGATTCATGATTCATGATTCAATTCATGATTCATGATTCAATTCATGATTCGAATCCTGATTCAATTCATGATTCGAATCCTGATTCAATTCATGATTCATGCTTCATGATTCAATTCATGATTCATGATTCATGATTCAATTCATGATTCATGATTCATGATTCATGAGTCAATTCATGATTCATGATTCATGATTCAATTTATGATTCATGATTCATGATTCAATTCATGATTCATGATTCGTTTCATGATTCTTGATTCATGATTCATGATTCGATTCATGATTCATGATTCATGATTCAATTAATGATTCATGATTCATGATTCATGATTCAATTCATGATTAATGATTCATGATTGAATTCATGATTTATGATTCATGATTCATGATTCATGATTCAATTCATGATTCACGATTCATGATTCAATTCATGATACATGATTCATGATTTATGATTTGATTCATGATTCATGATTCATGATTCAATTCATGATTCATGATTCAATTCATGATTCGAATCCTGATTCAATTCATGATTCGAATCCTGATTCAATTCATGATTCATGCTTCATGATTCAATTCATGATTCATGATTCATGATTCAATTCATGATTCATGATTCATGATTCATGATTCATGAGTCACTTCATGATTCATGATTCATGATTCAATTTATGATTCATGATTCATGATTCATGATTCATGATTCGATTCATGATTCATGATTCATGATTCAATTTATGATTCATGATTCATGATTCATGATTCAATTCATGATTCATGATTCGTTTCATGATTCTTGATTCATGATTCATGATCCGATTCATGATTCATGATTCGATTCATGATTCATGATTCATGATTCAATTCATGATTCATGATTAATGATTAATGATTCATGATTCATGATTCAATTCATGATTCATGATTCATGATTCAATTCATGATACATGATTCATGATTTATGATTTGATTCATGATTCATGATTCAATTCATGATTCATGATTCAATTCATAATTCGAATCCTGATTCAATTCATGATTCGAATCCTGATTCAATTCATGATTCATGCTTCATGATTCAATTCATGATTCATGATTCATGATTCAATTCATGATTCATGGTTCATGATTCATGATTCAATTCATAATTCATGATTAATGATTCATGATTCAATTCATGATTTATGATTCATGATTCATGATTCATGATTCAATTCATGATTCATGATGCATGATTCAATTCATGATTCATGATTCAATTCATGATTCATGATTCAATTCATGATTCATAATTCATGATTCATGATTCAATTCATGATTCATGATTCAATTCATGATTCATGATTCATAATTCATGATTCATGATTCAATTCATGATTCATGATTCATGATTGAATTCATGATTCATGATTCATGATTGAATTCATGATTCATGATTCATGATTCATGAGTCAATTCATGATTCATGATTCATGATTCAATTCATGATTCATGATTCATGATTCAATTTATGATTCATGATTCAATTCATGATTCATGATTCGTTTCATGATTCTTGATTCATGATTCATGATTCGATTCATGATTCATGATTCATGATTCAATTCATGATTCATGATTCATGATTCATGATTCATGATTCAATTCATGATTCATGATTCATGATTCAATTCATAATTCATGATTAATGATTCATGATTCAATTCATGATTTATGATTCATGATTCATGATTCATGATTCAATTCATTATTCATGATTCATGATTCAATTCATGATTCATGATTTAATTTATAATTCATGATTCAATTCATGATTCAATTCATGAATCATGATTCATGATTCAATTCATGATTCATGATTCATGGTTCAATTCATGATTCATGATTCAATTCATGATTCATGATTCAATTCATGATTCAATTCATGATTCATGATTCATGATTCAATTTATGATTCATGATTCATGATTCATGATTAATTATTCAATTCATGATTCAATTCATGATTCATGATTCAATTCATGATTCATGATTCAATTCATGATTCATGATTCATGATTCAATTCATGATTCATGATTCGATTCATGAATCATGATTCATAATTCAATTCATGATTCATGATTCGATTCATGATTCATGATTCAATTCATGATTCAATTTATGATTCATGATTCATGATTCATGATTTAATTCATGATTCAATTCATGATTCATGATTCAATTCATGATTCATGATTCAATTCATGATTCATGATTCATGATTCAATTCATGATTTATAATTCATGATTCATGATTCAATTCATGATTCATGATTCAATTCATGATTCGAATCCTGATTCAATTCATGATTCGAATCCTGATTCAATTCATGATTCATGATTCAATTCATGATTCATGATTCATGATTCAATTCATGATTCATGATTCATGATTCATGAGTCAATTCATGATTCATGATTCATGATTCAATTCATGATTCATGATTCATGATTCATAATTCATGATTAATGATTCGATTCATGATTCATGATTCATGATTCAATTTATGATTCATGATTCATGATTCAATTCATGATTCATGATTCGTTTCATGATTCTTGATTCATGATTCATGATTCGATTCATGATTCATGATTCATGATTCAATTCATGATTCATGATTCATGATTCATGATTCATGATTCAATTCATAATTCATGATTAATGATTCATGATTCATGATTCAATTCATGATTTATGATTCATGATTCATGATTCATAATTCAATTCATGATTCATGATTCATGATTCAATTCATGATACATGATTCATGATTTATGATTTGATTCATGATTCATGATTCATGATTCATGATTCAATTCATGATTCATGATTCAATTCATGATTCGAATCCTGATTCAATTCATGATTCATGATTCATGATTCAATTCATGATTCATGATTGAATTCATGATTCATGATTCATGATTCATGATTCATGAGTCAATTCATGATTCATGATTCATGATTCAATTTATGATTCATGATTCATGATTCATGATACATGATTCGATTCATGATTCATGATTCATGATTCAATTTATGATTCATGATTCATGATTCAATTCATGATTCATGATTCGTTTCATGATTCTTGATTCATGATTCATGATTCAATTCATGATTCATGATTCGATTCATGATTCATGATTCATGATTCAATTCATGATTCATGATTCATGATTAATGATTCATGATACAATTCATGATTCATGATTCATGATTCATGATTCAATTCATAATTCATGATTAATGATTCATAATTCAATTCATGATTCATGATGCATGATTCAATTCATGATTCATGATTCAATTCATGATTCATGATTCAATTCATGATTCATAATTCATGATTCATGATTCAATTCATGATTCATGATTCAATTCATGATTCATGATTCATGATTCATGATTCATGATTCAATTTATGATTCATGATTCATGATTGAATTCATGATTCATGATTCATGATTCAATTCATGATTCATGATTCATGATTCATGAGTCAATTCATGATTCATGATTCATGATTCAATTTATGATTCATGATTCATGATTCATGATTCATGATTCAATTCATGATTCATGATTCATGATTCAATTTATGATTCATGATTCAATTCATGATTCATGATTCGTTTCATGATTCTTGATTCATGATTCCTGATTCGATTCATGATTCATGATTCATGATTCAATTCATGATTCATGATTCATGATTCATGATTCATGATTCAATTCATGATTCATGATTCATGATTCATGATTCAATTCATAATTCATGATTAATGATTCATGATTCAATTCATGATTTATGATTCATGATTCATGATTCATTATTCAATTCATGATTCATGATTCATGATTCGATTCATGATTCATGATTCATGGTTCAATTCATGATTCATGATTCATGATTCAATTCATGATTCATGATTCATGGTTCAATTCATGATTCAAATTATGATTCATGATTCATGATTCAATTTATGATTCATGATTCATGATTCATGATTCATGATTCAATTCATGATTCAATCCATGATTCATGATTCAATTCATGATTCATGATTCAATTCATGATTCATGATTAAATTCATGATTCATGATTCAATTCATGATTTATAATTCATGATTCATGATTCAATTCATGATTCATGATTCAATTCATGATTCGAATCCTGATTCAATTCATGATTCGAATCCTGATTCAATTCATGATTCATGATTCATGATTCAATTCATGATTCATGATTCATGATTCAATTCATGATTCATGATTCATGAGTCAATTCATGATTCATGATTCATGATTCAATTCATGATTCATGATTAATGATTCGATTCATGATTCATGATTCATGATTCAATTTATGATTCATGATTCATGATTCAATTCATGATTCATGATTCGTTTCATGATTCTTGATTCATGATTCATGATTCGATTCATGATTCATGATTCATGATTCATGATTCATGATTCATGATTCAATTAATGATTCATGATTCATGATTCATGATTCAATTCATAATTCATGATTAATGATTCATGATTCAATTCATGATTTATGATTCATGATTCATGATTCATGATTCAATTCATGATTCATGATTCATGATTCAATTCATGATACATGATTCATGATTTATGATTCATGATTCAATTCATGATTCATGATTCATGAGTCAATTCATGATTCATGATTCATGATTCAATTTATGATTCATGATTCATGATTCATGATTCATGATTCAATTCATGATTCATGATTCATGATTCAATTTATGATTCATGATTCAATTCATGATTCATGATTCGTTTCATGATTCTTGATTCATGATTCATGATTCGATTCATGATTCATGATTCATGATTCAATTCATGATTCATGATTCATGATTCATGATTCATGATTCAATTCATGATTCATGATTCAATTCATAATTCATGATTAATGATTCATGATTCAATTCATGATTTATGATTCATGATTCATGATTCATGATTCAATTCATGATTCATGATTCATGATTTAATTTATAATTCATGATTCAATTCATGATTCAATTCATGATTCAATTCATGATTGAATTCATGATTGAATTCATGATTCAATTCATGAATCATGATTCATGATTCAATTCATGATTCATGATTCATGGTTCAATTCATTATTCATGATTCATGATTCAATTCATGATTCATGATTCAAGTTTCAATTCATGATTCAATTCATGATTCATGATTCATGATTCAATTTATGATTCATGATTCATGATTCATGATTCATGATTCAATTCATGATTCAATTCATGATTCATGATTCAATTCATGATTCATGATTCAATTCATGATTCATGATTAAATTCATGATTCATGATTCAATTCATGATTTATAATTCATGATTCATGATTCAATTCATGATTCATGATTCAATTCTTGATTCGAATCCTGATTGAATTCATGATTCGAATCCTGATTCAATTCATGATTCATGATTCATGATTCAATTCATGATTCATGATTCATGATTCAATTCATGATTCATGATTCATGATTCATGAGTCAATTCATGATTCATGATTCATGATTCATGAGTCAATTCATGATTCATGATTCATGATTCATGAGTCAATTCATGATTCATGATTCATGATTCAATTCATGATTCATGATTCATGATTCATGATTAATGATTCGATTCATGATTCATGATTCATGATTCAATTTATGATTCATGATTCATGATTCAATTCATGATTCATGATTCGTTTCATGATTCTTGATTCATGATTCATTATTCGATTCATGATTCATGATTCATGATTCAATTCATCATTCATGATTCATGATTCATGATTCATGATTCAATTAATGATTCATGATTTATGATTCATGATTCATGATTCAATTCATAATTCATGATTAATGATTCATGATTCAATTCATGATTTATGATTCATGATTCATGATTCATGATTCAATTCATTATTCATGATTCATGATTCAATTCATGATACATGATTCATGATTTATGATTTGATTCATGATTCATGATTCATGATTCATGATTCAATTCATGATTCATGATTCAATTCATGATACATGATTCATGATTTATGATTTGATTCATGATTCATGATTCATGATTCATGATTCAATTCATGATTCATGATTCAATTCATGATTCATGATTCATGATTCAATTCATGATTCATGATTCATGATTCATGAGTCAATTCATGATTCATGATTCATGATTCAATTTATGATTCATGATTCATGATTCATGATTCGATTCATGATTCATGATTCATGATTCAATTTATGATTCATGATTCATGATTCATGATTCAATTCATGATTCATGATTCGTTTCATGATTCTTGATTCATGATTCATGATTCGATTCATGATTCATGATTCGATTCATGATTCATGATTCATGATTGAATTCATGATTCATGATTCATGATTAATGATTCATGATACAATTCATGATTCATGGTTCATGATTCATGATTCAATTCATAATTCATGATTAATGATTCATGATTCAATTCATGATTTATGATTCATGATTCATGATTCATGATTCAATTCATGATTCATGATGCATGATTCAATTCATGATTCATGATTCAATTCATGATTCATGATTCAATTCATGATTCATAATTCATGATTCATGATTCAATTCATGATTCATGATTCAATTCATGATTCATGATTCATGATTCATAATTCATGATTCATGATTCAATTCATGATTCATGATTCATGATTGAATTCATGATTCATGATTCATGATTTAATTCATGATTCATGATTCATGATTCATGAGTCAATTCATGATTCATGATTCATGATTCATGATTCATGATTCAATTCATGATTCATGATTCAATTTATGATTCATGATTCAATTCATGATTCATGATTCGTTTCATGATTCTTGATTCATGATTCATGATTCGATTCATGATTCATGATTCATGATTCAATTCATGATTCATGATTCATGATTCATGATTCATGATTCAATTCATGATTCATGATTCATGATTCATGATTCAATTCATAATTCATGATTAATGATTCATGATTCAATTCATGATTTATGATTCATGATTCATGATTCATGATTCAATTCATTATTCATGATTCATGATTCAATTCATGATTCATGATTCATGATTTAATTTATAATTCATGATTTAATTCATGATTCAATTCATGAATCATGATTCATGATTCAATTCATGATTCATGATTCATGGTTCAATTCATGATTCATGATTCATGATTCAATTCATGATTCATGATTCATGATTCAATTCATGATTCAATTCATGATTCATGATTCATGATTCAATTTATGATTCATGATTCATGATTCATGATTCAATTCATGATTCAATTCATGATTCATGATTCAATTCATGATTCATGATTCAATTCATGATTCATGATTCATGATTCAATTCATGATTCATGATTCGATTCATGAATCATGATTCATAATTCAATTCATGATTCATGATTCATGATTCGAATCATGATTCATGATTCAATTCATGATTCAATTTATGATTCATGATTCATGATTCATGATTCAATTCATGATTCAATTCATGATTCATGATTCAATTCATGATTCATGATTCAATTCATGATTCATGATTCATGATTCAATTCATGATTCATGATTAAATTTATGATTCATGATTCGATTCATGATTCATGATGCATGATTTAATTCATGATTCATGATTCATGATTCATGATTCATGATTCATGATTCAATTCATGATTCATGATTCAATTCAGGATTCATAATTCAGGATTCATGATTTAATTCATGATTCATGATTCAATTCATGATTCGAATCCTGATTCAATTCAAGATTCGAATCCTGATTCAATTCATGATTAACGATTCATGATTCAATTCATGATTCATGATTCATGATTCATGATTCCATTCATGATTCATGATTCATGATTCAATTCATGATTCATGATTCATGATTCATTTTTCATGATTCATGATTCGATTCATGATTCATGATTCATGATTCAATTTATGATTCATGATTCATGATTCAATTCATGATTCATGATTCGTTTCATGATTCTTGATTCATGATTTATGATTCATGATTCATGATTCTTGATTCATGATTCAATTCATGATTTATGATTCATGATTCATGATTCAATTCATGATTCATGATTTATGATTCATGATTCATGATTCATGATTCAATTCATGATTCATGATTCAATTCATGATTCATGATTCATGATTTATGATTCGATTCATGATTCATGATTCATGATTCATGATTCAATTCATGATTTATGATTCAATTCATGATTCATGATTCATGATTCAATTCATGATTCATGATTCATGATTCAATTCATGATTCATGATTCGATTCATGATTCATGATTCATGATTCAATTCATGATTCATGATTCAAGATTCATGATTCATGATTTATGATTCAATTCATGATTCATGATTCATGATTCGATTCATGATTCATGATTCAATTCATGATTCATGATTCAAGATTCATGATTCATGATTTATGATTCAATTCATGATTCATGATTCAAGATTCATGATTCATGATTTATGATTCAATTCATGATTCATGATTCATGATTATAGATTCATGATTCAATTCATGATTCATGATTCAATTCATGATTCAGTTCATGAATCATGATTTGATTCATGATTCTTGATTCATGATTCATGATTCTTGATTCATGATTCATGATTCATGATTCAATTTATGATTCTTGATTCATGATTCATGATTCGATTCATGATTCTAGATTCATGATTCAATTCATGATTCATGATTAAATTCATGATTCAAGATTCATGATTCGATTCATGATTCATGATTCAATTCATGATTCATGATTCATGATTCAATTCATTATTCAATTCATGATTCATGATTCGATTCATGATTCATGATTCAATTCATGATTCATGATTCATGATTCAATTCATGATTCATGATTCATGATTCAATTCATGATTCAATTCATGATTCATGATTCATGATTCAATTTATGATTCATGACTCAAGATTCATGATTCATGATTTATGATTCAATTCATGATTCATGATTCATGATTCGATTCATGATTCATGATTCAATTCATGATTCATGATTCAAGATTCATGATTCATGATTTATGATTCAATTCATGATTCATGATTCAAGATTCATGATTCATGATTTATGATTCAATTCATGATTCATGATTCATGATTATAGATTCATGATTCAATTCATGATTCATGATTCAATTCATGATTCAATTCATGAATCATGATTTGATTCATGATTCTTGATTCATGATTCATGATTCTTGATTCATGATTCATGATTCATGATTCATGATTCATGATTCAATTCATAATTCATGATTCATGATTCATGATTCATGATTCAATTTATGATTCTTGATTCATGATTCATGATTAGATTCATGATTCTAGATTCATGATTCAATTCATGATTCATGATTAAATTCATGATTCAAGATTCATGATTCGATTCATGATTCATGATTCAATTCATGATTCATGATTCATGATTCAATTCATTATTCAATTCATGATTCATGATTCGATTCATGATTCATGATTCAATTCATGATTCATGATTCATGATTCAATTCATGATTCATGATTCATGATTCAATTCATGATTCAATTCATGATTCATGATTCATGATTCAATTTATGATTCATGATTCATGATTCAATTCATGATTCATGATTCAATTCATGATTCATGATTCGATTCATGAATCATGATTCATGATTCAATTCATGATTCATGAATCATGATTCAATTCATGATTCATGATTCCTGATTCAATTCATGATTCAATTTATGATTCATGATTCATGATTCATAATTTAATTCATGATTTAATTTATGATTCATGATTCAATTCATGATTCAATTCATGATTCATGATTCATGATTCAATTCATGATTCATGATTCAATTCATGATTCATGATTAAATTATGATTCATGATTTGATTCATGATTCATGATTCATAATTCATGATTCATGATTCAATTCATGATTCATGATTCAATTCATGATTCATAATTCATGATTCATGATTCAATTCATGACTCATGATTCAATTCATGATTTGAATCCTGATTCAATTCATGATTCGAATCCTGATTCAATTCATGATTCATGATTCAATTCATGATTCATGATTCAGGATTCAATTCATGATTCATGATTCATGATTCATGATTCATGATTCAATTCATAATTCATGATTAATGATTCATGATTCAATTCATGATTTATGATTCATTATTCATGATTCATGATTCAATTCATGATTCATGATTCATGATTCAATTCATGATACATGATTCATGATTTATGATTCGATTCATTATTCATGATTCATGATTCATGATTCAATTCATGATTCATGATTCAATTCATGATTCATGATTCATGATTCATGATTCGTGATTCAATTCATGATTCATGATTCATGATTCAATTCATGATTCATGATTCATGATTCCTGATTCATAATTCGATTCATGATTCATGATTCATGATTCAATTCATGATTCATGATTCAAGATTCATGATTCGTGATTCGATTCATGATTCATGATTCAATTCATGATTAATGATTCATGATTCAATTCATGATTCATGATTCAATTCATGATTCAATTCATGATTCATGATTCGATTCATGATTCTTGATTCATGATTCGATTCATGATTCATGATTCATGATTCAATTCATGATTCATGATTCAATTCATGATTCAATTCATGATTCATGATTCGATTCATGATTCTTGATTCATGATTCGATTCATGATTCATGATTCATGATTCAATTCATGATTCATGATTCAATTCATGATTCATGATTCATGATTCAATTCATGATTCATGATTCATGATTCATGATTCAATTCATGATTCAATTCATGATTTAATTCATGATTCATGATTCAATTCATGATTCAATTCATTAATTCATGATTCGATTCATGATTCATGATTCAATTCATGATTCATGATTCAATTCATGATTCATGATTCGATTCATGATTCATGATTCAATTCATGATTCATGATTCAATTCATGATTCATGATTCATGATTCAATTCATGATTCAATTCATGATTCATGATTCATGATTCAATTTATGATTCATGATTCATGATTCATGAATCAATTCATGATTCAATTCATGATTCATGATTGATGAATTCAATTCATGATGCATGATTCAATTCATGATTCATGATTCATAATTCATGATTCATGATTCAATTCATGATTCATGATTCATGATTCAATTCATGATTCATAATTCATGATTCATGATTCAATTCATGACTCATGATTCAATTCATGATTTGAATCCTGATTCAATTCATGATTCGAATCCTGATTCAATTCATGATTCATGATTCAATTCATGATTCATGATTCAGGATTCAATTCATGATTCATGATTCATGATTCATGATTCATGATTCAATTCATAATTCATGATTAATGATTCATGATTCAATTCATGATTTATGATTCATGATTCATGATTCATGATTCAATTCATGATTCATGATTCATGATTCAATTCATGATACATGATTCATGATTTATGATTCGATTCATTATTCATGATTCATGATTCATGATTCAATTCATGATTCATGATTCAATTCATGATTCATGATTCATGATTCATGATTCGTGATTCAATTCATGATTCATGATTCATGATTCAATTCATGATTCATGATTCATGATTCCTGATTCATAATTCGATTCATGATTCATGATTCATGATTCAATTCATGATTCATGATTCAAGATTCATGATTCGTGATTCGATTCATGATTCATGATTCAATTCATGATTAATGATTCATGATTCAATTCATGATTCATGATTAAATTCATGATTCAATTCATGATTCATGATTCGATTCATGATTCTTGATTCATGATTCGATTCATGATTCATGATTCATGATTCAATTCATGATTCATGATTCAATTCATGATTCATGATTCATGATTCGATTCATGATTCATGATTCATGATTCATGATTCAATTCATGATTCATGATTCAATTCATGATTCAATTCATGATTCATGATTCAATTCATGATTCAATTCATTAATTCATGATTCGATTCATGATTCATGATTCAATTCATGATTCATGATTCAATTCATGATTCATGATTCGATTCATGATTCATGATTCAATTCATAATTCATGATTCAATTCATGATTCATGATTCATGATTCAATTCATGATTCAATTCATGATTCATGATTCATGATTCAATTTATGATTCATGATTCATGATTCATGAATCAATTCATGATTCAATTCATGATTCATGATTGATGAATTCAATTCATGATGCATGATTCATGATTTATGATTCAATTCATGATTCAATTCATGATTCATGATTCAATTCATGATTCATGATTCAATTCATGATTCATGATTTAATTCATGATTCATGATTCATGATTCAATTCATGATTCAATTCATGATTCATGATTGATGAATTCAATTCATGATTCATGATTCATGATTTATGATTCAATTCATGATTCAATTCATGATTCATGATTCAATTCATGATTCATGATTCAATTCATGATTCATGATTCATGATTCAATTCATGATTCAATTTATGATTCATGATTCATGATTCATAATTTAATTCATGATTCAATTTATGATTCATGATTCAATTCATGATTCAATTCATGATTCATGATTCAATTCATGATTCATGATTCAATTCATGATTCATGATTCAATTCATGATTCATGATTAAATTCATGATTCATGATTCGATTCATGATTCAAGATGCATGATTCAATTCATGATTCATGATTCAATTCATGATTCATGATTCAATTCATGATTCATAATTCATGATTCATGATTCAATTCATGATTCATGATTCAATTCATGATTCGAATCCTGATTCAATTCATGATTCGAATCCTGATTCAATTCATGATTCATGATTCATGATTCAATTCATGATTCATGATTCATGATTCAATTCATGATTCATGATTCATGATTCATGATTCATGGGTCAATTCATGATTCATGATTCATGATTCAATTTATAATTCATGATTCATGATTCATGATTGGATTCATGATTCATGATTCATGATTCAATTTATGATTCATGATTCATGATTCAATTCATGATTCATGATTCGTTTCATGATTCTTGATTCATGATTCATGATTCGATTCATGATTCATGATTCATGATTCAATTCATGATTCATGATTCATGATTCATGATTCAATTCATGATTCAATTTATGATTCATGATTCATGATTCATAATTTAATTCATGATTCAATTTATGATTCATGATTCAATTCATGATTCAATTCATGATTCATGATTCATGATTCAATTCATGATTCATGATTAAATTCATGATTCATGATTTGATTCATGATTCATGATGCATGATTCAATTCATGATTCATAATTCATGATTCATGATTCAATTCATGATTCAAGATTCAATTCGTGATTCATAATTCATGATTCATGATTCAATTCATGATTCATGATTCAATTCATGATTCGAATTCTGATTTAATTCATGATTCGAATCCTGATTCAATTCATGATTCATGATTCAATTCATGATTCATGATTCATGATTCAATTCATGATTCATGATTCATGATTCATGATTCATGAGTCAATTCATGATTCATGATTCATGATTCAATTCATAATTCATGATTCATGATTCATGATTCATGATTCGATTCATGATTCATGATTCATGATTCAATTTATAATTCATGATTCATGATTCAATTCATGATTCATGATTCGTTTCATGATTCTTGATTCATGATTCATGATTCGATTCATGATTCATGATTCATGATTCAAATTATGATTCATGATTCAGGATTCAATTCATGATTCATGATTCAATTCATGATTCATGATTCATGATTCATGATTCAATTCATAATTCATGATTAATGATTCATGATTCAATTCATGATTTATGATTCATGATTCATGATTCATGATTTATGATTCGATTCATTATTCATGATTCATGATTCATGATTAAATTCATGATTCATGATTCAATTCATGATTCATGATTCATGATTCATGATTCGTGATTCAATTCATGATTCATGATTCATGATTCAATTCATGATTCATGATTCATGATTCCTGATTCATGATTCGATTCATGATTCATGATTCATGATTCAATTTATGATTCATGATTCAAGATTCATGATTCAATTCATGATTCATGATTCAATTCATGATTCATGATTCATGATTCAATTCATGATTCATGATTCATGATTCATGATTCATGAGTCAATTCATGATTCATGATTCATGATTCAATTCATAATTCATGATTCATGATTCATGATTCATGATTCGATTCATGATTCATGATTCATGATTCAATTTATAATTCATGATTCATGATTCAATTCATGATTCATGATTCGTTTCATGATTCTTGATTCATGATTCATGATTCGATTCATGATTCATGATTCATGATTCAAATTATGATTCATGATTCAGGATTCAATTCATGATTCATGATTCATGATTCATGATTCAATTCATAATTCATGATTAATGATTCATGATTCAATTCATGATTTATGATTCATGATTCATGATTCATGATTCATGATTCAATTCATAATTCATGATTAATGATTCATGATACATGATTCATGATTTATGATTCGATTCATTATTCATGATTCATGATTCATGATTAAATTCATGATTCATGATTCAATTCATGATTCATGATTCATGATTCATGATTCGTGATTCAATTCATGATTCATGATTCATGATTCAATTCATGATTCATGATTCCTGATTCATGATTCGATTCATGATTCATGATTCATGATTCAATTTATGATTCATGATTCAAGATTCATGATTCATGATTCGATTCATGATTCATGATTCAATTCATGATTAATGATTCATGATTCAATTCATGATTCATGATTCAATTCATGATTCAATTCATGTTTCATGATTCGATTCATGATTCTTGATTAATGATTCGATTCATGATTAATGATTCATGATTCAATTCATGATTCATGATTCAATTCATGATTCATGATTCATGATACGATTCATGATTCTTGATTCATGATTCATGATTCAATTCATGATTCATGATTCATGATTCAATTCATGATTCATGATTCAATTCATGATTCTTGATTCATGATTCATGATTCAATTCATGATTCATGATTCATGATTCAATTCATGATTCATGATTCAATTCATGATTTATGATTCATGATTCAATTCATGATTCATGATTTAATTCATGATTCAATTCATGATTCATGATTCGATTCATGATTCATGATTCAATTCATGATTCATGATTCAATTCATGATTCATGATTCGATTCATGATTCATGATTCCATTCATGATTCATGATTCAATTCATGATTCATGATTCATGATTCAATTCATGATTCAATTCATGATTCATGATTCATGATTCAATTTATTATTCATGATTCATGATTTAATTCATGATTCAATTCATGATTCATGATTCAATTTATTATTCATGATTCATGATTTATAATTCAATTCATGATTCATGATTCATGGTTCAATTCATGATTCATGATTCGATTCATGATTCAATTCATGATTCATAAATCATGATTCATGATTCATGATTCGATTCATGATTCAATTCATGATTCATGATTCATGATTCATGATTCAATTCATAATTCATGATTCATGATTCATGATTCATGATTCAATTTATGATTCTTGATTCATGATTCATGATTCGATTCATGATTCTAGATTCATGATTCAATTCATGATTCATGATTAAATTCATGATTCAAGATTCATGATTCGATTCATGATTCATGATTCAATTCATGATTCATGATTCATGATTCAATTCATTATTCGATTCATGATTCATGATTCGATTCATGATTCATGATTCAATTCATGATTCATGATTCATGATTTAATTCATGATTCATGATTCATGATTCATGATTCATGATTCAATTCATGATTCATGATTCATGATTCAATTCATGATTCAATTCATGATTCATGATTCATGATTCAATTTATGATTCATGATTCATGATTCAATTCATGATTCATGATTCAATTCATGATTCATGATTCAATTCATGATTCATGATTCAATTCATGATTCATGATTCGATTCATGAATCATGATTCATGATTCAATTCTTGATTCATGAATCATGATTCAATTCATGATTCATGATTCATGATTCAATTCATGATTCAATTTATGATTCATGATTCATGATTCATAATTTAATTCATGATTTAATTTATGATTCATGATTCAATTCATGATTCAATTCATGATTCATGATTCATGATTCAATTCATGATTCATGATTCAATTCATGATTCATGATTCAATTCATGATTCATGATTAAATTATGATTCATGATTCGATTCATGATTCATGATGCATGATTCAATTCATGATTCATGATTCGATTCATGATTCATGATGCATGATTCAATTCATGATTCATGATCCATAATTCATGATTCATGATTCAATTCATGATTCATGATTCAATTCATGATTCATAATTCATGATTCATGATTCAATTCATGACTCATGATTCAATTCATGATTTGAATCCTGATTCAATTCATGATTCGAATCCTGATTCAATTCATGATTCATGATTCAATTCATGATTCATGATTCAGGATTCAATTCATGATTCATGATTCATGATTCATGATTCATGATTCAATTCATAATTCATGATTAATGATTCATGATTCAATTCATGATTTATGATTCATGATTCATGATTCATGTTTCATTTCATGATTCATGATTCATGATTCAATTCATGATTCATGATTCAATTCATGATTTATGATTCATGATTCAATTCATGATTCATGATTTAATTCATGATTCAATTCATGATTCATGATTCGATTCATGATTCATGATTCAATTCATGATTCATGATTCAATTCATGATTCATGATTCGATTCATGATTCATGATTCCATTCATGATTCATGATTCAATTCATGATTCATGATTCATGATTCAATTCATGATTCAATTCATGATTCATGATTCATGATTCAATTTATTATTCATGATTCATGATTTAATTCATGATTCAATTCATGATTCATGATTCAATTTATTATTCATGATTCATGATTTATAATTCAATTCATGATTCATGATTCATGGTTCAATTCATGATTCATGATTCGATTCATGATTCAATTCATGATTCATAAATCATGATTCATGATTCATGATTCGATTCATGATTCAATTCATGATTCATGATTCATGATTCATGATTCAATTCATAATTCATGATTCATGATTCATGATTCATGATTCAATTTATGATTCTTGATTCATGATTCATGATTCGATTCATGATTCTAGATTCATGATTCAATTCATGATTCATGATTAAATTCATGATTCAAGATTCATGATTCGATTCATGATTCATGATTCAATTCATGATTCATGATTCATGATTCAATTCATTATTCAATTCATGATTCATGATTCGATTCATGATTCATGATTCAATTCATGATTCATGATTCATGATTCAATTCATGATTCATGATTCATGATTCATGATTCATGATTCAATTCATGATTCATGATTCATGATTCAATTCATGATTCAATTCATGATTCATGATTCATGATTCAATTTATGATTCATGATTCATGATTCAATTCATGATTCATGATTCAATTCATGATTCATGATTCAATTCATGATTCATGATTCAATTCATGATTCATGATTCGATTCATGAATCATGATTCATGATTCAATTCTTGATTCATGAATCATGATTCAATTCATGATTCATGATTCATGATTCAATTCATGATTCAATTTATGATTCATGATTCATGATTCATAATTTAATTCATGATTTAATTTATGATTCATGATTCAATTCATGATTCAATTCATGATTCATGATTCATGATTCAATTCATGATTCATGATTCAATTCATGATTCATGATTAAATTATGATTCATGATTCGATTCATGATTCATGATGCATGATTCAATTCATGATTCATGATTCGATTCATGATTCATGATGCATGATTCAATTCATGATTCATGATCCATAATTCATGATTCATGATTCAATTCATGATTCATGATTCAATTCATGATTCATAATTCATGATTCATGATTCAATTCATGACTCATGATTCAATTCATGATTTGAATCCTGATTCAATTCATGATTCGAATCCTGATTCAATTCATGATTCATGATTCAATTCATGATTCATGATTCAGGATTCAATTCATGATTCATGATTCATGATTCATGATTCATGATTCAATTCATAATTCATGATTAATGATTCATGATTCAATTCATGATTTATGATTCATGATTCATGATTCATGTTTCATTTCATGATTCATGATTCATGATTCAATTCATGATACATGATTCATGATTTATGATTCGATTCATTATTCATGATTCATGATTCATGATTCAATTCATGATTCATGATTCAATTCATGATTCATGATTAATGATTCATGATTCGTGATTCAATTCATGATTCATGATTCATGATTCAATTCATGATTCATGATTCCTGATTCATAATTCGATTCATGATTCATGATTCAATTCATGATTCATGATTCAAGATTCATGATTCGTGATTCAATTCATGATTATTGATTCATGATTCAATTCATGATTCATGATTAAATTCATGATTCAATTCATGATTCATGATTCGATTCATGATTCTTGATTCATGATTCGATTCATGATTCATGATTCATGATTCAATTCATGATTCATGATTCAATTCATGATTCATGATTCATGATTCGATTCATGATTCATGATTCATGATTCATGATTCAATTCATGATTCATGATTCATGATTCATGATTCAATTCATGATTCATGATTCTTGATTCATGATTCATGATTCAATTCATGATTCATGATTCGATTCATGATTCATGATTCAATTCATGATTCATGATTCAATTCATGATTCATGATTCAATTCATGATTCTTGATTCATGATTCGATTCATGATTCATGATTCATGATTCAATTCATGATTCATGATTCAATTCATGATTCATGATTCATGATTCGATTCATGATTCATGATTCATGATTCATGATTCAATTCATGATTCATGATTCATGATTCATGATTCAATTCATGATTAATGATTCAATTCATGATTCATGATTCAATTCATGATTCATGATTCGATTCATGATTCATGATTCAATTCATGATTCATGATTCAATTCATGATTCATGATTCATGATTCAATTCATGATTCAATTCATGATTCATGATTCATGATTCAATTTATGATTCATGATTCATGATTCATGAATCAGTTCATGATTCAATTCATGATTCATGATTGATGAATTCAATTCATGATGCATGATTCATGATTTATGATTCAATTCATGATTGAATTCATGATTCATGATTCAATTCATGATTCATGATTCAATTCATGATTCATGATTTAATTCATGATTCATGATTCATGATTCAATTCATGATTCAATTCATGATTCATGATTCATGATTCAATTTATGATTCATGATTCATGATTCATGATTCATGATTCAATTCATGATTCAATCATTATTCATGATTGATGAATTCAATTCATGATTCATGATTCATGATTTATGATTCAATTCATGATTCAATTCATGATTCATGATTCAATTCATGATTCATGATTCAATTCATGATTCATGATTCAATTTATGATTCATGATTCATGATTCATGATTCATAATTTAATTCATGATTCAATTTATGATTCATGATTCAATTCATGATTCAATTCATGATTCATGATTCATGATTCAATTCATGATTCATGATTCAATTCATGATTCATGATTAAATTCATGATTCATGATTCGATTCATGATTCAAGATGCATGATTCAATTCATGATTCATGATTCAATTCATGATTCATGATTCAATTCATGATTCATAATTCATGATTCATGATTCAATTCATGATTCATGATTCAATTCATGATTCGAATCCTGATTCAATTCATGATTCGAATCCTGATTCAATTCATGATTCATGATTCATGATTCAATTCATGATTCATGATTCATGATTCAATTCATGATTCATGATTCATGATTCATGATTCATGGGTCAATTCATGATTCATGATTCATGATTCAATTTATGATTCATGATTCATGATTCATGATTCATGATTCGATTCATGATTCATGATTCATGATTCAATTTATGATTCATGATTCATGATTCAATTCATGATTCATGATTCGTTTCATGATTCTTGATTCATGATTCATGATTCGATTCATGATTCATGATTCATGATTCAATTCATGATTCATGATTCATGATTCATGATTCATGATTCAATTCATGATTCAATTTATGATTCATGATTCATGATTCATAATTTAATTCATGATTCAATTTATGATTCATGATTCAATTCATGATTCCATTCATGATTCATGATTCATGATTCAATTCATGATTCATGATTAAATTCATGATTCATGATTCGATTCAAGATTCATGATGCATGATTCAATTCATGATTCATAATTCATGATTCATGATTCAATTCATGATTCAAGATTCAATTCGTGATTCATAATTCATGATTCATGATTCAATTCATGATTCATGATTCAATTCATGATTCGAATCCTGATTTAATTCATGATTCAAATCCTGATTCAATTCATGATTCATGATTCATGATTCAATTCATGATTCATGATTCATGATTCAATTCATGATTTATGATTCATGATTCATGATTCATGAGTAAATTCATGATTCATGATTCATGATTCAATTCATAATTCATGATTCATGATTCATGATTCATGATTCAATTTATAATTCATGATTCATGATTCAATTCATGATTCATGATTCGTTTCATGATTCTTGATTCATGATTCATGATTCGATTCATGATTCATGATTCATGATTCAAATTATGATTCATGATTCAGGATTCAATTCATGATTCATGATTCATGATTCATGATTCAATTCATAATTCATGATTAATGATTCATGATTCAATTCATGATTTATGATTCATGATTCATGATTCATGATTCAATTCATGATTCATGATTCATGATTCAATTCATGATACATGATTCATGATTTATGATTCGATTCATTATTCATGATTCATGATTCATGATTAAATTCATGATTCATGATTCAATTCATGATTCATGATTCATGATTCATGATTCGTGATTCAATTCATGATTCATGATTCATGATTCAATTCATGATTCATGATTCATGATTCCTGATTCATGATTCAATTCATGATTCATGATTCATGATTCAATTTATGATTCATGATTCAAGATTCATGATTCATGATTCGATTCATGATTCATGATTCAATTCATGATTAATGATTCATGATTCAATTCATGATTCATGATTCAATTCATGATTCAATTCATGTTTCATGATTCGATTCATGATTCTTGATTAATGATTCGATTCATGATTAATGATTCATGATTCAATTCATGATTCATGATTCAATTCATGATTCATGATTCATGATTCGATTCATGATTCTTGATTCATGATTCATGATTCAATTCATGATTCATGATTCATGATTCAATTTATGATTCATGATTCAATTCATGATTTATGATTCATGATTCAATTCATGATTCATGATTTAATTCATGATTCAATTCATGATTCATGATTCGATTCATGATTCATGATTCAATTCATGATTCATGATTCAATTCATGATTCATGATTCGATTCATGATTCATGATTCCATTCATGATTCATGATTTAATTCATGATTCATGATTCATGATTCAATTCATGATTCAATTCATGATTCATGATTCATGATTCAATTTATTATTCATGATTCATGATTTAATTCATGATTCAATTCATGATTCATGATTCAATTTATTATTCATGATTCATGATTTATAATTCAATTCTTGATTCATGATTCATGGTTCAATTCATGATTCATGATTCGATTCATGATTCAATTCATGATTCATAAATCATGATTCATGATTCATGATTCGATTCATGATTCAATTCATGATTCATAAATCATGATTCATGATTCATGATTCAATTCCTGATTCATGATTCAATTCATGATTCATAAATCATGATTCATGATTCATGATTCATGATTCAATTCCTGATTCATGATTCAATTCATGATTAATAATTTATGATTCATGATTCAATTCATGATTCGAATCCTGATTCAATTTATGATTCATGATTTGATTTATGATTCATGATTCATGATTCAATTCATGATTCATGATTCATGATTCATGATTCATGATTCGATTTATGATTCATGATTCATGATTCATGATTCAATTCATGATTCATGATTCATGATTCAATTCATGATTCATGATTCGATTCATGATTTTCGATTCATGATTCATGATTCGATTCATGATTCATGATTCACTTCATGATTCAATTCATGATTCATGATTCAATTCATGTTTCAATTCATGATTCATGATTCAATTCATGATTCATGATTCAATTCATGATTCCTGATTCATGATTTAATTTATGATTCATGATTCAATTCATAATTCATAATTCATGATTCAATTCATGATTCATGATTCAATTCATGATTCATGATTCAATTCATGATTCAATTTATGATTCATGATTCATGATTCATGATTTAATTCATGATTCAATTCATGATTCATGATTCAATTCATGATTCAATTCATTATTCATGATTCATGATTCAATTCATGATTCATGATTCAATGCATGATTCATGATTCAATTCATGATTCATGATTCAATTCATTTTTCATGATTCATGATTCAATTCATGATTCATGATTCAATTCATGATTCATGATTCATGATTCATGATTCATGATTCAATTCATGATTCAATTCATACTTCATAATTCATGATTCATGATTCAATTCATGATTCATGATTCAATTCATGTTTCGAATCCTGATTCAATTCATGATTCATGATTCAACTCATGATTCATGATTCATGATTCAATTCATGATTCATGATTCATGATTCATGATTCATGATTCGATTCATGATTCATGATTCATGATTCATGATTCATGATTCATGATTCGATTCATGATTCATGATTCATGATTCATGATTCAATTCATGATTCATGATTCATGATTCAATTCATGATTCATGATTCCTTTTTATGATTCTTGATTCATGATCCATGATTCGATTCATGATTCTTGATTCATGATTCAATTCATGATTCATGATTCATAATTCATAATTCATGATTCAATTCATTATTCATGATTCATGATTCATGATTCATGATTCAATTTATAATTCATGATTCATGATTCATGATTCAATTCATGATTTATGATTCATGATTCAATTCATAATTCGTGATTCATGATTCATGATTCAATTCATGATTCATGATTCGATTCATGATTCATGATTCATGATTCATGATTTATGATTCAATTCATGATTCAATTCATGATTCATGATTCATGATTCAATTCATAATTCATGATTCATGATTCATGATTCAATTCATGATTTATGATTCATGATTCAATTCATAATTCGTGATTCATGATTCATGATTCAATTCATGATTCATGATTCGATTCATGATTCATGATTCATGATTCATGATTTATGATTCAATTCATGATTCAATTCATGATTCATGATTCATGATTCAATTTATGATTCATGATTCATGATTAAATTCATGATTCAATTCATGATTCATGATTGATGAATTCAATTCATGATTCATGATTCATGATTTATGATTCAATTCATGATTCAATTCATGATTCATGATTCAATTCATGATTCATGATTCATGATTCAATTCATGATTCATGATTCGATTCATGAATCATGATTCATGATTTATTTCATGATTCATGATTCATGATTCAATTTATGATTCATGATTCATGATTCAATTCATGATTCAATTTATGATTCATGATTCATGATTCATAATTTAATTCATGATTCAATTTATGATTCATGATTCAATTCATGATTCAATTCATGATTCATGATTCATGATTCAATTCATGATTCATGATTAAATTCATGATTCATGATTCGATTCATGATTCATGATGCATGATTCAATTCATGATTCATAATTCATGATTCATGATTCATGATTAAATTCATGATTCATGATTCAATTCATGATTTATAATTCATGATTCATAATTCAATTCATGATTCATGATTCAATTCATGATTCGAATCCTGATTCAATTAATGATTCGAATCCTGATTCAATTCATGATTCATGATTCATGATTCAATTCATGATTCATGATTAATGATTCAATTCATGATTCATGATACATGATTCATGATTCATGAGTCAATTCATGATTCATGATTCATGATTCAATTCATGATTCATGATTCATGATTCATGATTAATGATTCGATTCATGATTCATGATTCATGATTCAATTTATGATTCATGATTCATGATTCAATTCATGATTCATGATTCGTTTCATGATTCTTGATTCATGATTCATGATTCGATTCATGATTCATGATTCATGATTCAATTCATGATTCATGATTCATGATTCATGATTCAATTCATAATTCATGATTAATGATTCATGATTCAATTCATGATTTATGATTCATGATTCATGATTCAATTCATGATTCATGATTCAATTCATGATACATGATTCATGATTGAATTCATGATTCATGATTCATGATTCATGAGTCAATTCATGATTCATGATTCATGATTCAATTTATGATTCATGATTCATGATTCATGATTCATGATTCGATTCATGATTCATGATTCATGATTCAATTTATGATTCATGATTCATGATTCAATTCATGATTCATGATTCGTTTCATGATTCTTGATTCATGATTCATGATTCGATTCATGATTCATGATTCGATTCATGATTCATGATTCATGATTCAATTCATGATTCATGATTCATGATTAATGATTCATGATACAATTCATGATTCATGATTCATGATTCATGATTCAATTCATAATTCATGATTAATGATTCATGATTCAATTCATGATTTATGATTCATGATTCATGATTCATGATTCAATTCATGATTCATGATGCATGATTCAATTCATAATTCATGATTCATGATTCAATTCATGATTCATGATTCAATTCATGATTCATGATTCATGATTCATGATTCAATTCATGATTCATGATTCATGATTCATGATTCAATTCATGATTCATGATTCATGATGGAATTCATGATTCATGATTCATGATTCAATTCATGATTCATGATTCATGATGCATGATTCAATTCATGATTCATGATTCATGATTCAATTCATGATTCATAATTCATGATTCATGATTCAATTCATGATTCATGATTCAATTCATGATTCATGATTCATGATTCATGATTCAATTCATGATTCATGATTCATGATTCATGATTCAATTCATGATTCATGATTCATGATGGAATTCATGATTCATGATTCATGATTCAATTTATGATTCATGATTCATGATTCAATTTATGATTCTTGATTCAATTCATGATTCATGATTCGTTTCATGATTCATGATTCATGATTCATGATTCGATTCATGATTCATGATTCATGATTCAATTCATGATTCATGATTCATGATTCATGATTCATGATTCAATTCATGATTCATGATTCATGATTCATGATTTAATTCATAATTCATGATTAATGATTCATGATTCAATTCATGATTTATGATTCATGATTCATGATTCATGATTCAATTCATGATTCATGATTCAATTCATGATTCATGATTCATGATTTAATTTATAATTCATGATTCAATTCATGATTCAATTCATGAATCATGATTCATGATTCAATTCATGATTCATGATTCATGGTTCAATTCATGATTCATGATTCATGATTCAATTCATGATTCATGATTCATGATTTAATTTATAATTCATGATTCAATTCATGATTCAATTCATGAATCATGATTCATGATTCAATTCATGATTCATGATTCATGGTTCAATTCATGATTCATGATTCAATTCATGATTCATGAGTCATGTTTCAATTCATGATTCAATTCATGATTCATGATTCATGATTCAATTTATGATTCATGATTCATGATTCATGATTCATGATTCAATTCATGATTCAATTCATGATTCATGATTCAATTCATGATTCATGATTCAATTCATGATTCATGATTCAATTCATGATTCATGATTAAATTCATGATTCATGATTCAATTCATGATTTATAATTCATGATTCATGATTCAATTCATGATTCATGATTCAATTCATGATTCGAATCCTGATTCAATTCATGATTCGAATCCTGATTCAATTCATGATTCATGATTCATGATTCAATTCATGATTCATGATTCATGATTCAATTCATGATTCATGATTCATGATTCATGAGTCAATTCATGATTCATGATTCATGATTCAATTCATGATTCATGATTCATGATTCATGATTAATGATTCGATTCATGATTCATGATTCATGATTCAATTTATGATTCATGATTCATGATTCAATTCATGATTCATGATTCGTTTCATGATTCTTGATTCATGATTCATGATTCGATTCATGATTCATGATTCATGATTCAATTCATGATTCATGATTCATGATTCATGATTCAATTAATGATTCATGATTCATGATTCATGATTCAATTCATAATTCATGATTAATGATTAATGATTCAATTCATGATTTATGATTCATGATTCATGATTCATGATTCAATTCATGATTCATGATTCATGATTCAATTCATGATACATGATTCATGATTTATGATTTGATTCATGATTCATGATTCATGATTCATGATTCAATTCATGATTCATGATTCAATTCATGATTCGAATCCTGATTCAATTCATGATTCGAATCCTGATTCAATTCATGATTCATGATTCATGATTCAATTCATGATTCATGATTCATGAGTCAATTCATGATTCATGATTCATGATTCAATTTATGATTCATGATTCATGATTCGATTCATGATTCATGATTCATGATTCAATTTATGATTCATGATTCATTATTCATGATTCAATTCATGATTCATGATTCGTTTCATGATTCTTGATTCATGATTCATGATTCGATTCATGATTCATGATTCGATTCATGATTCATGATTCATGATTCATGATTCATGATTCAATTCATGATTCATGATTCATGATTAATGATTCATGATACAATTCATGATTCATGGTTCATGATTCATGATTCAATTCATAATTCATGATTAATGATTCATGATTCAATTCATGATTTATGATTCATGATTCATGATTCATGATTCAATTCATGATTCATGATTCAATTCATGATTCATGATTCAATTCATAATTCATGATTTGATTTATGATTCATGATTCATGATTCAATTCATGATTCATGATTCATGATTCATGATTCATGATTCGATTTATGATTCATGATTCATGATTCATGATTCAATTCATGATTCATGATTCATGATTCAATTCATGATTCATCATTCGATTCATGATTTTCGATTCATGATTCATGATTCGATTCATGATTCATGATTCATGATTCACTTCATGATTCAATTCATGATTCATGATTCAATTCATGTTTCAATTCATGATTCATGATTCAATTCATGATTCATGATTCAATTCATGATTCATGATTCATGATTCAATTTATGATTCATGATTCAATTCATAATTTATAATTCATGATTCAATTCATGATTCATGATTCAATTCATGATTCATGATTCAATTCATGATTCAATTTATGATTCATGATTCATGATTCATGATTTAATTCATGATTCAATTCATGATTCATGATTCAATTCATGATTCAATTCATTATTCATAATTCATGATTCAATTCATGATTCATGATTCAATGCATGATTCATGATTCATGATTCAATTCATGATTCAATTCATGATTCATGATTCATGATTCAATTTATGATTCATGATTCATGATTCATGAATCAGTTCATGATTCAATTCATGATTCATGATTGATGAATTCAATTCATGATGCATGATTCATGATTTATGATTCAATTCATGATTGAATTCATGATTCATGATTCAATTCATGATTCATGATTCAATTCATGATTCATGATTTAATTCATGATTCATGATTCATGATTCAATTCATGATTCAATTCATGATTCATGATTCATGATTCAATTTATGATTCATGATTCATGATTCCTAAATCATGATTCAATTCATGATTCAATTCATGATTCATGATTGATGAATTCAATTCATGATTCATGATTCATGATTTATGATTCAATTCATGATTCAATTCATGATTCATGATTCAATTCATGATTCATGATTCAATTCATGATTCATGATTCAATTTATGATTCATGATTCATGATTCATAATTTAATTCATGATTCAATTTATGATTCATGATTCAATTCATGATTCAATTTATGATTCATGATTCATTATTCATGATTCAATTCATGATTCATGATTCGTTTCATGATTCTTGATTCATGATTCATGATTCGATTCATGATTCATGATTCGATTCATGATTCATGATTCATGATTCAATTCATGATTCATGATTCATGATTAATGATTCATGATACAATTCATGATTCATGGTTCATGATTCATGATTCAATTCATAATTCATGATTAATGATTCATGATTCAATTCATGATTTATGATTCATGATTCATGATGCATGATTCAATTCATGATTCATGATGCATGATTCAATTCATGATTCATGATTCAATTCATGATTCATGATTCAATTCATGATTCATGATTCAATTCATGATTCATGATTTGATTTATGATTCATGATTCATGATTCAATTCATGATTCATGATTCATGATTCATGATTCGATTTATGATTCATGATTCATGATTCATGATTCAATTCATGATTCATGATTCATGATTCAATTCATGATTCATCATTCGATTCATGATTTTCGATTCATGATTCATGATTCGATTCATGATTCATGATTCATGATTCACTTCATGATTCAATTCATGATTCATGATTCAATTCATGTTTCAATTCATGATTCATGATTCAATTCATGATTCATGATTCAATTCATGATTCATGATTCATGATTCAATTTATGATTCATGATTCAATTCATAATTCATAATTCATGATTCAATTCATGATTCATGATTCAATTCATGATTCATGATTCAATTCATGATTCAATTTATGATTCATGATTCATGATTCATGATTTAATTCATGATTCAATTCATGATTCATGATTCAATTCATGATTCAATTCATTATTCATGATTCATGATTCAATTCATGATTCATGATTCAATGCATGATTCATGATTCATGATTCAATTCATGATTCATGATTCATGATTCAATTTATGATTCATGATTCATGATTCATGAATCAGTTCATGATTCAATTCATGATTCATGATTGATGAATTCAATTCATGATGCATGATTCATGATTTATGATTCAATTCATGATTGAATTCATGATTCATGATTGAATTCATGATTCATGATTCAATTCATGATTCATGATTCAATTCATGATTCATGATTCATGATTCAATTCATGATTCAATTCATGATTCATGATTCATGATTCAATTTATGATTCATGATTCATGATTCATGATTCATGATTCAATTCATGATTCAATTCATGATTCATGATTGATGAATTCAATTCATGATTCATGATTCATGATTTATGATTCAATTCATGATTCAATTCATGATTCATGATTCAATTCATGATTCATGATTCAATTCATGATTCATGATTCAATTTATGATTCATGATTCATGATTCATAATTTAATTCATGATTCAATTTATGATTCATGATTCAATTCATGATTCAATTCATGATTCATGATTCATGATTCAATTCATGATTCATGATTCAATTCATGATTCATGATTCGATTCATGATTCAAGATGCATGATTCAATTCATGATTCATGATTCAATTCATGATTCATGATTCAATTCATGATTCATAATTCATGATTCATGATTCAATTCATGATTCATGATTCAATTCATGATTCGAATCCTGATTCAATTCATGATTCGAATCCTGATTCAATTCATGATTCATGATTCATGATTCAATTCATGATTCATGATTCATGATTCAATTCATGATTCATGATTCATGATTCATGATTCATGGGTCAATTCATGATTCATGATTCATGATTCAATTTATGATTCATGATTCATGATTCATGATTCATGATTCGATTCATGATTCATGATTCATGATTCAATTTATGATTCATGATTCATGATTCAATTCATGATTCATGATTCGTTTCATGATTCTTGATTCATGATTCATGATTCGATTCATGATTCATGATTCATGATTCAATTCATGATTCATGATTCATGATTCATGATTCATGATTCAATTCATGATTCAATTTATGATTCATGATTCATGATTCATAATTTAATTCATGATTCAATTTATGATTCATGATTCAATTCATGATTCCATTCATGATTCATGATTCATGATTCAATTCATGATTCATGATTAAATTCATGATTCATGATTCGATTCATGATTCATGATGCATGATTCAATTCATGATTCATAATTCATGATTCATGATTCAATTCATGATTCAAGATTCAATTCGTGATTCATAATTCATGATTCATGATTCAATTCATGATTCATGATTCAATTCATGATTCGAATCCTGATTTAATTCATGATTCGAATCCTGATTCAATTCATGATTCATGATTCATGATTCAATTCATGATTCATGATTCATGATTCAATTCATGATTTATGATTCATGATTCATGATTCATGAGTAAATTCATGATTCATGATTCATGATTCAATTCATAATTCATGATTCATGATTCATGATTCGATTCATGATTCATGATTCATGATTCAATTTATAATTCATGATTCATGATTCAATTCATGATTCATGATTCGTTTCATGATTCTTGATTCATGATTCATGATTCGATTCATGATTCATGATTCATGATTCAAATTATGATTCATGATTCAGGATTCAATTCATGATTCATGATTCATGATTCATGATTCAATTCATAATTCATGATTAATGATTCATGATTCAATTCATGATTTATGATTCATGATTCATGATTCATGATTCAATTCATGATTCATGATTCATGATTCAATTCATGATACATGATTCATGATTTATGATTCGATTCATTATTCATGATTCATGATTCATGATTAAATTCATGATTCATGATTCAATTCATGATTCATGATTCATGATTCATGATTCGTGATTCAATTCATGATTCATGATTCATGATTCAATTCATGATTCATGATTCATGATTCCTGATTCATGATTCGATTCATGATTCATGATTCATGATTCAATTTATGATTCATGATTCAAGATTCATGATTCATGATTCGATTCATGATTCATGATTCAATTCATGATTAATGATTCATGATTCAATTCATGATTCATGATTCAATTCATGATTCAATTCATGTTTCATGATTCGATTCATGATTCTTAAATAATGATTCGATTCATGATTAATGATTCATGATTCAATTCATGATTCATGATTCAATTCATGATTCATGATTCATGATTCGATTCATGATTCTTGATTCATGATTCAATTCATTATTCATGATTCATGATTCAATTCATGATTCATGATTCAATTCATGATTTATGATTCATGATTCAATTCATGATTCATGATTTAATTCATGATTCAATTCATGATTCATGATTCGATTCATGATTCATGATTCAATTCATGATTCATGATTCAATTCATGATTCATGATTCGATTCATGATTCATGATTCCATTCATGATTCATGATTCAATTCATGATTCATGATTCATGATTCAATTCATGATTCAATTCATGATTCATGATTCATGATTCAATTTATTATTCATGATTCATGATTTAATTCATGATTCAATTCATGATTCATGATTCAATTTATTATTCATGATTCATGATTTATAATACAATTCATGATTCATGATTCATGGTTCAATTCATGATTCATGATTCGATTCATGATTCAATTCATGATTCATAAATCATGATTCATGATTCATGATTCGATTCATGATTCAATTCATGATTCATAAATCATGATTCATGATTCATGATTCAATTCCTGATTCATGATTCAATTCATGATTCATAAATCATGATTCATGATTCATGATTCATGATTCAATTCCTGATTCATGATTCAATTCATGATTAATAATTTATGATTCATGATTCAATTCATGATTCGAATCCTGATTCAATTTATGATTCATGATTTGATTTATGATTCATGATTCATGATTCAATTCATGATTCATGATTCATGATTCATGATTCATGATTCGATTTATGATTCATGATTCATGATTCATGATTCAATTCATGATTCATGATTCATGATTCAATTCATGAATCATGATTCGATTCATGATTTTCGATTCATGATTCATGATTCGATTCATGATTCATGATTCATGATTCACTTCATGATTCAATTCATGATTCATGATTCAATTCATGTTTCAATTCATGATTCATGATTCAATTCATGATTCATGATTCAATTCATGATTCCTGATTCATGATTCAATTTATGATTCATGATTCAATTCATAATTCATAATTCATGATTCAATTCATGATTCATGATTCAATTCATGATTCATGATTCAATTCATGATTCAATTTATGATTCATGATTCATGATTCATGATTTAATTCATGATTCAATTCATGATTCATGATTCAATTCATGATTCAATTCATTATTCATGATTCATGATTCAATTCATGATTCATGATTCAATGCATGATTCATGATTCAATTCATGATTCATGATTCAATTCATTTTTCATGATTCATGATTCAATTCATGATTCATGATTCAATTCATGATTCATGATTCATGATTCATGATTCATGATTCAATTCATGATTCAATTCATACTTCATAATTCATGATTCATGATTCAATTCATGATTCATGATTCAATTCATGTTTCGAATCCTGATTCAATTCATGATTCATGATTCAACTCATGATTCATGATTCATGATTCAATTCATGATTCATGATTCATGATTCATGATTCATGATTCGATTCATGATTCATGATTCATGATTCATGATTCATGATTCGATTCATGATTCATGATTCATGATTCATGATTCAATTCATGATTCATGATTCATGATTCAATTCATGATTCATGATTCCTTTTTATGATTCTTGATTCATGATCCTTGATTCGATTCATGATTCTTGATTCATGATTCAATTCATGATTCATGATTCATAATTCATGATTCATGATTCAATTCATGATTCATGATTCATGATTCATGATTCATGATTCAATTTATAATTCATGATTCATGATTCATGATTCAATTCATGATTTATGATTCATGATTCAATTCATAATTCGTGATTCATGATTCATGATTCAATTCATGATTCATGATTCATGATTCATGATTCATGATTCATGATTTATGATTCAATTCATGATTCAATTCATGATTCATGATTCATGATTCAATTCATAATTCATGATTCATGATTCATGATTCAATTCATGATTTATGATTCATGATTCAATTCATAATTCGTGATTCATGATTCATGATTCAATTCATGATTCATGATTCGATTCATGATTCATGATTCATGATTCATGATTTATGATTCAATTCATGATTCAATTCATGATTCATGATTCATGATTCAATTTATGATTCATGATTCATGATTAAATTCATGATTCAATTCATGATTCATGATTGATGAATTCAATTCATGATTCATGATTCATGATTTATGATTCAATTCATGATTCAATTCATGATTCATGATTCAATTCATGATTCAATTTATGATTCATGATTCATGATTCATAATTTAATTCATGATTCAATTTATGATTCATGATTCAATTCATGATTCAATTCATGATTCATGATTCATGATTCAATTCATGATTCATGATTAAATTCATGATTCATGATTCGATTCATGATTCATGATGCATGATTCAATTCATGATTCATAATTCATGATTCATGATTCATGATTAAATTCATGATTCATGATTCAATTCATGATTTATAATTCATGATTCATAATTCAATTCATGATTCATGATTCAATTCATGATTCGAATCCTGATTCAATTAATGATTCGAATCCTGATTCAATTCATGATTCATGATTCATGATTCAATTCATGATTCATGATTAATGATTCAATTCATGATTCATGATACATAATTCATGATTCATGAGTCAATTCATGATTCATGATTCATGATTCAATTCATGATTCATGATTCATGATTCATGATTAATGATTCGATTCATGATTCATGATTCATGATTCAATTTATGATTCATGATTCATGATTCAATTCATGATTCATGATTCGTTCCATGATTCTTGATTCATGATTCATGATTCGATTCATGATTCATGATTCATGATTCAATTCATGATTCATGATTCATGATTCATGATTCATGATTCAATTCATAATTCATGATTAATGATTCATGATTCAATTCATGATTTATGATTCATGATTCATGATTCAATTCATGATTCATGATTCAATTCATGATACATGATTCATGATTGAATTCATGATTCATGATTCATGATTCATGATTCATGAGTCAATTCATGATTCATGATTCATGATTCAATTTATGATTCATGATTCATGATTCATGATTCATGATTCGATTCATGATTCATGATTCATGATTCAATTTATGATTCATGATTCATGATTCAATTCATGATTCATGATTCGTTTCATGATTCTTGATTCATGATTCATGATTCGATTCATGATTCATGATTCGATTCATGATTCATGATTCATGATTCAATTCATGATTCATGATTCATGATTAATGATTCATGATACAATTCATGATTCATGATTCATGATTCATGATTCAATTCATAATTCATGATTAATGATTCATGATTCAATTCATGATTTATGATTCATGATTCATGATTCATGATTCAATTCATGATTCATGATGCATGATTCAATTCATGATTCATGATTCATGATTCAATTCATGATTCATAATTCATGATTCATGATTCAATTCATGATTCATGATTCAATTCATGATTCATGATTCATGATTCATGATTCATGATTCATGATTCAATTCATGATTCATGATTCATGATGGAATTCATGATTCATGATTCATGATTCAATTCATGATTCATGATTCATGAGTCAATTCATGATTCATGATTCATGATTCAATTTATGATTCATGATTCATGATTCATGATTCAATTCATGATTCATGATTCATGATTCAATTTATGATTCTTGATTCAATTCATGATTCATGAATCGTTTCATGATTCTTGATTCATGATTCATGATTCGATTCATGATTCATGATTCATGATTCAATTCATGATTCATGATTCATGATTCATGATTCATGATTCAATTCATGATTCATGATTCATGATTCATGATTTAATTCATAATTCATGATTAATGATTCATGATTCAATTCATGATTTATGATTCATGATTCATGATTCATGATTCAATTCATGATTCATGATTCAATTCATGATTCATGATTCATGATTTAATTTATAATTCATGATTCAATTCATGATTCAATTCATGAATCATGATTCATGATTCAATTCATGATTCATGATTCATGGTTCAATTCATGATTCATGATTCATGATTCAATTCATGATTCATGATTCATGATTCAATTCATGATTCATGATTCATGATTTAATTTATAATTCATGATTCAATTCATGATTCAATTCATGAATCATGATTCATGATTCAATTCATGATTCATGATTCATGGTTCAATTCATGATTCATGATTCATGATTCAATTCATGATTCATGATTCATGTTTCAATTCATGATTCAATTCATGATTCATGATTTATGATTCAATTTATGATTCATGATTCATGATTCATGATTCAATTCATGATTCAATTCATGATTCATGATTCAATTCATGATTCATGATTCAATTCATGATTCATGATTCAATTCATGATTCATGATTCAATTCATGATTTATAATTCATGATTCATGATTCAATTCATGATTCATGATTCAATTCATGATTCGAATCCTGATTCAATTCATGATTCGAATCCTGATTCAATTCATGATTCATGATTCATGATTCAATTCATGATTCATGATTCATGATTCAATTCATGATTCATGATTCATGATTCATGAGTCAATTCATGATTCATGATTCATGATTCAATTCATGATTTATGATTCATGATTCATGATTAATGATTCGATTCATGATTCATGATTCATGATTCAATTTATGATTCATGATTCAATTCATGATTCATGATTCAATTCATGATTCATGATTCATGATTCATGATTCAATTAATGATTCATGATTCATGATTCAATTCATAATTCATGATTAATGATTAATGATTCATGATTCAATTCATGATTCAATTCATACTTCATAATTCATGATTCATGATTCAATTCATGATTCATGATTCAATTCATGATTCATGATTCATGATTCATGATTCATGATTCAATTCATGATTCAATTCATACTTCATAATTCATGATTCATGATTCAATTCATGATTCATGATTCAATTCATGTTTCGAATCCTGATTCAATTCATGATTCATGATTCAACTCATGATTCATGATTCATGATTCAATTCATGATTCATGATTCATGATTCATGATTCATGATTCGATTCATGATTCATGATTCATGATTCATGATTCAATTCATGATTCATGATTCATGATTCAATTCATGATTCATGATTCCTTTTTATGATTCTTGATTCATGATCCATGATTCGATTCATGATTCTTGATTCATGATTCAATTCATGATTCATGATTCATAATTCATGATTCATGATTCAATTCATGATTCATGATTCATGATTCATGATTCATGATTCAATTTATAATTCATGATTCTTGATTCATGATTCAATTCATGATTTATGATTCATGATTCAATTCATAATTCGTGATTCATGATTCATGATTCAATTCATGATTCATGATTCGATTCATGATTCATGATTCATGATTTATGATTCAATTCATGATTCAATTCATGATTCATGATTCATGATTCAATTCATAATTCATGATTCATGATTCATGATTCAATTCATGATTTATGATTCATGATTCAATTCATAATTCGTGATTCATGATTCATGATTCAATTCATGATTCATGATTCGATTCATGATTCATGATTCATGATTCATGATTTATGATTCAATTCATGATTCAATTCATGATTCATGATTCATGATTCAATTTATGATTCATGATTCATGATTAAATTCATGATTCAATTCATGATTCATGATTGATGAATTCAATTCATGATTCATGATTCATGATTTATGATTCAATTCATGATTCAATTCATGATTCATGATTCAATTCATGATTCATGATTCATGATTCAATTCATGATTCATGATTCGATTCATGAATCATGATTCATGATTTATTTCATGATTCATGATTCATGATTCAATTTATGATTCATGATTCATGATTCAATTCATGATTCAATTTATGATTCATGATTCATGATTCATAATTTAATTCATGATTCAATTTATGATTCATGATTCAATTCATGATTCAATTCATGATTCATGATTCATGATTCAATTCATGATTCATGATTAAATTCATGATTCATGATTCGATTCATGATTCATGATGCATGATTCAATTCATGATTCATAATTCATGATTCATGATTCATGATTAAATTCATGATTCATGATTCAATTCATGATTTATAATTCATGATTCATAATTCAATTCATGATTCATGATTCAATTCATGATTCAAATCCTGATTCAATTAATGATTCGAATCCTGATTCAATTCATGATTCATGATTCATGATTCAATTCATGATTCATGATTAATGATTCAATTCATGATTCATGATACATGATTCATGATTCATGAGTCAATTCATGATTCATGATTCATGATTCAATTCATGATTCATGATTCATGATTCATGATTAATGATTCGATTCATGATTCATGATTCATGATTCAATTTATGATTCATGATTCATGATTCAATTCATGATTCATGATTCGTTTCATGATTCTTGATTCATGATTCATGATTCGATTCATGATTCATGATTCATGATTCAATTCATGATTCATGATTCATGATTCATGATTAAATTCATAATTCATGATTAATGATTCATGATTCAATTCATGATTTATGATTCATGATTCATGATTCAATTCATGATTCATGATTCATGATTCAATTCATGATACATGATTCATGATTGAATTCATGATTCATGATTCATGATTCATGAGTCAATTCATGATTCATGATTCATGATTCAATTTATGATTCATGATTCATGATTCATGATTCATGATTCGATTCATGATTCATGATTCATGATTCAATTTATGATTCATGATTCATGATTCAATTCATGATTCATGATTCGTTTCATGATTCTTGATTCATGATTCATGATTCGATTCATGATTCATGATTCGATTCATGATTCATGATTCATGATTCAATTCATGATTCATGATTAATGATTCATGATACAATTCATGATTCATGATTCATGATTCATGATTCAATTCATAATTCATGATTAATGATTCATGATTCAATTCATGATTTATGATTCATGATTCATGATTCATGATTCAATTCATGATTCATGATGCATGATTCAATTCATGATTCATGATTCATGATTCAATTCATGATTCATAATTCATGATTCATGATTCAATTCATGATTCATGATTCAATTCATGATTCATGATTCATGATTCATGATTCATGATTCATGATTCAATTCATGATTCATGATTCATGATGGAATTCATGATTCATAATTCATGATTCAATTCATGATTCATGATTCATGATTCATGAGTCAATTCATGATTCATGATTCATGATTCAATTTATGATTCATGATTCATGATTCATGATTCATGATTCAATTCATGATTCATGATTCATGATTCAATTTATGATTCTTGATTCAATTCATGATTCATGATTCGTTTCATGATTCTTGATTCATGATTCATGATTCGATTCATGATTCATGATTCATGATTCAATTCATGATTCATGATTCATGATTCATGATTCATGATTCAATTCATGATTCCTGATTCATGATTCATGATTTAATTCATAATTCATGATTAATGATTCATGATTCAATTCATGATTTATGATTCATGATTCATGATTCATGATTCAATTCATGATTCATGATTCAATTCATGATTCATGATTCATGATTTAATTTATAATTCATGATTCAATTCATGATTCAATTCATGAATCATGATTCATGAGTCAATTCATGATTCATGATTCATGATTCAATTTATGATTCATGATTCATGATTCATGATTCATGATTCGATTCATGATTCATGATTCATGATTCAATTTATGATTCATGATTCATGATTCAATTCATGATTCATGATTCGTTTCATGATTCTTGATTCATGATTCATGATTCGATTCATGATTCATGATTCGATTCATGATTCATGATTCATGATTCAATTCATGATTCATGATTAATGATTCATGATACAATTCATGATTCATGATTCATGATTCATGATTCAATTCATAATTCATGATTAATGATTCATGATTCAATTCATGATTTATGATTCATGATTCATGATTCATGATTCAATTCATGATTCATGATGCATGATTCAATTCATGATTCATGATTCATGATTCAATTCATGATTCATAATTCATGATTCATGATTCAATTCATGATTCATGATTCAATTCATGATTCATGATTCATGATTCATGATTCATGATTCAATTCATGATTCATGATGGAATTCATGATTCATAATTCATGATTCAATTCATGATTCATGATTCATGATTCATGAGTCAATTCATGATTCATGATTCATGATTCAATTTATGATTCATGATTCATGATTCATGATTCATGATTCAATTCATGATTCATGATTCATGATTCAATTTATGATTCTTGATTCAATTCATGATTCATGATTCGTTTCATGATTCTTGATTCATGATTCATGATTCGATTCATGATTCATGATTCATGATTCAATTCATGATTCATGATTCATGATTCATGATTCATGATTCAATTCATGATTCCTGATTCATGATTCATGATTTAATTCATAATTCATGATTAATGATTCATGATTCAATTCATGATTTATGATTCATGATTCATGATTCATGATTCAATTCATGATTCATGATTCAATTCATGATTCATGATTCATGATTTAATTTATAATTCATGATTCAATTCATGATTCAATTCATGAATCATGATTCATGATTCAATTCATGATTCATGATTCATGGTTCAATTCATGATTCATGATTCATGATTCAATTCATGATTCATGATTCATGATTCAATTCATGATTCATGATTCATGATTTAATTTATAATTCATGATTCAATTCATGATTCTATTCATGAATCATGATTCATGATTCAATTCATGATTCATGATTCATGGTTCAATTCATGATTCATGATTCATGATTCAATTCATGATTCATGATTCATGTTTCAATTCATGATTCAATTCATGATTCATGATTCATGATTCAATTTATGATTCATGATTCATGATTCATGATTCATGATTCAATTCATGATTCAATTCATGATTCATGATTCAATTCATGATTCATGATTCAATTCATGATTCATGATTAAATTCATGATTCATGATTCAATTCATGATTTATAATTCATGATTCATGATTCAATTCATGATTCATGATTCAATTCATGATTCGAATCCTGATTCAATTCATGATTCGAATCCTGATTCAATTCATGATTCATGATTCATGATTCAATTCATGATTCATGATTCATGATTCAATTCATGATTCATGATTCATGATTCATGAGTCAATTCATGATTCATGATTCATGATTCAATTCATGATTCATGATTCATGATTCATGATTAATGATTCGATTCATGATTCATGATTCATGATTCAATTTATGATTCATGATTCATGATTCAATTCATGATTCATGATTCGTTTCATGATTCTTGATTCATGATTCATGATTCGATTCATGATTCATGATTCATGATTCAATTCATGATTCATGATTCGTTTCATGATTCTTGATTCATGATTCATGATTCGATTCATGATTCATGATTCATGATTCATGATTCAATTCATGATTCATGATTCATGATTCATGATTCAATTAATGATTCATGATTCATGATTCATGATTCAATTCATAATTCATGATTAATGATTAATGATTCAATTCATGATTTATGATTCATGATTCATGATTCATGATTCAATTCATGATTCATGATTCATGATTCAATTCATGATACATGATTCATGATTTATGATTTGATTCATGATTCATGATTCATGATTCAATTCATGATTCATGATTCAATTCATGATTCGAATCCTGATTCAATTCATGATTCGAATCCTGATTCAATTCATGATTCATGATTCATGATTCAATTCATGATTCATGATTCATGATTCAATTCATGATTCATGATTCATGATTCATGATTCATGAGTCAATTCATGATTCATGATTCATGATTCAATTTATGATTCATGATTCATGATTCATGATTCGATTCATGATTCATGATTCATGATTCAATTTATGATTCATGATTCATTATTCATGATTCAATTCATGATTCATGATTCGTTTCATGATTCTTGATTCATGATTCATGATTCGATTCATGATTCATGATTCGATTCATGATTCATGATTCATGATTCAATTCATGATTCATGATTCATGATTAATGATTCATGATACAATTCATGATTCATGGTTCATGATTCATGATTCAATTCATAATTCATGATTAATGATTCATGATTCAATTCATGATTTATGATTCATGATTCATGATTCATGATTCAATTCATGATTCATGATGCATGATTCAATTCATGATTCATGATTCAATTCATGATTCATGATTCAATTCATGATTCATAATTCATGATTCATGATTCAATTCATGATTCATGATTCAATTCATGATTCATGATTTGATTTATGATTCATGATTCATGATTCAATTCATGATTCATGATTCATGATTCATGATTCATGATTCGATTTATGATTCATGATTCATGATTCATGATTCAATTCATGATTCATGATTCATGATTCAATTCATGATTCATGATTCGATTCATGATTTTCGATTCATGATTCATGATTCGATTCATGATTCATGATTCATGATTCAATTCATGATTCATGATTCATGATTCATGATTCAATTAATGATTCATGATTCATGATTCATGATTCAATTCATAATTCATGATTAATGATTAATGATTCATGATTCAATTCATGATTCAATTCATACTTCATAATTCATGATTCATGATTCAATTCATGATTCATGATTCAATTCATGATTCATGATTCATGATTCATGATTCATGATTCAATTCATGATTCAATTCATACTTCATAATTCATGATTCATGATTCAATTCATGATTCATGATTCAATTCATGTTTCGAATCCTGATTCAATTCATGATTCATGATTCAACTCATGATTCATGATTCATGATTCAATTCATGATTCATGATTCATGATTCATGATTCATGATTCGATTCATGATTCATGATTCATGATTCATGATTCAATTCATGATTCATGATTCATGATTCAATTCATGATTCATGATTCCTTTTTATGATTATTGATTCATGATCCATGATTCGATTCATGATTCTTGATTCATGATTCAATTCATGATTCATGATTCATAATTCATGATTCATGATTCAATTCATGATTCATGATTCATGATTCATGATTCATGATTCAATTTATAATTCATGATTCATGATTCATGATTCAATTCATGATTTATGATTCATGATTCAATTCATAATTCGTGATTCATGATTCATGATTCAATTCATGATTCATGATTCGATTCATGATTCATGATTCATGATTTATGATTCAATTCATGATTCAATTCATGATTCATGATTCATGATTCAATTCATAATTCATGATTCATGATTCATGATTCAATTCATGATTTATGATTCATGATTCAATTCATAATTCGTGATTCATGATTCATGATTCAATTCATGATTCATGATTCGATTCATGATTCATGATTCATGATTCATGATTTATGATTCAATTCATGATTCAATTCATGATTCATGATTCATGATTCAATTTATGATTCATGATTCATGATTAAATTCATGATTCAATTCATGATTCATGATTGATGAATTCAATTCATGATTCATGATTCATGATTTATGATTCAATTCATGATTCAAATCATGATTCATGATTCAATTCATGATTCATGATTCATGATTCAATTCATGATTCATGATTCGATTCATGAATCATGATTCATGATTTATTTCATGATTCATGATTCAATTTATGATTCATGATTCATGATTCAATTCATGATTCAATTTATGATTCATGATTCATGATTCATAATTTAATTCATGATTCAATTTATGATTCATGATTCAATTCATGATTCAATTCATGATTCATGATTCATGATTCAATTCATGATTCATGATTAAATTCATGATTCATGATTCGATTCATGATTCATGATGCATGATTCAATTCATGATTCATAATTCATGATTCATGATTCATGATTAAATTCATGATTCATGATTCAATTCATGATTTATAATTCATGATTCATAATTCAATTCATGATTCAAGATTCAATTCATGATTCGAATCCTGATTCAATTAATGATTCGAATCCTGATTCAATTCATGATTCATGATTCATGATTCAATTCATGATTCATGATTAATGATTCAATTCATGATTCATGATACATGATTCATGATTCATGAGTCAATTCATGATTCATGATTCATGATTCAATTCATGATTCATGATTCATGATTCATGATTAATGATTCGATTCATGATTCATGATTCATGATTCAATTTATGATTCATGATTCATGATTCAATTCATGATTCATGATTCGTTTCATGATTCTTGATTCATGATTCATGATTCGATTCATGATTCATGATTCATGATTCAATTCATGATTCATGATTCATGATTCATGATTAAATTCATAATTCATGATTAATGATTCATGATTCAATTTATGATTTATAATTCATGATTCATGATTCAATTCATGATTCATGATTCATGATTCAATTCATGATACATGATTCATGATTGAATTCATGATTCATGATTCATGATTCATGATTCATGAGTCAATTCATGATTCATGATTCATGATTCAATTTATGATTCATGATTCATGATTCATGATTCATGATTCGATTCATGATTCATGATTCAAGATTCAATTTATGATTCATGATTCATGATTCAATTCATGATTCATGATTCGTTTCATGATTCTTGATTCATGATTCATGATTCGATTCATGATTCATGATTCGATTCATGATTCATGATTCATGATTCAATTCATGATTCATGATTCATGATTAATGATTCATGATACAATTCATGATTCATGATTCATGATTCATGATTCAATTCATAATTCATGATTACTGATTCATGATTCAATTCATGATTTATGATTCATGATTCATGATTCATGATTCAACTCATGATTCATGATTCATGATTCAATTCATGATTCATGATTCATGATTCATGATTCATGATTCGATTCATGATTCATGATTCATGATTCATGATTCAATTCATGATTCATGATTCATGATTCAATTCATGATTCATGATTCCTTTTTATGATTCTTGATTCATGATCCATGATTCGATTCATGATTCTTGATTCATGATTCAATTCATGATTCATGATTCATAATTCATGATTCATGATTCAATTCATGATTCATGATTCATGATTCATGATTCAATTTATAATTCATGATTCATGATTCATGATTCAATTCATGATTTATGATTCATGATTCAATTCATAATTCGTGATTCATGATTCATGATTCAATTCATGATTCATGATTCGATTCATGATTCATGATTCATGATTTATGATTCAATTCATGATTCAATTCATGATTCATGATTCATGATTCAATTCATAATTCATGATTCATGATTCATGATTCAATTCATGATTTATGATTCATGATTCAATTCATAATTCGTGATTCATGATTCATGATTCAATTCATGATTCATGATTCGATTCATGATTCATGATTCATGATTCATGATTTATGATTCAATTCATGATTCAATTCATGATTCATGATTCATGATTCAATTTATGATTCATGATTCATGATTAAATTCATGATTCAATTCATGATTCATGATTGATGAATTCAATTCATGATTCATGATTTATGATTCAATTCATGATTCAATTCATGATTCATGATTCAATTCATGATTCATGATTCATGATTCAATTCATGATTCATGATTCGATTCATGAATCATGATTCATGATTTATTTCATGATTCATGATTCATGATTCAATTTATGATTCATGATTCATGATTCAATTCATGATTCAATTTATGATTCATGATTCATGATTCATAATTTAATTCATGATTCAATTTATGATTCATGATTCAATTCATGATTCAATTCATGATTCATGATTCATGATTCAATTCATGATTCATGATTAAATTCATGATTCATGATTCGATTCATGATTCATGATGCATGATTCAATTCATGATTCATAATTCATGATTCATGATTCATGATTAAATTCATGATTCATGATTCAATTCATGATTTATAATTCATGATTCATAATTCAATTCATGATTCATGATTCAATTCATGATTCGAATCCTGATTCAATTAATGATTCGAATCCTGATTCAATTCATGATTCATGATTCATGATTCAATTCATGATTCATGATTAATGATTCAATTCATGATTCATGATACATGATTCATGATTCATGAGTCAATTCATGATTCATGATTCATGATTCAATTCATGATTCATGATTCATGATTCATGATTAATGATTCGATTCATGATTCATGATTCATGATTCAATTTATGATTCATGATTCATGATTCAATTCATGATTCATGATTCGTTTCATGATTCTTGATTCATGATTCATGATTCGATTCATGATTCATGATTCATGATTCAATTCATGATTCATGATTCATGATTCATGATTAAATTCATAATTCATGATTAATGATTCATGATTCAATTCATGATTTATGATTCATGATTCATGATTCAATTCATGATTCATGATTCATGATTCAATTCATGATACATGATTCATGATTGAATTCATGATTCATGATTCATGATTCATGATTCATGAGTCAATTCATGATTCATGATTCATGATTCAATTTATGATTCATGATTCATGATTCATGATTCATGATTCGATTCATGATTCATGATTCATGATTCAATTTATGATTCATGATTCATGATTCAATTCATGATTCATGATTCGTTTCATGATTCTTGATTCATGATTCATGATTCGATTCATGATTCATGATTCGATTCATGATTCATGATTCATGATTTAATTCATGATTCATGATTCATGATTAATGATTCATGATACAATTCATGATTCATGATTCATGATTCAATTCATAATTCATGATTAATGATTCATGATTCAATTCATGATTTATGATTCATGATTCATGATTCATGATTCAATTCATGATTCATGATGCATGATTCAATTCATGATTCATGATTCATGATTCAATTCATGATTCATAATTCATGATTCATGATTCAATTCATGATTCATGATTCAATTCATGATTCATGATTCATGATTCAATTCATGATTCATAATTCATGATTCATGATTCAATTCATGATTCATGATTCAATTCATGATTCATGATTCATGATTCATGATTCATGATTCAATTCATGATTCATGATTCATGATTCAATTCATGATTCATAATTCATGATTCATGATTCAATTCATGATTCATGATTCAATTCATGATTCATGATTCATGATTCATGATTCATGATTCATGATTCAATTCATGATTCATGATTCATGATTCATGAGTCAATTCATGATTCATGATTCAATTTATGATTCATGATTCATGATTCATGATTCATGATTCAATTCATGATTCATGATTCATGATTCAATTTATGATTCTTGATTCAATTCATGATTCATGATTCGTTTCATGATTCTTGATTCATGATTCATGATTCGATTCATGATTCATGATTCATGATTCAATTCATGATTCATGATTCATGATTCATGATTCATGATTCAATTCATGATTCATGATTCATGATTCATGATTTAATTCATAATTCATGATTAATGATTCATGATTCAATTCATGATTCATGATTCATGATTCATGATTCATGATTCAATTCATGATTCATGATTCATGATTCATGATTTAATTCATAATTCATGATTAATGATTCATGATTCAATTCATGATTTATGATTCATGATTCATGATTCATGATTCAATTCATGATTCATGATTCAATTCATGATTCATGATTCATGATTTAATTTATAATTCATGATTCAATTCATGATTCAATTCATGAATCATGATTCATGATTCAATTCATGATTCATGATTCATGGTTCAATTCATGATTCATGATTCATGATTCAATTCATGATTCATGATTCATGATTCAATTCATGATTCATGATTCATGATTTAATTTATAATTCATGATTCAATTCATGATTCACTTCATGAATCATGATTCATGATTCAATTCATGATTCATGATTCATGGTTCAATTCATGATTCATGATTCATGATTCAATTCATGATTCATGATTCATGTTTCAATTCATGATTCAATTCATGATTCATGATTCATGATTCAATTTATGATTCATGATTCATGATTCATGATTCATGATTCAATTCATGATTCAATTCATGATTCATGATTCAATTCATGATTCATGATTCAATTCATGATTCATGATTAAATTCATGATTCATGATTCAATTCATGATTTATAATTCATGATTCATGATTCAATTCATGATTCATGATTCAATTCATGATTCGAATCCTGATTCAATTCATGATTCGAATCCTGATTCAATTCATGATTCATGATTCATGATTCAATTCATGATTCATGATTCATGATTCAATTCATGATTCATGATTCATGATTCATGAGTCAATTCATGATTCATGATTCATGATTCAATTCATGATTCATGATTCATGATTCATGATTAATGATTCGATTCATGATTCATGATTCATGATTCAATTTATGATTCATGATTCATGATTCAATTCATGATTCATGATTCGTTTCATGATTCTTGATTTATGATTCATGATTCGATTCATGATTCATGATTCATGATTCAATTCATGATTCATGATTCATGATTCATGATTCAATTAATGATTCATGATTCATGATTCATGATTCAATTCATGATTCATGATTCATGATTCATGATTAATGATTCGATTCATGATTCATGATTCATGATTCAATTTATGATTCATGATTCATGATTCAATTCATGATTCATGATTCGTTTCATGATTCTTGATTCATGATTCATGATTCGATTCATGATTCATGATTCATGATTCAATTCATGATTCATGATTCATGATTCATGATTAAATTCATAATTCATGATTAATGATTCATGATTCAATTCATGATTTATGATTCATGATTCATGATTCAATTCATGATTCATGATTCATGATTCAATTCATGATACATGATTCATGATTGAATTCATGATTCATGATTCATGATTCATGATTCATGAGTCAATTCATGATTCATGATTCATGATTCAATTTATGATTCATGATTCATGATTCATGATTCATGATTCGATTCATGATTCATGATTCATGATTCAATTTATGATTCATGATTCATGATTCAATTCATGATTCATGATTCGTTTCATGATTCTTGATTCATGATTCATGATTCGATTCATGATTCATGATTCGATTCATGATTCATGATTCATGATTTAATTCATGATTCATGATTCATGATTAATGATTCATGATACAATTCATGATTCATGATTCATGATTCAATTCATAATTCATGATTAATGATTCATGATTCAATTCATGATTTATGATTCATGATTCATGATTCATGATTCAATTCATGATTCATGATGCATGATTCAATTCATGATTCATGATTCATGATTCAATTCATGATTCATAATTCATGATTCATGATTCAATTCATGATTCATGATTCAATTCATGATTCATGATTCATGATTCAATTCATGATTCATAATTCATGATTCATGATTCAATTCATGATTCATGATTCAATTCATGATTCATGATTCATGATTCATGATTCATGATTCAATTCATGATTCATGATTCATGATTCAATTCATGATTCATAATTCATGATTCATGATTCAATTCATGATTCATGATTCAATTCATGATTCATGATTCATGATTCATGATTCATGATTCATGATTCAATTCATGATTCATGATTCATGATTCATGAGTCAATTCATGATTCATGATTCAATTTATGATTCATGATTCATGATTCATGATTCATGATTCAATTCATGATTCATGATTCATGATTCAATTTATGATTCTTGATTCAATTCATGATTCATGATTCGTTTCATGATTCTTGATTCATGATTCATGATTCGATTCATGATTCATGATTCATGATTCAATTCATGATTCATGATTCATGATTCATGATTCATGATTCAATTCATGATTCATGATTCATGATTCATGATTTAATTCATAATTCATGATTAATGATTCATGATTCAATTCATGATTCATGATTCATGATTCATGATTCATGATTCAATTCATGATTCATGATTCATGATTCATGATTTAATTCATAATTCATGATTAATGATTCATGATTCAATTCATGATTTATGATTCATGATTCATGATTCATGATTCAATTCATGATTCATGATTCAATTCATGATTCATGATTCATGATTTAATTTATAATTCATGATTCAATTCATGATTCAATTCATGAATCATGATTCATGATTCAATTCATGATTCATGATTCATGGTTCAATTCATGATTCATGATTCATGATTCAATTCATGATTCATGATTCATGATTCAATTCATGATTCATGATTCATGATTTAATTTATAATTCATGATTCAATTCATGATTCACTTCATGAATCATGATTCATGATTCAATTCATGATTCATGATTCATGGTTCAATTCATGATTCATGATTCATGATTCAATTCATGATTCATGATTCATGTTTCAATTCATGATTCAATTCATGATTCATGATTCATGATTCAATTTATGATTCATGATTCATGATTCATGATTCATGATTCAATTCATGATTCAATTCATGATTCATGATTCAATTCATGATTCATGATTCAATTCATGATTCATGATTAAATTCATGATTCATGATTCAATTCATGATTTATAATTCATGATTCATGATTCAATTCATGATTCATGATTCAATTCATGATTCGAATCCTGATTCAATTCATGATTCGAATCCTGATTCAATTCATGATTCATGATTCATGATTCAATTCATGATTCATGATTCATGATTCAATTCATGATTCATGATTCATGATTCATGAGTCAATTCATGATTCATGATTCATGATTCAATTCATGATTCATGATTCATGATTCATGATTAATGATTCGATTCATGATTCATGATTCATGATTCAATTTATGATTCATGATTCATGATTCAATTCATGATTCATGATTCGTTTCATGATTCTTGATTCATGATTCATGATTCGATTCATGATTCATGATTCATGATTCAATTCATGATTCATGATTCATGATTCATGATTCAATTAATGATTCATGATTCATGATTCATGATTCAATTCATAATTCATGATTAATGATTAATGATTCAATTCATGATTTATGATTCATGATTCATGATTCATGATTCAATTCATGATTCATGATTCATGATTCAATTCATGATACATGATTCATGATTTATGATTTGATTCATGATTCATGATTCATGATTCATGATTCAATTCATGATTCATGATTCAATTCATGATTCGAATCCTGATTCAATTCATGATTCGAATCCTGATTCAATTCATGATTCATGATTCATGATTCAATTCATGATTCATGATTCATGATTCAATTCATGATTCATGATTCATGATTCATGATTCATGAGTCAATTCATGATTCATGATTCATGATTCAATTTATGATTCATGATTCATGATTCATGATTCGATTCATGATTCATGATTCATGATTCAATTTATGATTCATGATTCATTATTCATGATTCAATTCATGATTCATGATTCGTTTCATGATTCTTGATTCATGATTCATGATTCGATTCATGATTCATGATTCGATTCATGATTCATGATTCATGATTCAATTCATGATTCATGATTCATGATTAATGATTCATGATACAATTCATGATTCATGGTTCATGATTCATGATTCAATTCATAATTCATTATTAATGATTCATGATTCAATTCATGATTTATGATTCATGATTCATGATTCATGATTCAATTCATGATTCATGATGCATGATTCAATTCATGATTCATGATTCAATTCATGATTCATGATTCAATTCATGAATCATGATTCATGATTCAATTCATGATTCATGATTCATGGTTCAATTCATGATTCATGATTCATGATTCAATTCATGATTCATGATTCATGATTCAATTCATGATTCATGATTCATGATTTAATTTATAATTCATGATTCAATTCATGATTCAATTCATGAATCATGATTCATGATTCAATTCATGATTCATGATTCATGGTTCAATTCATGATTCATGATTCATGATTCAATTCATGATTCATGATTCATGTTTCAATTCATGATTCAATTCATGATTCATGATTCATGATTCAATTTATGATTCATGATTCATGATTCATGATTCATGATTCAATTCATGATTCAATTCATGATTCATGATTCAATTCATGATTCATGATTCAATTCATGATTCATGATTCAATTCATGATTCATGATTAAATTCATGATTCATGATTCAATTCATGATTTATAATTCATGATTCATGATTCAATTCATGATTCAATTCATGATTCGAATCCTGATTCAATTCATGATTCGAATCCTGATTCAATTCATGATTCATGATTCATGATTCAATTCATGATTCATGATTCATGATTCAATTCATGATTCATGATTCATGAGTCAATTCATGATTCATGATTCATGATTCAATTCATGATTCATGATTCATGATTAATGATTCGATTCATGATTCATGATTCATGATTCAATTTATGATTCATGATTCATGATTCAATTCATGATTCATGATTCGTTTCATGATTCTTGATTCATGATTCATGATTCGATTCATGATTCATGATTCATGATTCAATTCATGATTCATGATTCATGATTCATGATTCAATTAATGATTCATGATTCATGATTCATGATTCAATTCATAATTCATGATTAATGATTAATGATTCAATTCATGATTTATGATTCATGATTCATGATTCATGATTCAATTCATGATTCATGATTCATGATTCAATTCATGATACATGATTCATGATTTATGATTTGAATCATGATTCATGATTCATGATTCATGATTCAGTTCATGATTCATGATTCAATTCATGATTCGAATCCTGATTCAATTCATGATTCGAATCCTGATTCAATTCATGATTCATGATTCATGATTCAATTCATGATTCATGATTCATGATTCAATTCATGATTCATGATTCATGATTCATGATTCATGAGTCAATTCATGATTCATGATTCATGATTCAATTTATGATTCATGATTCATGATTCATGATTCGATTCATGATTCATGATTCATGATTCAATTTATGATTCATGATTCATTATTCATGATTCAATTCATGATTCATGATTCGTTTCATGATTCTTGATTCATGATTCATGATTCGATTCATGATTCATGATTCGATTCATGATTCATGATTCAATTCATGATTCATGATTCATGATTAATGATTCATGATACAATTCATGATTCATGGTTCATGATTCATGATTCAATTCATAATTCATGATTAATGATTCATGATTCAATTCATGATTTATGATTCATGATTCATGATTCATGATTCAATTCATGATTCATGATGCATGATTCAATTCATGATTCATGATTCAATTCATGATTCATGATTCAATTCATGATTCATAATTCATGATTCATGATTCAATTCATGATTCATGATTCAATTCATGATTCATGATTTGATTTATGATTCATGATTCATGATTCAATTCATGATTCATGATTCATGATTCATGATTCATGATTCGATTTATGATTCATGATTCATGATTCATGATTCAATTCATGATTCATGATTCATGATTCAATTCATGATTCATGATTCGATTCATGATTTTCGATTCATGATTCATGATTCGATTCATGATTCATGATTCATGATTCACTTCATGATTCAATTCATGATTCATGATTCAATTCATGTTTCAATTCATGATTCATGATTCAATTCATGATTCATGATTCAATCTATGATTCATGATTCATGATTCAATTTATGATTCATGATTCAATTCATAATTCATAATTCATGATTCAATTCATGATTCATGATTCAATTCATGATTCATGATTCAATTCATGATTCAATTTATGATTCATGATTCATGATTCATGATTTAATTCATGATTCAATTCATGATTCATGATTCAATTCATGATTCAATTCATTATTCATGATTCATGATTCAATTCATGATTCATGATTCAATGCATGATTCATGATTCAATTCATGATTCATGATTCAATTCATTTTTCATGATTCATGATTCAATTCATGATTCATGATTCAATTCATGATTCATGATTCATGATTCATGATTCATGATTCAATTCATGATTCAATTCATACTTCATAATTCATGATTCATGATTCAATTCATGATTCATGATTCAATTCATGTTTCGAATCCTGATTCAATTCATGATTCATGATTCAACTCATGATTCATGATTCATGATTCAATTCATGATTCATGATTCATGATTCATGATTCGATTCATGATTCATGATTCATGATTCATGATTCAATTCATGATTCATGATTCAATTCATGATTCATGATTCCTTTTTATGATTCTTGATTCATGATCCATGATTCGTTTCATGATTCTTGATTCATGATTCAATTCATGATTCATGATTCATAATTCATGATTCATGATTCAATTCATGATTCATGATTCATGATTCATGATTCATGATTCAATTTATAATTCATGATTCATGATTCATGATTCAATTCATGATTTATGATTCATGATTCAATTCATAATTCGTGATTCATGATTCATGATTCAATTCATGATTCATGATTCGATTCATGATTCATGATTCATGATTCATGATTTATGATTCAATTCATGATTCAATTCATGATTCATGATTCATGATTCAATTCATAATTCATGATTCATGATTCATGATTCAATTCATGATTTATGATTCATGATTCAATTCATAATTCGTGATTCATGATTCATGATTCATGATTCGATTCATGATTCATGATTCATGATTCATGATTTATGATTCAATTCATGATTCAATTCATGATTCATGATTCATGATTCAATTTATGATTCATGATTCATGATTAAATTCATGATTCAATTCATGATTCATGATTGATGAATTCAATTCATGATTCATGATTCATGATTTATGATTCAATTCATGATTCAATTCATGATTCATGATTCAATTCATGATTCATGATTCATGATTCAATTCATGATTCATGATTCGATTCATGAATCATGATTCATGATTTATTTCATGATTCATGATTCAATTCATGATTCATGATTCATGATTCAATTCATGATTCAATTTATGATTCATGATTCATGATTCATAATTTAATTCATGATTCAATTTATGATTCATGATTCAATTCATGATTCAATTCATGATTCATGATTCATGATTCAATTCATGATTCATGATTAAATTCATGATTCATGATTCGATTCATGATTCATGATGCATGATTCAATTCATGATTCATAATTCATGATTCATGATTCATGATTAAATTCATGATTCATGATTCAATTCATGATTTATAATTCATGATTCATGATTCAATTCATGATTCATGATTCAATTCATGATTCGAATCCTGATTCAATTCATGATTCGAATCCTGATTCAATTCATGATTCATGATTCATGATTCAATTCATGATTCATGATTCATGATTCAATTCATGATTCATGATACATGATTCATGATTCATTAGTCAATTTATGATTCATGATTCATGATTCAATTCATGATTCATGATTCATGATTAATGATTCGATTCATGATTCATGATTCATGATTCAATTTATGATTCATGATTCATGATTCAATTCATAATTCATGATTCGTTTCATGATTCTTGATTCATGATTCATGATTCGATTCATGATTCATGATTCATGATTCAATTCATGATTCATGATTCATGATTCATGATTCAATTCATAATTCATGATTAATGATTCATGATTCAATTCATGATTTATGATTCATGATTCATGATTCAATTCATGATTCATGATTCATGATTCAATTCATGATACATGATTCATGATTTATGATTTGATTCATGATTCATGATTCATGATTCATGATTCAATTCATGATTCATGATTCAATTCATGATTCGAATCCTGATTCAATTCATGATTCGAATCCTGATTCAATTCATGATTCATGATTCATGATTCAATTCATGATTCATGATTCATGATTGAATTCATGATTCATGATTCATGATTCATGAGTCAATTCATGATTCATGATTCATGATTCATGATTCATGATTCGATTCATGATTCATGATTCATGATTCAATTTATGATTCATGATTCATGATTCAATTCATGATTCATGATTAGTTTCATGATTCTTGATTCATGATTCATGATTCGATTCATGATTCATGATTCGATTCATGATTCATGATTCAATTCATGATTCATGATTCATGATTAATGATTCATGATACAATTCATGATTCATGATTCATGATTCATGATTCAATTCATAATTCATGATTAATGATTCATGATTCAATTCATGATTTATGATTCATGATTCATGATTCATGATTCAATTCATGATTCATGATGCATGATTCAATTCATGATTCATGATTCATGATTCAATTCATGATTCATAATTCATGATTCATGATTCAATTCATGATTCATGATTCAATTCATGATTCATGATTCATGATTCATGATTCATGATTCATGATTCAATTCATGATTCATGATGGAATTCATGATTCATGATTCATGATTCAATTCATGATTCATGATTCATGATTCAATTTATGATTCATGATTCATGATTAAATTGATTCATGATTCAATTTATGATTCATGATTCATGATTCATGATTCATGATTCGATTCATGATTCATGATTCATGATTCAATTTATGATTCATGATTCATGATTCAATTCATGATTCATGATTAGTTTCATGATTCTTGATTCATGATTCATGATTCGATTCATGATTCATGATTCGATTCATGATTCATGATTCAATTCATGATTCATGATTCATGATTAATGATTCATGATACAATTCATGATTCATGATTCATGATTCATGATTCAATTCATAATTCATGATTAATGATTCATGATTCAATTCATGATTTATGATTCATGATTCATGATTCATGATTCAATTCATGATTCATGATGCATGATTCAATTCATGATTCATGATTCATGATTCAATTCATGATTCATAATTCATGATTCATGATTCAATTCATGATTCATGATTCATGATTCAATTCATGATTCATGATGCATGATTCAATTCATGATTCATGATTCATGATTCAATTCATGATTCATAATTCATGATTCATGATTCAATTCATGATTCATGATTCATGATTCATGATTCATGATTCATGATTCAATTCATGATTCATGATGGAATTCATGATTCATGATTCATGATTCAATTCATGATTCATGATTCATGATTCATGAGTCAATTCATGATTCATGATTCATGATTCAATTTATGATTCATGATTCATGATTCATGATTCATGATTCAATTCATGATTCATGATTCATGATTCAATTTATGATTCTTGATTCAATTCATGATTCATGATTCGTTTCATGATTCTTGATTCATGATTCATGATTCGATTCATGATTCATGATTCATGATTCAATTCATGATTCATGATTCATGATTCATGATTCATGATTCAATTCATGATTCATGATTCATGATTCATGATTAATGATTCATGATTCAATTCATGATTTATGATTCATGATTTAATTTATAATTCATGATTCAATTCATGATTCAATTCATGAATCATGATTCATGATTCATGGTTCAATTCATGATTCATGATTCATGATTCAATTCATGATTCATGATTCATGATTCAATTCATGATTCATGATTCATGATTTAATTTATAATTCATGATTCAATTCATGATTCAATTCATGAATCATGATTCATGATTCAATTCATGATTCATGATTCATGATTCATGATTCATGATTCGATTCATGATTCATGATTCATGATTCAATTTATGATTCATGATTCATGATTCAATTCATGATTCATGATTAGTTTCATGATTCTTGATTCATGATTCATGATTCGATTCATGATTCATGATTCGATTCATGATTCATGATTCAATTCATGATTCATGATTCATGATTAATGATTCATGATACAATTCATGATTCATGATTCATGATTCATGATTCAATTCATAATTCATGATTAATGATTCATGATTCAATTCATGATTTATGATTCATGATTCATGATTCATGATTCAATTCATGATTCATGATGCATGATTCAATTCATGATTCATGATTCATGATTCAATTCATGATTCATAATTCATGATTCATGATTCAATTCATGATTCATGATTCAATTCATGATTCATGATTCATGATTCATGATTCATGATTCATGATTCAATTCATGATTCATGATGGAATTCATGATTCATGATTCATGATTCAATTCATGATTCATGATTCATGATTCAATTTATGATTCATGATTCATGATTAAATTGATTCATGATTCAATTTATGATTCATGATTCATGATTCATGATTCATGATTCGATTCATGATTCATGATTCATGATTCAATTTATGATTCATGATTCATGATTCAATTCATGATTCATGATTAGTTTCATGATTCTTGATTCATGATTCATGATTCGATTCATGATTCATGATTCGATTCATGATTCATGATTCAATTCATGATTCATGATTCATGATTAATGATTCATGATACAATTCATGATTCATGATTCATGATTCATGATTCAATTCATAATTCATGATTAATGATTCATGATTCAATTCATGATTTATGATTCATGATTCATGATTCATGATTCAATTCATGATTCATGATGCATGATTCAATTCATGATTCATGATTCATGATTCAATTCATGATTCATAATTCATGATTCATGATTCAATTCATGATTCATGATTCATGATTCAATTCATGATTCATGATGCATGATTCAATTCATGATTCATGATTCATGATTCAATTCATGATTCATAATTCATGATTCATGATTCAATTCATGATTCATGATTCATGATTCATGATTCATGATTCATGATTCAATTCATGATTCATGATGGAATTCATGATTCATGATTCATGATTCAATTCATGATTCATGATTCATGATTCATGAGTCAATTCATGATTCATGATTCATGATTCAATTTATGATTCATGATTCATGATTCATGATTCATGATTCAATTCATGATTCATGATTCATGATTCAATTTATGATTCTTGATTCAATTCATGATTCATGATTCGTTTCATGATTCTTGATTCATGATTCATGATTCGATTCATGATTCATGATTCATGATTCAATTCATGATTCATGATTCATGATTCATGATTCATGATTCAATTCATGATTCATGATTCATGATTCATGATTAATGATTCATGATTCAATTCATGATTTATGATTCATGATTTAATTTATAATTCATGATTCAATTCATGATTCAATTCATGAATCATGATTCATGATTCATGGTTCAATTCATGATTCATGATTCATGATTCAATTCATGATTCATGATTCATGATTCAATTCATGATTCATGATTCATGATTTAATTTATAATTCATGATTCAATTCATGATTCAATTCATGAATCATGATTCATGATTCAATTCATGATTCATGATTCATGGTTCAATTCATGATTCATGATTCATGATTCAATTCATGATTCATGATTCATGTTTCAATTCATGATTCAATTCATGATTCATGATTCAATTTATGATTCATGATTCATGATTCATGATTCATGATTCAATTCATGATTCATGATTCAATTCATGATTCATGATTCAATTCATGATTCATGATTAAATTCATGATTCATGTTTCAATTCATGATTCAATTCATGATTCATGATTCATGATTCAATTTATGATTCATGATTCATGATTCATGATTCATGATTCAATTCATGATTCAATTCATGATTCATGATTCAATTCATGATTCATGATTCAATTCATGATTCATGATTAAATTCATGATTCATGATTCAATTCATGATTTATAATTCATGATTCATGATTCAATTCATGATTCATGATTCAATTCATGATTCGAATCCTGATTCAATTCATGATTCGAATCCTGATTCAATTCATGATTCATGATTCATGATTCAATTCATGATTCATGATTCATGATTCAATTCATGATTCATGATTCATGATTCATGAGTCAATTCATGATTCATGATTCATGATTCAATTCATGATTAATGATTCATGATTCATGATTAATGATTCGATTCATGATTCATGATTCATGATTCAATTTATGATTCATGATTCATGATTCAATTCATGATTCATGATTCGTTTCATGATTCTTGATTCATGATTCATGATTCGATTCATGATTCATGATTCATGATTCAATTCATGATTCATGATTCATGATTCATGATTCAATTAATGATTCATGATTCATGATTCATTATTCATGATTCAATTCATAATTCATGATTAATGGTTAATGATTCAATTCATGAATTATGATTCATGATTCAATTCATGATTCATGATTCATGATTCAATTCATGATACATGATTCATGATTTATGATTTGATTCATGATTCATGATTCATGATTCATGATTCATGATTCAATTCATGATTCATGATTCAATTCATGATTCGAATCCTGATTCAATTCATGATTCATGATTCATGATTCAATTCATGATTCATGATTCATGATTCAATTCATGATTCATGATTCATGATTCAATTCATGATTCATGATTCATGATTCAATTCATGATTCATGATTCATGATTCAATTCATGATTCATGATTCATGATTCAATTCATGATTCATGATTCATGATTCATGATTCATGAGTCAATTCATGATTCATGATTCATGATTCAATTTATGATTCATGATTCATGATTCATGATTCATGATTCGATTCATGATTCATGATTCATGATTCAATTTATGATTCATGATTCATGATTCATGATTCAATTCATGATTCATGATTCGTTTCATGATTCTTGATTCATGATTCATGATTCGATTCATGATTCATGATTCGATTCATGATTCATGATTCATGATTCAATTCATGATTCATGATTCATGATTAATGATTCATGATACAATTCATGATTCATGGTTCATGATTCATGATTCAATTCATAATTCATGATTAATGATTCATGATTCAATTCATGATTTATGATTCATGATTCATGATTCATGATTCAATTCATGATTCATGATGCATGATTCAATTCATGATTCATGATTCAATTCATGATTCATGATTCAATTCATGATTCATAATTCATGATTCATGATTCAATTCATGATTCATGATTCAATTCATGATTCATGATTCAATTCATGATTCATGATTCATGATTCATAATTCATGATTCATGATTCAATTCATGATTCATGATTCATGATTCAATTCATGATTCATGATTCATGATTGAATTCATGATTCATGAGTCAATTCATGATTCATGATTCATGATTCAATTCATGATTCATGATTCATGATTCATGATTCATGATTCAATTCATGATTCATGATTCATGATTCAATTTATGATTCATGATTCAATTCCTGATTCATGATTCGTTTCTTGATTCTTGATTCATGATTCATGATTCGATTCATGATTCATGATTCATGATTCAATTCATGATTCATGATTCATGATTCATGATTCATGATTCAATTCATGATTCATGATTCATGATTCATGATTCAATTCATAATTCATGATTAATGATTCATGATTCAATTCATGATTTATGATTCATGATTCATGATTCATGATTCAATTCATGATTCATGATTCATGATTCAATTCATGATTCATGATTTAATTTATAATTCATGATTCAATTCATGATTCAATTCATGAATCATGATTCATGATTCAATTCATGATTCATGGTTCAATTCATGATTCATGATTCATGATTCAATTCATGATTCATGATTCATGATTCAATTCATGATTCAATTCATGATTCATGATTCAATTCATGATTCATGATTCAATTCATGATTCATGATTCATGATTCAATTCATGATTCATGATTCGATTCATGAATCATGATTCATAATTCAATTCATGATTCATGATTCATGATTCGATTCATGATTCATGATTCAATTCATGATTCAATTTATGATTCATGATTCATGATTCATGATTCAATTCATGATTCAATTCATGATTCATGATTCAATTCATGATTCATGATTCAATTCATGATTCATGATTCAATTCATGATTCATGATTCATGATTCAATTCATGATTCATGATTAAATTTATGATTCATGATTCGATTCATGATTCATGATGCATGATTTAATTCATGATTCATGATTCATGATTCATGATTCATGATTCATGATTCAATTCATGATTCATGATTCAATTCATGATTCATAATTCAGGATTCATGATTTAATTCATGATTCATGATTCAATACATGATTCGAATCCTGATTCAATTCAAGATTCGAATCCTGATTCAATTCATGATTAAAGATTCATGATTCAATTCATGATTCATGATTCATGATTCAATTCATGATTCATGATTCATGATTCATGATTCGATTCATGATTCATGATTCATGATTCAATTTATGATTCATGATTCATGATTCAATTCATGATTCATGATTCGTTTCATAATTCTTGATTCATGATTCGTTTCATGATTCTTGATTCATGATTCAATTCATGATTTATGATTCATGATTCATGATTCATGATTCAATTCATGATTCATGATTCATGATTCATGATTCATGATTCAATTCATAATTCATGATTCATGATTCATGATTCAATTCATGATTTTTGATTCATGATTCATGATTCATGATTCATGATTCAATTCATGATTCATGATTTATGATTCAATTCATGATTCATGATTCATGATTTATGATTCGATTCATGATTCATGATTCATGATTCATGATTCAATTCATGATTTATGATTCAATTCATGATTCATGATTCATGATTCAATTCATGATTCATGACTCATGATTCAATTCATGATTCATGATTCATGATTCATGATTCATGATTCGATTCATGATTCATGATTCATGATTCAATTCATGATTCATGATTCAAGATTCATGATTCATGATTTATGATTCAATTCATGATTCATGATTCATGATTCGATTCATGATTCATGATTCATGATTCAATTCATGATTCATGATTCAAGATTCATGATTCATGATTTATGATTCAATTCAAGATTCATGATTCATGATTATAGATTCATGATTCAATTCATGATTCATGATTCAATTCATGATTCAATTCATGATTCATGATTCGATTCATGATTCTTGATTCATGATTCATGATTCGATTCATGATTCATGATTCATGATTCAATTCATGATTCATGATTCATGATTCATGATTCAATTCATAATTCATGATTCATGATTCATGATTCATGATTCAATTCATGATTCTTGATTCATGATTCATGATTCGATTCATGATTCTAGATTCATGATTCAATTCATGATTCATGATTCAATTCATGATTCAAGATTCATGATTCGATTCATGATTCATGATTCGATTCATGATTCATGATTCATGATTCAATTCATGATTCATGATTCGATTCATGATTCATGATTCAATTCATGATTCATGATTCAAGATTCAATTCATGATTCATGATTAATGATTCAATTCATGATTCATGATTCATGATTCAATTCATGATTCAATTCATGATTCATGATTCATGATTCAATTTATGATTCATGATTCATGATTCATGATTCAATTCATGATTCAATTCATGATTTATGATTGCTGAATTCAATTCATGATTCATGATTTATGATTTCTGATTTAAATCATGATTCAATTCATGATTCATGATTCAATTCATGATTCATGATTCAATTCATGATTCATGATTCATGATTCAATTCATGATTCATGATTCGATTCATGAATCATGATTCATGATTCAATTCATGATTCATGAATCATGATTCAATTCATGATTCAATTTATGATTCATGATTCAATTCATGCTTCAATTCATGATTCATGATTCATGATTCAATTCATGATTCAATTTATGATTCATGATTCATGATTCATAATTTAATTCATGATTCAATTTATGATTCATGATTCAATTCATGATTCAATTCATGATTCATGATTCATGATTCAATTCATGATTCATGATTCAATTCATGATTCATGATTAAATTATGATTCATGATTCGATTCATGATTCATGATGCATGATTCAATTCATGATTCATGATTCATGATTCATGATTCAATTCATGATTCATGATTCAATTCATGATTCATAATTCATGATTCATGATTCAATTCATGACTCAAGATTCAATTCATGATTTGAATCCTGATTCAATTCATGATTCGAATCCTGATTCAATTCATGATTCATGATTCAATTCATGATTCATGATTCAATTCATGATTCATGATTCATGATTCATGATTCATGATTCAATTCATGATTCATGATTCATGATTCATGATTCATGATTCGATTCATGATTCATGATTCAATTTATGATTCATGATTCATGATTCAATTCATGATTCATGATTCGTTTCATGATTCTTGATTCATGATTCATGATTCGATTCATGATTCATGATTCATGATTCATGATTCAATTCATGATTCATGATTCATGATTCATGATTCATGATTCATGATTCAACTCATGATTCATGATTCATGATTCAATTCATGATTCATGATTCATGATTCATGATTCATGATTCGATTCATGATTCATGATTCATGATTCAATTCATGATTCATGATTCAAGATTCATGATTCATGATTCGATTCATGATTCATGATTCATGATTCAATTCATGATTAATGATTCATGATTCAATTCATGATTCATGATTCAATTCATGATTCAATTCATGATTCATGATTCATGATTCAATTCATGATTCATGATTCAATTCATGATTCATGATTAAATTATGATTCATGATTCGATTCATGATTCATGATGCATGATTCAATTCATGATTCATGATTCATGATTCATGATTCAATTCATGATTCATGATTCAATTCATGATTCATAATTCATGATTCATGATTCAATTCATGACTCAAGATTCAATTCATGATTTGAATCCTGATTCAATTCATGATTCGAATCCTGATTCAATTCATGATTCATGATTCAATTCATGATTCATGATTCAATTCATGATTCATGATTCATGATTCATGATTCATGATTCAATTCATGATTCATGATTCATGATTCATGATTCGATTCATGATTCATGATTCAATTTATGATTCATGATTCATGATTCAATTCATGATTCATGATTCGTTTCATGATTCTTGATTCATGATTCATGATTCGATTCATGATTCATGATTCATGATTCATGATTCATGATTCAATTCATGATTCATGATTCATGATTCATGATTCATGATTCAATTCATGATTCATGATTCATGATTCATGATTCATGATTCATGATTCAACTCATGATTCATGATTCATGATTCAATTCATGATTCATGATTCATGATTCATGATTCATGATTCGATTCATGATTCATGATTCATGATTCAATTCATGATTCATGATTCAAGATTCATGATTCATGATTCGATTCATGATTCATGATTCATGATTCAATTCATGATTAATGATTCATGATTCAATTCATGATTCATGATTCAATTCATGATTCAATTCATGATTCATAATTCAGGATTCATGATTTAATTCATGATTCATGATTCAATACATGATTCGAATCCTGATTCAATTCAAGATTCGAATCCTGATTCAATTCATGATTAAAGATTCATGATTCAATTCATGATTCATGATTCATGATTCAATTCATGATTCATGATTCATGATTCATGATTCGATTCATGATTCATGATTCATGATTCAATTTATGATTCATGATTCATGATTCAATTCATGATTCATGATTCGTTTCATAATTCTTGATTCATGATTCGTTTCATGATTCTTGATTCATGATTCAATTCATGATTTATGATTCATGATTCATGATTCATGATTCAATTCATGATTCATGATTCATGATTCATGATTCATGATTCAATTCATAATTCATGATTCATGATTCATGATTCAATTCATGATTTTTGATTCATGATTCATGATTCATGATTCATGATTCAATTCATGATTCATGATTTATGATTCAATTCATGATTCATGATTCATGATTTATGATTCGATTCATGATTCATGATTCATGATTCATGATTCAATTCATGATTTATGATTCAATTCATGATTCATGATTCATGATTCAATTCATGATTCATGACTCATGATTCAATTCATGATTCATGATTCATGATTCATGATTCATGATTCGATTCATGATTCATGATTCATGATTCAATTCATGATTCATGATTCAAGATTCATGATTCATGATTTATGATTCAATTCATGATTCATGATTCATGATTCGATTCATGATTCATGATTCATGATTCAATTCATGATTCATGATTCAAGATTCATGATTCATGATTTATGATTCAATTCAAGATTCATGATTCATGATTATAGATTCATGATTCAATTCATGATTCATGATTCAATTCATGATTCAATTCATGATTCATGATTCGATTCATGATTCTTGATTCATGATTCATGATTCGATTCATGATTCATGATTCATGATTCAATTCATGATTCATGATTCATGATTCATGATTCAATTCATAATTCATGATTCATGATTCATGATTCATGATTCAATTCATGATTCTTGATTCATGATTCATGATTCGATTCATGATTCTAGATTCATGATTCAATTCATGATTCATGATTCAATTCATGATTCAAGATTCATGATTCGATTCATGATTCATGATTCGATTCATGATTCATGATTCATGATTCAATTCATGATTCATGATTCGATTCATGATTCATGATTCAATTCATGATTCATGATTCAAGATTCAATTCATGATTCATGATTAATGATTCAATTCATGATTCATGATTCATGATTCAATTCATGATTCAATTCATGATTCATGATTCATGATTCAATTTATGATTCATGATTCATGATTCATGATTCAATTCATGATTCAATTCATGATTTATGATTGCTGAATTCAATTCATGATTCATGATTTATGATTTATGATTTAAATCATGATTCAATTCATGATTCATGATTCAATTCATGATTCATGATTCAATTCATGATTCATGATTCATGATTCAATTCATGATTCATGATTCGATTCATGAATCATGATTCATGATTCAATTCATGATTCATGAATCATGATTCAATTCATGATTCAATTTATGATTCATGATTCAATTCATGCTTCAATTCATGATTCATGATTCATGATTCAATTCATGATTCAATTTATGATTCATGATTCATGATTCATAATTTAATTCATGATTCAATTTATGATTCATGATTCAATTCATGATTCAATTCATGATTCATGATTCATGATTCAATTCATGATTCATGATTCAATTCATGATTCATGATTAAATTATGATTCATGATTCGATTCATGATTCATGATGCATGATTCAATTCATGATTCATGATTCATGATTCATGATTCAATTCATGATTCATGATTCAATTCATGATTCATAATTCATGATTCATGATTCAATTCATGACTCAAGATTCAATTCATGATTTGAATCCTGATTCAATTCATGATTCGAATCCTGATTCAATTCATGATTCATGATTCAATTCATGATTCATGATTCAATTCATGATTCATGATTCATGATTCATGATTCATGATTCAATTCATGATTCATGATTCATGATTCATGATTCATGATTCGATTCATGATTCATGATTCAATTTATGATTCATGATTCATGATTCAATTCATGATTCATGATTCGTTTCATGATTCTTGATTCATGATTCATGATTCGATTCATGATTCATGATTCATGATTCATGATTCATGATTCAATTCATGATTCATGATTCATGATTCATGATTCATGATTCATGATTCAACTCATGATTCATGATTCATGATTCAATTCATGATTCATGATTCATGATTCATGATTCATGATTCGATTCATGATTCATGATTCATGATTCAATTCATGATTCATGATTCAAGATTCATGATTCATGATTCGATTCATGATTCATGATTCATGATTCAATTCATGATTAATGATTCATGATTCAATTCATGATTCATGATTCAATTCATGATTCAATTCATGATTCATGATTCATGATTCAATTCATGATTCATGATTCAATTCATGATTCATGATTAAATTATGATTCATGATTCGATTCATGATTCATGATGCATGATTCAATTCATGATTCATGATTCATGATTCATGATTCAATTCATGATTCATGATTCAATTCATGATTCATAATTCATGATTCATGATTCAATTCATGACTCAAGATTCAATTCATGATTTGAATCCTGATTCAATTCATGATTCGAATCCTGATTCAATTCATGATTCATGATTCAATTCATGATTCATGATTCAATTCATGATTCATGATTCATGATTCATGATTCATGATTCAATTCATGATTCATGATTCATGATTCATGATTCATGATTCGATTCATGATTCATGATTCAATTTATGATTCATGATTCATGATTCAATTCATGATTCATGATTCGTTTCATGATTCTTGATTCATGATTCATGATTCGATTCATGATTCATGATTCATGATTCATGATTCATGATTCAATTCATGATTCATGATTCATGATTCATGATTCATGATTCAATTCATGATTCATGATTCATGATTCATGATTCATGATTCATGATTCAACTCATGATTCATGATTCATGATTCAATTCATGATTCATGATTCATGATTCATGATTCATGATTCGATTCATGATTCATGATTCATGATTCAATTCATGATTCATGATTCAAGATTCATGATTCATGATTCGATTCATGATTCATGATTCATGATTCAATTCATGATTAATGATTCATGATTCAATTCATGATTCATGATTCAATTCATGATTCAATTCATGATTCATGATTCGATTCATGATTCTTGATTAATGATTCGATTCATGATTAATGATTCATGATTCAATTCATGATTCATGATTCAATTCATGATTCATGATTCGATTCATGATTCTTGATTCATGATTCATGATTCAATTCATGATTCATGATTCATGATTCAATTCATGATTCATGATTCATGATTCATGATTCAATTCATGATTTATGATTCATGATTCAATTCATAATTCGTGATTCATGATTCATGATTCAATTCATGATTCATGATTCGATTCATGATTCATGATTCATGATTCATGATTTATGATTCAATTCATGATTCAATTCATGATTTATGATTCATGATTCAATTCATAATTCATGATTCATGATTCATGATTCAATTCATGATTTATGATTCATGATTTAATTCATAATTCGTGATTCATGATTCATGATTCAATTCATGATTCATGATTCGATTCATGATTCATGATTCATGATTCATGATTTATGATTCAATTCATGATTCAATTCATGATTCATGATTGATGAATTCAATTCATGATTCATGATTCATGATTTATGATTCAATTCATGATTCAATTCATGATTCATGATTCAATTCATGATTAATGATTCATGATTCAATTCATGATTCATGATTCGATTCATGAATCATGATTCATGATTTATTTCATGATTCATGATTCAATTCATGATTCAATTCATGATTCAATTTATGATTCATGATTCATGATTCATAATTTAATTCATGATTCAATTTATGATTCATGATTCAATTCATGATTCAATTCATGGTTCATGATTCATGATTCAATTCATGATTCATGATTAAATTCATGATTCATGATTCGATTCATGATTCATGATTCATGATTCATGATTAAATTCATGATTTATGATTCAATTCATGATTTATAATTCATGATTCATGATTCAATTCATGATTCATGATTCAATTCATGATTCGAATTCTGATTCAATTCATGATTCGAATCCTGATTCAATTCATGATTCATGATTCATGATTCAATTCATGATTCATGATTCATGATTCAATTCATGATTAATGATTCGATTCATGATTCATGATTCATGATTCAATTTATGATTAATGATCCATGATTCAATTCATGATTCATGATTCGTTTCATGATTCTTGATTCATGATTCATGATTCGATTCAGGATTCATGATTCATGATTCAATTCATGATTCATGATTCATGATTCATGATTCATGATTCAATTCATAATTCATGATTAATGATTCATGATTCAATTCATTATTTATGATTCATGATTCATGATTCATGATTCAATTCATGATTCATGATTCATGATTCAATTCATGATACATGATTCATGATTTATGATTTGATTCATGATTCATGATTCATGATTCATGATTCAATTCATGATTCATGATTCAATTCATAATTCGAATCCTGATTCAATTCATGATTCGAATCCTGATTCAATTCATGATTCATGATTCATGATTCAATTCATGATTCATGATTCATGATTGAATTCATGATTCATGATTCATGATTCATGATTCATGAGTCAATTCATGATTCATGATTCATGATTCAATTTATGATTCATGATTCATGATTTATGATTCGATTCATGATTCATGATTCATGATTCAATTTATGATTCATGATTCATGATTCAATTCATGATTCATGATTCGTTTCATGATTCTTGATTCATGATTCATGATTCGATTCATGATTCATGATTCGATTCATGATTCATGATTCATGATTCAATTCATGATTCATGATTCATGATTAATGATTCATGATTCAATTCATGATTTATGATTCATGATTCATGATTCATGATTCAATTCATGATTCATGATGCATGATTCAATTCATGATTCATGATTCAATTCATGATTCATGATTCAATTCATGATTCATAATTTATGATTCATGATTCAATTCATGATTCATGATTCAATTCATGATTTATGATTCATGATTCATGATTCATGATTCATGATTCAATTCATGATTCATGATTCATGATTGAATTCATGATTCATGATTCATGATTCAATTCATGATTCATGATTCATGATTCATGATTCAATTCATGATTCATGATTCATGATTCAATTTATGATTCATGATTCAATTTATGATTCATGATTCGTTTCATGATTCTTGATTCATGATTCATGATTCGATTCATGATTCATGATTCATGATTCAATTCATGATTCATGATTCATGATTCAATTCATGATTCATGATTCATGATTCAATTCATAATTCATGATTAATGATTCATGATTCAATTCATGATTTATGATTCATGATTCATGATTCAATTCATGATTCATGATTCATGATTCAATTCATGATTCATGATTCATGGTTCAATTCATGATTCATGATTCATGATTCAATTCATGATTCATGATTCATGTTTCAATTCATGATTCAAATTATGATTCATGATTCATGATTCAATTTATGATTCATGATTCATGATTCATGATTCATGATTCAATTCATGATTCAATTCATGATTCATGATTCAATTCATCATTCATGATTCAATTCATGATTCATGATTAAATTCATGATTCATGATTCAATTCATGATTTATAATTCATGATTCATGATTGAATTCATGATTCATGATTCAATTCATGATTCGAATCCTGATTCAATTCATGATTCGAATCCTGATTCAATTCATGATTCGAATCCTGATTCAATTCATGATTCATGATACATGATTCAATTCATGATTCATGATTCATGATTCAATTCATGATTAATGATTCATGATTCATGAGTCAATTCATGATTCATGATTCATGATTCAATTCATGATTCATGATTCATGATTCATGATTAATGATTCGATTCATGATTCATGATTCATGATTCAATTTATGATTCATGATTCATGATTCAATTCATGATTCATGATTCGTTTCATGATTCTTGATTCATGATTCATGATTCGATTCATGATTCATGATTCATGATTCATGATTCAATTGATGATTCATGATTCATGATTCATGATTCATGATTCAATTAATGATTCATGATTCATGATTCATGATTCAATTCATAATTCATGATTAATGATTCATGATTCAATTCATGATTTATGATTCATGATTCATGATTCATGATTCAATTCATGATTCATGATTCATGATTCAATTCATGATACATGATTCATGATTTATGATTCATGATTCAATTCATGATTCATGATTCATGATTGATTTCATGATTCATGATTCAATTCATGATTCATGATTCATGATTCATGAGTCAATTCATGATTCATGATTCATGATTCAATTTATGATTCATGGTTCATGATTCATGATTCATGATTCAATTCATGATTCATGATTCAATTTATGATTCATGATTCAATTCATGATTCATGATTCGTTTCATGATTCTTGATTCATGATTCATGATTCGATTCATGATTCATGATTCATGATTCATGATTCATGATTCAATTCATGATTCATGATTCAATTCATAATTCATGATTAATCATTCATGATTCAATTCATGATTTATGATTCATGATTTATGATTCATGATTCAATTCATGATTCATGATTCATGATTTAATTTATAATTCATGATTCAATTCATGATTCAATTCATGAATCATGATTCATGATTCAATTCATGATTCATGATTCATGGTTCAATTCATGATTCATGATTCATGATTCAATTCATGATTCATGATTCATGTTTCAATTCATGATTCAATTCATGATTCATGATTCAATTTATGATTCATGATTCATGATTCATGATTCATGATTCAATTCATGATTCAATTCATGATTCATGATTCAATTCATGATTCATGATTCAATTCATGATTCATGATTAAATTCATGATTCATGATTCAATTCATGATTTATAATTCATGATTCATGATTCAATTCATGATTCATGATTCAATTCATGATTCGAATCCTGATTCAATTCATGATTCGAATCCTGAATCAATTCATGATTCATGATTCATGATTCAATTCATGATTCATGATTCATGATTCAATTCATGATTCATGATTCATGATTCATGAGTCAATTCATGATTCATGATTCATGATTCAATTCATGATTCATGATTCATGATTCATGATTAATGATTCGATTCATGATTCATGATTCATGATTCAATTTATGATTCATGATTCATGATTCAATTCATGATTCATGATTCGTTTCATGATTCTTGATTCATGATTCATGATTCGATTCATGATTCATGATTCATGATTCAATTCATGATTCATGATTCATGATTCATGATTCATGATTCAATTAATGATTCATGATTCATGATTCATGATTCAATTCATAATTCATGATTAATGATTCATGATTCAATTCATGATTTATGATTCATGATTCATGATTCATGAATCAATTCATGATTCACGATTCATGATTCAATTCATGATACATGATTCATGATTTATGATTTGATTCATGATTCATGATTCATGATTCATGATTCAATTCATGATTCATGATTCAATTCATGATTCGAATCCTGATTCAATTCATGATTCGAATCCTGATTCAATTCATGATTCATGATTCATGATTCAATTCATGATTCATGATTCATGATTCAATTCATGATTCATGATTCATGATTCATGATTCATGAGTCAATTCATGATTCATGATTCATGATTCAATTTATGATTCATGATTCATGATTCGATTCATGATTCATGATTCAATTTATGATTCATGATTCATGATTCATGATTCAATTCATGATTCATGATTCGTTTCATGATTCTTGATTCATGATTCATGATTCGATTCATGATTCATGATTCGATTCATGATTCATGATTCATGATTCAATTCATGATTCATGATTCATGATTAATGATTCATGATACAATTCATGATTCATGGTTCATGATTCATGATTCAATTCATAATTCATGATTAATGATTCATGATTCAATTCATGATTTATGATTCATGATTCATGATTCAATTCATGATTCATGATGCATGATTCAATTCATGATTCATGATTCATGATTCAATTCATGATTCATGATTCATGGTTCAATTCATGATTCATGATTCATGATTCAATTCATGATTCATGATTCATGTTTCAATTCATGATTCAATTCATGATTCATGATTCAATTTATGATTCATGATTCATGATTCATGATTCATGATTCAATTCATGATTCAATTCATGATTCATGATTCAATTCATGATTCATGATTCAATTCATGATTCATGATTAAATTCATGATTCATGATTCAATTCATGATTTATAATTCATGATTCATGATTCAATTCATGATTCATGATTCAATTCATGATTCGAATCCTGATTCAATTCATGATTCGAATCCTGAATCAATTCATGATTCATGATTCATGATTCAATTCATGATTCATGATTCATGATTCAATTCATGATTCATGATTCATGATTCATGAGTCAATTCATGATTCATGATTCATGATTCAATTCATGATTCATGATTCATGATTCATGATTAATGATTCGATTCATGATTCATGATTCATGATTCAATTTATGATTCATGATTCATGATTCAATTCATGATTCATGATTCGTTTCATGATTCTTGATTCATGATTCATGATTCGATTCATGATTCATGATTCATGATTCAATTCATGATTCATGATTCATGATTCATGATTCATGATTCAATTAATGATTCATGATTCATGATTCATGATTCAATTCATAATTCATGATTAATGATTCATGATTCAATTCATGATTTATGATTCATGATTCATGATTCATGAATCAATTCATGATTCACGATTCATGATTCAATTCATGATACATGATTCATGATTTATGATTTGATTCATGATTCATGATTCATGATTCATGATTCAATTCATGATTCATGATTCAATTCATGATTCGAATCCTGATTCAATTCATGATTCGAATCCTGATTCAATTCATGATTCATGATTCATGATTCAATTCATGATTCATGATTCATGATTCAATTCATGATTCATGATTCATGATTCATGATTCATGAGTCAATTCATGATTCATGATTCATGATTCAATTTATGATTCATGATTCATGATTCGATTCATGATTCATGATTCAATTTATGATTCATGATTCATGATTCATGATTCAATTCATGATTCATGATTCGTTTCATGATTCTTGATTCATGATTCATGATTCGATTCATGATTCATGATTCGATTCATGATTCATGATTCATGATTCAATTCATGATTCATGATTCATGATTAATGATTCATGATACAATTCATGATTCATGGTTCATGATTCATGATTCAATTCATAATTCATGATTAATGATTCATGATTCAATTCATGATTTATGATTCATGATTCATGATTCAATTCATGATTCATGATGCATGATTCAATTCATGATTCATGATTCAATTCATGATTCATAATTCATGATTCATGATTCAATTCATGATTCATGATTCAATTCATGATTCATGATTCATAATTCATGATTCATGATTCAATTCATGATTCATGATTCATGATTGAATTCATGATTCATGATTCATGATTGAATTCATAATTCATGATTCATGAGTCAATTCATGATTCATGATTCATGATTCAATTCATGATTCATGATTCATGATTCAATTTATGATTCATGATTCAATTCATGATTCATGATTCGTTTCATGATTCTTGATTCATGATTCATGATTCGATTCATGATTCATGATTCATGATTCAATTCATGATTCATGATTCATGATTCATGATTCATGATTCAATTCATGATTCATGATTCATGATTCAATTCATAATTCATGATTAATGATTCATGATTCAATTCATGATTTATGATTCATGATTCATGATTCATGATTCAATTCATTATTCATGATTCATGATTCAATTCATGATTCATGATTCATGATTTAATTTATAATTCATGATTCAATTCATGATTCAATTCATGAATCATGATTCATGATTCAATTCATGATTCATGATTCATGGTTCAATTCATGATTCATGATTCAATTCATGATTCATGATTCAATTCATGATTCAATTCATGATTCATGATTCATGATTCAATTTATGATTCATGATTCATGATTCATGATTAATTATTCAATTCATGATTCAATTCATGATTCATGATTCAATTCATGATTCATGATTCAATTTATGATTCATGATTCATGATTCAATTCATGATTCATGATTCGATTCATGAATCATGATTCATAATTCAATTCATGATTCATGATTCGATTCATGATTCATGATTCAATTTATGATTCATGATTCATGATTCATGATTCAATTCATGATTCAATTCATGATTCATGATTCAATTCATGATTCATGATTCAATTCATGATTTATAATTCATGATTCATGATTCAATTCATGATTCATGATTCAATTCATGATTCGAATCCTGATTCAATTCATGATTCGAATCCTGATTCAATTCATGATTCATGATTCAATTCATGATTCATGATTCATGATTCAATTCATGATTCATGATTCATGATTTATGAGTCAATTCATGATTCATGATTCATGATTCAATTCATGATTTATGATTCATAATTCATGATTAATGATTCGATTCATGATTCATGATTCATGATTCAATTTATGATTCATGATTCATGATTCAATTCATGATTCATGATTCGTTTCATGATTCTTGATTCATGATTCATGATTCGATTCATGATTCATGATTCATGATTCAATTCATGATTCATGATTCATGATTCATGATTCATGATTCAATTCATAATTCATGATTAATGATTCATGATTCATGATTCAATTCATGATTTATGATTCATGATTCATGATTCATAATTCAATTCATGATTCATGATTCATGATTCAATTCATGATACATGATTCATGATTTATGATTTGATTCATGATTCATGATTCATGATTCATGATTCAATTCATGATTCATGATTCAATTCATAATTCGAATCCTGATTCAATTCATGATTTGAATCCTGATTCAATTCATGATTCATGATTCATGATTCAATTCATGATTCATGATTCATGATTCAATTCATGATTCATGATTCATGATTCATGAGTCAATTCATGATTCATGATTCATGATTCAATTTATGATTCATGATTCATGATTCATGATTCATGATTCGATTCATGATTCATGATTCAATTTATGATTCATGATTCATGATTCAATTCATGATTCATGATTCGTTTCATGATTCTTGATTCATGATTCATGATTCGATTCATGATTCATGATTCGATTCATGATTCATGATTCATGATTCAATTCATGATTCATGATTCATGATTAATGATTCATGATACAATTCATGATTCATGATTCATGATTCATGATTCAATTCATAATTCATGATTCATGATTCATGATTCAATTCATGATTCATGATGCATGATTCAATTCATGATTCATGATTCAATTCATGATTCATGATTCAATTCATGATTCATAATTCATGATTCATGATTCAATTCATGATTCATGATTCAATTCATGATTCATGATTCATGATTCATGATTCATGATTCATGATTCATGATTCATGATTCAATTTATGATTCATGATTCATGATTGAATTCATGATTCATGATTCATGATTCAATTCATGATTCATGATTCATGATTCATGAGTCAATTCATGATTCATGATTCATGATTCAATTTATGATTCATGATTCATGATTCATGATTCATGATTCAATTCATGATTCATGATTCATGATTCAATTTATGATTCATGATTCAATTCATGATTCATGATTCGTTTCATGATTCTTGATTCATGATTCCTGATTCGATTCATGATTCATGATTCATGATTCAATTCATGATTCATGATTCATGATTCATGATTCATGATTCAATTCATGATTCATGATTCATGATTCATGATTCAATTCATAATTCATGATTAATGATTCATGATTCAATTCATGATTTATGATTCATGATTCATGATTCATTATTCAATTCATGATTCATGATTCATGATTCGATTCATGATTCATGATTCATGGTTCAATTCATGATTCATGATTCATGATTCAATTCATGATTCATGATTCATGGTTTAATTCATGATTCAAATTATGATTCATGATTCATGATTCAATTTATGATTCATGATTCATGATTCATGATTCATGATTCAATTCATGATTCATGATTCAATTCATGATTCATGATTAAATTCATGATTCATGATTCAATTCATGATTTATAATTCATGATTCATGATTCAATTCATGATTCATGATTCAATTCATGATTCGAATCCTGATTCAATTCATGATTCGAATCCTGATTCAATTCATGATTCATGATTCATGATTCAATTCATGATTCATGATTCATGATTCAATTCATGATTCATGATTCATGATTCAATTCATGATTCATGATTCATGATTCATGATTAATGATTCGATTCATGATTCATGATTCATGATTCAATTTATGATTCATGATTCATGATTCAATTCATGATTCATGATTCGTTTCATGATTCTTGATTCATGATTCATGATTCGATTCATGATTCATGATTCAAGATTCAATTCATGATTCATGATTCATGATTCATGATTCATGATTCAATTAATGATTCATGATTCATGATTCATGATTCAATTCATAATTCATGATTAATGATTCATGATTCAATTCATGATTTATGATTCATGATTCATGATTCATGATTCAATTCATGATTCATGATTCATGATTCAATTCATGATACATGATTCATGATTTATGATTCATGATTCAATTCATGATTCATGATTCATGAGTCAATTCATGATTCATGATTCATGATTTAATTTATGATTCATGATTCATGATTCATGATTCATGATTCAATTCATGATTCATGATTCATGATTCAATTTATGATTCATGATTCAATTCATGATTCATGATTCGTTTCATGATTCTTGATTCATGATTCATGATTCGATTCATGATTCATGATTCATGATTCAATTCATGATTCATGATTCATGATTCATGATTCATGATTCATGATTCAATTCATGATTCATGATTCAATTCATAATTCATGATTAATGATTCATGATTCAATTCATGATTTATGATTCATGATTCATGATTCATGATTCAATTCATGATTCATGATTCATGATTTAATTTATAATTCATGATTCAATTCATGATTCAATTCATGATTCAATTCATGATTCAATTCATGATTCAATTCATGATTCAATTCATGAATCATGATTCATGATTCAATTCATGATTCATGATTCATGGTTCAATTCATTATTCATGATTCATGATTCAATTCATGATTCATGATTCATGTTTCAATTCATGATTCAATTCATGATTCATGATTCATGATTTAATTTATGATTCATGATTCATGATTCATGATTCATGATTCAATTCATGATTCAATTCATGATTCATGATTCAATTCATGATTCATGATTCAATTCATGATTCATGATTCAATTCATGATTTATAATTCATGATTCATGATTCAATTCATGATTCATGATTCAATTCATGATTCGAATCCTGATTGAATTCATGATTCGAATCCTGATTCAATTCATGATTCATGATTCATGATTCAATTCATGATTCATGATTCATGATTCAATTCATGATTCATGATTCATGATTCATGAGTCAATTCATGATTCATGATTCATGAGTCAATTCATGATTCATGATTCATGATTCATGAGTCAATTCATGATTCATGATTCATGATTCAATTCATGATTCATGATTCATGATTCATGATTAATGATTCGATTCATGATTCATGATTCATGATTCAATTTATGATTCATGATTCATGATTCAATTCATGATTCATGATTCGTTTCATGATTCTTGATTCATGATTCATTATTCGATTCATGATTCATGATTCATGATTCAATTCATGATTCATGATTCATGATTCATGATTCATGATTCAATTAATGATTCATGATTCATGATTCATGATTCATGATTCAATTCATAATTCATGATTAATGATTCATGATTCAATTCATGATTTATGATTCATGATTCATGATTCATGATTCAATTCATGATTCATGATTCATGATTCAATTCATGATACATGATTCATGATTTATGATTTGATTCATGATTCAATTCATGATTCATGATTCAATTCATGATTCATGATTCATGATTCATGAGTCAATTCATGATTCATGATTCATGATTCAATTTATGATTCATGATTCATGATTCATGATTCGATTCATGATTCATGATTCATGATTCAATTTATGATTCATGATTCATGATTCATGATTCAATTCATGATTCATGATTCGTTTCATGATTCTTGATTCATGATTCATGATTCGATTCATGATTCATGATTCATGATTCAATTCATGATTCATGATTCATGATTAATGATTCATGATACAATTCATGATTCATGGTTCATGATTCATGATTCAATTCATAATTCATGATTAATGATTCATGATTCAATTCATGATTTATGATTCATGATTCATGATTCATGATTCAATTCATGATTCATGATGCATGATTCAATTCATGATTCATGATTCAATTCATGATTCATGATTCAATTCATGATTCATAATTCATGATTCATGATTCAATTCATGATTCATGATTCAATTCATGATTCATGATTCATGATTCATAATTCATGATTCATGATTCAATTCATGATTCATGACTCATGATTGAATTCATGATTCATGATTCATGATTTAATTCATGATTCATGATTCATGAGTCAATTCATGATTCATGATTCATGATTCATGATTCATGATTCATGATTCAATTCATGATTCATGATTCAATTTATGATTCATGATTCAATTCATGATTCATGATTCGTTTCATGATTCTTGATTCATGATTCATGATTCGATTCATGATTCATGATTCATGATTCAATTCATGATTCATGATTCATGATTCATGATTCATGATTCAATTCATGATTCATGATTCATGATTCATGATTCAATTCATAATTCATGATTAATGATTCATGATTCAATTCATGATTTATGATTCATGATTCATGATTCATGATTCAATTCATTATTCATGATTCATGATTCAATTCATGATTCATGATTCATGATTTAATTTATAATTCATGATTTAATTCATGATTCAATTCATGAATCATGATTCATGATTCAATTCATGATTCATTATTCATGGTTCAATTCATGATTCATGATTCATGATTCAATTCATGATTCATGATTCATGATTCAATTCATGATTCAATTCATGATTCATGATTCATGATTCAATTTATGATTCATGAATCATGATTCATGATTTATGATTCAATTCATGATTCAATTCATGATTCATGATTCAATTCATGATTCATGATTCAATTCATGATTCATGATTCATGATTCAATTCATGATTCATGATTCGATTCATGAATCATGATTCATAATTCAATTCATGATTCATGATTCATGATTCGAATCATGATTCATGATTCAATTCATGATTCAATTTATGATTCATGATTCATGATTCATGATTCATTTCATGATTCAATTCATGATTCATGATTCAATTCATGATTCATGATTCAATTCATGATTCGTGATTCAATTCATGATTCATGATTCATGATTCAATTCATGATTCATGATTAAATTTATGATTCATGATTCGATTCATGATTCATGATGCATGATTTAATTCATGATTCATGATTCATGATTCATGATTCAATTCATGATTCATGATTCAATTCAGGATTCATAATTCAGGATTCATGATTTAATTCATGATTCATGATTCAATTCATGATTCGAATCCTGATTCAATTCAAGATTCGAATCCTGATTCAATTCATGATTAACGATTCATGATTCAATTCATGATTCATGATTCATGATTCATGATTCCATTCATGATTCATGATTCATGATTCAATTCATGATTCATGATTCATGATTCATGATTCATGATTCATGATTCGATTCATGATTCATGATTCATGATTCAATTTATGATTCATGATTCATGATTCAATTCATGATTCATGATTCGTTTCATGATTCTTGATTCATGATTCATGATTCGTTTCATGATTCTTGATTCATGATTCAATTCATGATTTATGATTCATGATTCATGATTCAATTCATGATTCATGATTTATGATTCATGATTCATGATTCATGATTCAATTCATGATTCATGATTCAATTCATGATTTATGATTCATGATTTATGATTCGATTCATGATTCATGATTCATGATTCAATTCATGATTTATGATTCAATTCATGATTCATGATTCATGATTCAGTTCATGATTCATGATTCATGATTCAATTCATGATTCATGATTCGATTCATGATTCATGATTCATGATTCAATTCATGATTCATGATTCAAGATTCATGATTCATGATTTATGATTCAATTCATGATTCATGATTCATGATTCGATTCATGATTCATGATTCATGATTCAATTCATGATTCATGATTCAAGATTCATGATTTATGATTCAATTCATGATTCATGATTCAAGATTCATGATTTATGATTCAATTCATGATTCATGATTCATGATTATAGATTTATGATTCAATTCATGATTCATGATTCAATTCATGATTCAGTTCATGAATCATGATTTGATTCATGATTCTTGATTCATGATTCATGATTCTTGATTCATGATTCATGATTCATGATTCAATTCATAATTCATGATTCATGATTCATGATTCATGATTCAATTTATGATTCTTGATTCATGATTCGATTCATGATTCTAGATTCATGATTCAATTCATGATTCATGATTAAATTCATGATTCAAGATTCATGATTCGATTCATGATTCATGATTCAATTCATGATTCATGATTCATGATTTAATTCATTATTCAATTCATGATTCATGATTCGATTCATGATGCATGATTCAATTCATGATTCATGATTCATGATTCAATTCATGATTCATGATTCATGATTCAATTCATGATTCAATTCATGATTCATGATTCATGATTCAATTTATGATTCATGATTCAAGATTCATGATTCATGATTTATGATTCAATTCATGATTCATGATTCATGATTCGATTCATGATTCATGATTCATGATTCAAGATTCATGATTCATGATTTATGATTCAATTCATGATTCATGATTCAAGATTCATGATTCATGATTTATGATTCAATTCATGATTCATGATTCATGATTATAGATTCATGATTCAATTCATGATTCATGATTCAATTCATGATTCAATTCATGAATCATGATTTGATTCATGATTCTTGATTCATGATTCATGATTCTTGATTCATGATTCATGATTCATGATTCATGATTCATGATTCAATTCATAATTCATGATTCATGATTCATGATTCAATTTATGATTCTTGATTCATGATTCATGATTAGATTCATGATTCTAGATTCATGATTCAATTCATGATTCATGATTAAATTCATGATTCAAGATTCATGATTCGATTCATGATTCATGATTCAATTCATGATTCATGATTCATGATTCAATTCATTATTCAATTCATGATTCATGATTCGATTCATGATTCATGATTCAATTCATGATTCATGATTCATGATTCAATTCATGATTCATGATTCATGATTCAATTCATGATTCAATTCATGATTCATGATTCATGATTCAATTTATGATTCATGATTCATGATTCAATTCATGATTCATGATTCAATTCATGATTCATGATTCGATTCATGAATCATGATTCATGATTCAATTCATGATTCATGAATCATGATTCAATTCATGATTCATGATTCATGATTCAATTCATGATTCAATTTATGATTCATGATTCATGATTCATAATTTAATTCATGATTTAATTTATGATTCATGATTCAATTCATGATTCATGATTCATGATTCAATTCATGATTCATGATTCAATTCATGATTCATGATTCAATTCATGATTCATGATTAAATTATGATTCATGATTCGATTCATGATTCATGATGCATGATTCAATTCATGATTCATGATTCATAATTCATGATTCATGATTCAATTCATGATTCATGATTCAATTCATGATTCATAATTCATGATTCATGATTCAATTTATGACTCATGATTCAATTCATGATTTGAATCCTGATTCAATTCATGATTCGAATCCTGATTCAATTCATGATTCATGATTCAATTCATGATTCATGATTCAGGATTCAATTCATGATTCATGATTCATGATTCATGATTCATGATTCAATTCATAATTCATGATTAATGATTCATGATTCAATTCATGATTTATGATTCATGATTCATGATTCATGATTCAATTCATGATTCATGATTCATGATTCAATTCATGATACATGATTCATGATTTATGATTCGATTCATTATTCATGATTCATGATTCATGATTCAATTCATGATTCATTATTCAATTCATGATTCATGATTCATGATTCATGATTCGTGATTCAATTCATGATTCATGATTCATGATTCAATTCATGATTCATGATTCATGATTCCTGATTCATAATTCGATTCATGATTCATGATTCATGATTCAATTCATGATTCATGATTCAAGATTCATGATTCGTGATTCGATTCATGATTCATGATTCAATTCATGATTAATGATTCATGATTCAATTCATGATTCATGATTAAATTCATGATTCAATTCATGATTCATGATTCGATTCATGATTCTTGATTCATGATTCGATTCATGATTCATGATTCAATTCATGATTCATGATTCAATTCATGATTCATGATTCATGATTCGATTCATGATTCATGATTCATGATTCATGATTCAATTCATGATTCATGATTCATGATTCATGATTCAATTCATGATTCATGATTCATGATTCATGATTCATGATTCAATTCATGATTCAATTCATGATTCAATTCATGATTCATGATTCAATTCATGATTCAATTCATTAATTCATGATTTGATTCATGATTCATGATTCAATTCATGATTCATGATTCAATTCATGATTCATGATTCGATTCATGATTCATGATTCAATTCATGATTCATGATTCAATTCATGATTCATGATTCATGATTCAATTCATGATTCAATTCATGATTCATGATTCATGATTCAATTTATGATTCATGATTCATGATTCATGAATCAATTCATGATTCAATTCATGATTCATGATTGATGAATTCAATTCATGATGCATGATTCATGATTTATGATTCAATTCATGATTCAATTCATGATTCATGATTCAATTCATGATTCATGATTCAATTCATGATTCATGATTTAATTCATGATTCATGATTCATGATTCAATTCATGATTCAATTCATGATTCATGATTCATGATTCAATTTATGATTCATGATTCATGATTCATGATTCAATTCATGATTCAATTCATGATTCATGATTGATGAATTCAATTCATGATTCATGATTCATGATTTATGATTCAATTCATGATTCAATTCATGATTCATGATTCAATTCATGATTCATGATTCAATTCATGATTCATGATTCATGATTCAATTCATGATTCAATTTATGATTCATGATTCATGATTCATAATTTAATTCATGATTCAATTTATGATTCATGATTCAATTCATGATTCATGATTCAATTTCTGATTCATGATTAAATTCATGATTCATGATTCGATTCATGATTCAAGATGCATGATTCAATTCATGATTCATGATTCAATTCATGATTCATGATTCACTTCATGATTCATAATTCATGATTCATGATTCAATTCATGATTCATGATTCAATTCATGATTTGAATCCTGATTCAATTCATGATTCGAATCCTAATTCAATTCATGATTCATGATTCATGATTCAATTCATGATTCATGATTCATGATTCAATTCATGATTCATGATTCATGATTCATGATTCATGGGTCAATTCATGATTCATGATTCATGATTCAATTTATGATTCATGATTCATGATTCATGATTCATGATTGGATTCATGATTCATGATTCATGATTCAATTTATGATTCATGATTCATGATTCAATTCATGATTCATGATTCGTTTCATGATTCTTGATTCATGATTCATGATTCGATTCATGATTCATGATTCATGATTCAATTCATGATTCATGATTCATGATTCATGATTCATGATTCAATTCATGATTCAATTTATGATTCATGATTCATGATTCATAATTTAATTCATGATTCAATTTATGATTCATGATTCAATTCATGATTCAATTCATGATTCATGATTCATGATTCAATTCATGATTCATGATTCAATTCATGATTCATGATTAAATTCATGATTCATGATTCGATTCATGATTCATGATGCATGATTCAATTCATGATTCATAATTCATGATTCATGATTCAATTCATGATTCAAGATTCAATTCGTGATTCATAATTCATGATTCATGATTCAATTCATGATTCATGATTCAATTCATGATTCGAATCCTGATTTAATTCATGATTCGAATCCTGATTCAATTCATGATTCATGATTCAATTCATGATTCATGATTCATGATTCAATTCATGATTCATGATTCATGATTCATGATTCATGATTCATGAGTCAATTCATGATTCATGATTCATGATTCAATTCATAATTCATGATTCATGATTCATGATTCATGATTCGATTCATGATTCATGATTCATGATTCAATTTATAATTCATGATTCATGATTCAATTCATGATTCATGATTCGTTTCATGATTCTTGATTCATGATTCATGATTCGATTCATGATTCATGATTCATGATTCAAATTATGATTCATGATTCAGGATTCAATTCATGATTCATGATTCATGATTCATGATTCAATTCATAATTCATGATTAATGATTCATGATTCAATTCATGATTTATGATTCATGATTCATGATTCATGATTCAATTCATGATTCATGATTCATGATTCAAATCATGATACATGATTCATGATTTATGATTCGATTCATTATTCATGATTCATGATTCATGATTAAATTCATGATTCATGATTCAATTCATGATTCATGATTCATGATTCATGATTCATGATTCGTGATTCAATTCATGATTCATGATTCATGATTCAATTCATGATTCATGATTCATGATTCCTGATTCATAATTCGATTCATGATTCATGATTCATGATTCAATTTATGATTCATGATTCAAGATTCATGATTCATGATTCGATTCATGATTCATGATTCAATTCATGATTAATGATTCATGATTCAATTCATGATTCATGATTCAATTCATGATTCATGATTCAATTCATGATTCATGATTCAATTCATGATTCAATTCATGTTTCATGATTCGATTCATGATTCTTGATTAATGATTCGATTCATGATTAATGATTCATGATTCAATTCATGATTCATGATTCAATTCATGATTCATGATTCATGATTCGATTCATGATTCTTGATTCATGATTCATGATTCAATTCATGATTCATGATTCATGATTCAATTCATGATTCATGATTCAATTCATGATTTATGATTCATGATTCAATTCATGATTCATGATTTAATTCATGATTCAATTCATGATTCATGATTCGATTCATGATTCATGATTCAATTCATGATTCATGATTCAATTAATGATTCATGATTCGATTCATGATTCATGATTCCATTCATGATTCATGATTCAATTCATGATTCATGATTCATGATTCAATTCATGATTCAATTCATGATTCATGATTCATGATTCAATCTATTATTCATGATTCATGATTTAATTCATGATTCAATTCATGATTCATGATTCAATTTATTATTCATGATTCATGATTTATAATTCAATTCATGATTCATGATTCATGGTTCAATTCATGATTCATGATTCAATTCATGATTCAATTCATGATTCATAAATCATGATTCATGATTCATGATTCGATTCATGATTCAATTCATGATTCATGATTCATGATTCATGATTCAATTCATAATTCATGATTCATGATTCAATTTATGATTCTTGATTCATGATTCATGATTCGATTCATGATTCTAGATTCATGATTCAATTCATGATTCATGATTAAATTCATGATTCAAGATTCATGATTCGATTCATGATTCATGATTCTATTCATGATTCATGATTCATGATTCAATTCATTATTCAATTCATGATTCATGATTCGATTCATGATTCATTATTCAATTTATGATTCATGATTCATGATTCAATTCATGATTCATGATTCATGATTCAATTCATGATTCAATTCATGATTCATGATTCATGATTCAATTTATGATTCATGATTCATGATTCAAGATTCATGATTTATGATTCAATTCATGATTCATGATTCATGATTCGATTCATGATTCATGATTCATGATTCAATTCATGATTCATGATTCAAGATTCATGATTCATGATTTATGATTCAATTCATGATTCATGATTCAAGATTCATGATTCATGATTTATGATTCAATTCATGATTCATGATTCATGATTCGATTCATGATTCATGATTCATGATTCAATTCATGATTCATGATTCAAGATTCATGATTTATGATTCAATTCATGATTCATGATTCATGATTCGATTCATGATTCATGATTCATGATTCAATTCATGATTCATGATTCAAGATTCATGATTCATGATTTATGATTCAATTCATGATTCATTATTCATGATTCATGATTCATGATTAAATTCATGATTCATGATTCAATTCATGATTCATGATTCATGATTCATGATTCATGATTCGTGATTCAATTCATGATTCATGATTCATGATTCAATTCATGATTCATGATTCATGATTCCTGATTCATAATTCGATTCATGATTCATGATTCATGATTCAATTTATGATTCATGATTCAAGATTCATGATTCATGATTCGATTCATGATTCATGATTCAATTCATGATTAATGATTCATGATTCAATTCATGATTCATGATTCAATTCATGATTCATGATTCAATTCATGATTCATGATTCAATTCATGATTCAATTCATGTTTCATGATTCGATTCATGATTCTTGATTAATGATTCGATTCATGATTAATGATTCATGATTCAATTCATGATTCATGATTCAATTCATGATTCATGATTCATGATTCGATTCATGATTCTTGATTCATATTTCATGATTCAATTCATGATTCATGATTCATGATTCAATTCATGATTCATGATTCAATTCATGATTTATGATTCATGATTCAATTCATGATTCATGATTTAATTCATGATTCAATTCATGATTCATGATTCGATTCATGATTCATGATTCAATTCATGATTCATGATTCAATTAATGATTCATGATTCGATTCATGATTCATGATTCCATTCATGATTCATGATTCAATTCATGATTCATGATTCATGATTCAATTCATGATTCAATTCATGATTCATGATTCATGATTCAATCTATTATTCATGATTCATGATTTAATTCATGATTCAATTCATGATTCATGATTCAATTTATTATTCATGATTCATGATTTATAATTCAATTCATGATTCATGATTCATGGTTCAATTCATGATTCATGATTCAATTCATGATTCAATTCATGATTCATAAATCATGATTCATGATTCATGATTCGATTCATGATTCAATTCATGATTCATGATTCATGATTCATGATTCAATTCATAATTCATGATTCATGATTCAATTTATGATTCTTGATTCATGATTCATGATTCGATTCATGATTCTAGATTCATGATTCAATTCATGATTCATGATTAAATTCATGATTCAAGATTCATGATTCGATTCATGATTCATGATTCTATTCATGATTCATGATTCATGATTCAATTCATTATTCAATTCATGATTCATGATTCGATTCATGATTCATTATTCAATTTATGATTCATGATTCATGATTCAATTCATGATTCATGATTCATGATTCAATTCATGATTCAATTCATGATTCATGATTCATGATTCAATTTATGATTCATGATTCATGATTCAAGATTCATGATTTATGATTCAATTCATGATTCATGATTCATGATTCGATTCATGATTCATGATTCATGATTCAATTCATGATTCATGATTCAAGATTCATGATTCATGATTTATGATTCAATTCATGATTCATGATTCAAGATTCATGATTCATGATTTATGATTCAATTCATGATTCATGATTCATGATTATAGATTCATGATTCAATTCATGATTCATGATTCAATTCATGATTCAATTCATGAATCATGATTTGATTCATGATTCTTGATTCATGATTCATGATTCTTGATTCATGATTCATGATTCATGATTCATGATTCATGATTCAATTCATAATTCATGATTCATGATTCATGATTCATGATTCAATTTATGATTCTTGATTCATGATTCATGATTAGATTCATGATTCTAGATTCATGATTCAATTCATGATTCATGATTAAATTCATGATTCAAGATTCATGATTCGATTCATGATTCATGATTCAATTCATGATTCATGATTCATGATTCAATTCATTATTCAATTCATGATTCATGATTCGATTCATGATTCATGATTCAATTCATGATTCATGATTCATGATTCAATTCATGATTCATGATTCATGATTCAATTCATGATTCAATTCATGATTCATGATTCATGATTCAATTTATGATTCATGATTCATGATTCAATTCATGATTCATGATTCAATTCATGATTCATGATTCAATTCATGATTCATGATTCAATTCATGATTCATGATTCGATTCATGAATCATGATTCATGATTCAATTCTTGATTCATGAATCATGATTCAATTCATGATTCATGATTCATGATTCAATTCATGATTCAATTTATGATTCATGATTCATGATTCATAATTTAATTCATGATTTAATTTATGATTCATGATTCAATTCATGATTCAATTCATGATTCATGATTCATGATTCAATTCATGATTCATGATTCAATTCATGATTCATGATTAAATTATGATTCATGATTCGATTCATGATTCATGATGCATGATTCAATTCATGATTCATGATTCATAATTCATGATTCATGATTCAATTCATGATTCATGATTAAATTCATGATTCAAGATTCATGATTCGATTCATGATTCATGATTCAATTCATGATTCATGATTCATGATTCAATTCATTATTCAATTCATGATTCATGATTCGATTCATGATTCATGATTCAATTCATGATTCATGATTCATGATTCAATTCATGATTCATGATTCATGATTCAATTCATGATTCAATTCATGATTTATGATTCATGATTCAATTTATGATTCATGATTCATGATTCAATTCATGATTCATGATTCAATTCATGATTCATGATTCAATTCATGATTCATGATTCAATTCATGATTCATGATTCGATTCATGAATCATGATTCATGATTCAATTCTTGATTCATGAATCATGATTCAATTCATGATTCATGATTCATGATTCAATTCATGATTCAATTTATGATTCATGATTCATGATTCATAATTTAATTCATGATTTAATTTATGATTCATGATTCAATTCATGATTCAATTCATGATTCATGATTCATGATTCAATTCATGATTCATGATTCAATTCATGATTCATGATTAAATTATGATTCATGATTCGATTCATGATTCATGATGCATGATTCAATTCATGATTCATGATTCATAATTCATGATTCATGATTCAATTCATGACTCATGATTCAATTCATGATTTGAATCCTGATTCAATTCATGATTCGAATCCTGATTCAATTCATGATTCATGATTCAATTCATGATTCATGATTCAGGATTCAATTCATGATTCATGATTCATGATTCATGATTCATGATTCAATTCATAATTCATGATTAATGATTCATGATTCAATTCATGATTTATGATTCATGATTCATGATTCATGATTCAATTCATGATTCATGATTCATGATTCAATTCATGATACATGATTCATGATTTATGATTCGATTCATTATTCATTAATCATGATTCATGATTCAATTCATGATTCATGATTCAATTCATGATTCATGATTCATGATTCATGATTCGTGATTCAATTCATGATTCATGATTCATGATTCAATTCATGATTCATGATTCATGATTCCTGATTCATAATTCGATTCATGATTCATGATTCATGATTCAATTCATGATTCATGATTCAAGATTCATGATTCGTGATTCGATTCATGATTCATGATTCAATTCATGATTAATGATTCATGATTCAATTCATGATTCATGATTAAATTCATGATTCAATTCATGATTCATGATTCGATTCATGATTCTTGATTCATGATTCGATTCATGATTCATGATTCATGATTCAATTCATGATTCATGATTCAATTCATGATTCATGATTCATGATTCGATTCATGATTCATGATTCATGATTCATGATTCAATTCATGATTCATGATTCATGATTCATGATTCAATTCATGATTCATGATTCATGATTCATGATTCATGATTCAATTCATGATTCATGATTCATGATTCAATTCATGATTCATGATTCAATTCATGATTCAATTCATTAATTCATGATTCGATTCATGATTAATGATTCAATTCATGATTCATGATTCAATTCATGATTCATGATTCAATTCATGATTCATGATTCATGATTCATGATTCATGATTCAATTCATGATTCATGATTCATGATTCATGATTCAATTCATAATTCATGATTAATGATTCATGATTCAATTCATGATTTATGATTCATGATTCATGATTCATGATTTAATTCATGATTCATGATTCATGATTTAATTTATAATTCATGATTTAATTCATGATTCAATTCATGAATCATGATTCATGATTCAATTCATGATTCATTATTCATGGTTCAATTCATGATTCATGATTCATGATTCAATTCATGATTCATGATTCATGATTCAATTCATGATTCAATTCATGATTCATGATTCAATTTATGATTCATGAATCATGATTCATGATTTATGATTCAATTCATGATTCAATTCATGATTCATGATTCAATTCATGATTCATGATTCATGATTCAATTCATGATTCATGATTCGATTCATGAATCATGATTCATAATTCAATTCATGATTCATGATTCATGATTCGAATCATGATTCATGATTCAATTCATGATTCAATTTATGATTCATGATTCATGATTCATGATTCAATTCATGATTCAATTCATGATTCATGATTCAATTCATGATTCATGATTCAATTCATGATTCATGATTCATGATTCAATTCATGATTCATGATTAAATTTATGATTCATGATTCGATTCATGATTCATGATGCATGATTTAATTCATGATTCATGATTCATGATTCATGATTCATGATTCATGATTCATGATTCATGATTCAATTCATGATTCATGATTCAATTCAGGATTCATAATTCAGGATTCATGATTTAATTCATGATTCATGATTCAATTCATGATTCGAATCCTGATTCAATTCAAGATTCGAATCCTGATTCAATTCATGATTAACGATTCATGATTCAATTCATGATTCATGATTCATGATTCATGATTCCATTCATGATTCATGATTCATGATTCAATTCATGATTCATGATTCATGATTCATGATTCATGATTCGATTCATGATTCATGATTCATGATTCAATTTATGATTCATGATTCATGATTCAATTCATGATTCATGATTCGTTTCATGATTCTTGATTCATGATTCATGATTCGTTTCATGATTCTTGATTCATGATTCAATTCATGATTTATGATTCATGATTCATGATTCAATTCATGATTCATGATTTATGATTCATGATTCATGATTCATGATTCAATTCATGATTCATGATTCAATTCATGATTTATGATTCATGATTTATGATTCGATTCATGATTCATGATTCAATTCATGATTTATGATTCAATTCATGATTCATGATTCATGATTCAATTCATGATTCATGATTCATGATTCAATTCATGATTCATGATTCGATTCATGATTCATGATTCATGATTCAATTCATGATTCATGATTCAAGATTCATGATTCATGATTTATGATTCAATTCATGATTCATGATTCATGATTCGATTCATGATTCATGATTCATGATTCAATTCATGATTCATGATTCAAGATTCATGATTCATGATTTATGATTCAATTCATGATTCATGATTCAAGATTCATGATTCATGATTTATGATTCAATTCATGATTCATGATTCATGATTATAGATTCATGATTCAATTCATGATTCATGATTCAATTCATGATTCAGTTCATGAATCATGATTTGATTCATGATTCTTGATTCATGATTCATGATTCTTGATTCATGATTCATGATTCATGATTCAATTCATAATTCATGATTCATGATTCATGATTCATGATTCAATTTATGATTCTTGATTCATGATTCGATTCATGATTCTAGATTCATGATTCAATTCATGATTCATGATTAAATTCATGATTCAAGATTCATGATTCGATTCATGATTCATAATTCAATTCATGATTCATGATTTAATTCATGATTCATGATTCATGATTCAATTCATGATTCAATTCATGATTCATGATTAAATTCATGATTCAATTCATGATTCATGATTAAATTCATGATTCAAGATTCATGATTCGATTCATGATTCATGATTCAATTCATGATTCATGATTCATGATTCAATTCATGATTCATGATTCATGATTCAATTCATGATTCAATTCATGATTCATGATTCATGATTCAATTTATGATTCATGATTCAAGATTCATGATTCATGATTTATGATTCAATTCATGATTCATGATTCATGATTCGATTCATGATTCATGATTCATGATTCAAGATTCATGATTCATGATTTATGATTCAATTCATGATTCATGATTCAAGATTCATGATTCATGATTTATGATTCAATTCATGATTCATGATTCATGATTATAGATTCATGATTCAATTCATGATTCATGATTCAATTCATGATTCAATTCATGAATCATGATTTGATTCATGATTCTTGATTCATGATTCATGATTCTTGATTCATGATTCATGATTCATGATTCATGATTCATGATTCAATTCATAATTCATGATTCATGATTCATGATTCATGATTCAATTTATGATTCTTGATTCATGATTCATGATTAGATTCATGATTCTAGATTCATGATTCAATTCATGATTCATGATTAAATTCATGATTCAAGATTCATGATTCGATTCATGATTCATGATTCAATTCATGATTCATGATTCATGATTCAATTCATTATTCAATTCATGATTCATGATTCGATTCATGATTCATGATTCAATTCATGATTCATGATTCATGATTCAATTCATGATTCATGATTCATGATTCAATTCATGATTCAATTCATGATTCATGATTCATGATTCAATTTATGATTCATGATTCATGATTCAATTCATGATTCATGATTCAATTCATGATTCATGATTCAATTCATGATTCATGATTCAATTCATGATTCATGATTCGATTCATGAATCATGATTCATGATTCAATTCTTGATTCATGAATCATGATTCAATTCATGATTCATGATTCATGATTCAATTCATGATTCAATTTATGATTCATGATTCATGATTCATAATTTAATTCATGATTTAATTTATGATTCATGATTCAATTCATGATTCAATTCATGATTCATGATTCATGATTCAATTCATGATTCATGATTCAATTCATGATTCATGATTAAATTATGATTCATGATTCGATTCATGATTCATGATGCATGATTCAATTCATGATTCATGATTCATAATTCATGATTCATGATTCAATTCATGACTCATGATTCAATTCATGATTTGAATCCTGATTCAATTCATGATTCGAATCCTGATTCAATTCATGATTCATGATTCAATTCATGATTCATGATTCAGGATTCAATTCATGATTCATGATTCATGATTCATGATTCATGATTCAATTCATAATTCATGATTAATGATTCATGATTCAATTCATGATTTATGATTCATGATTCATGATTCATGATTCAATTCATGATTCATGATTCATGATTCAATTCATGATACATGATTCATGATTTATGATTCGATTCATTATTCATTAATCATGATTCATGATTCAATTCATGATTCATGATTCAATTCATGATTCATGATTCATGATTCGTGATTCAATTCATGATTCATGATTCATGATTCAATTCATGATTCATGATTCATGATTCCTGATTCATAATTCGATTCATGATTCATGATTCATGATTCAATTCATGATTCATGATTCAAGATTCATGATTCGTGATTCGATTCATGATTCATGATTCAATTCATGATTAATGATTCATGATTCAATTCATGATTCATGATTAAATTCATGATTCAATTCATGATTCATGATTCGATTCATGATTCTTGATTCATGATTCGATTCATGATTCATGATTCATGATTCAATTCATGATTCATGATTCAATTCATGATTCATGATTCATGATTCGATTCATGATTCATGATTCATGATTCATGATTCAATTCATGATTCATGATTCATGATTCATGATTCAATTCATGATTCATGATTCATGATTCATGATTCATGATTCAATTCATGATTCATGATTCATGATTCAATTCATGATTCATGATTCAATTCATGATTCAATTCATTAATTCATGATTCGATCATGATTAATGATTCAATTCATGATTCATGATTCAATTCATGATTCATGATTCAATTCATGATTCATGATTCATGATTCATGATTCATGATTCAATTCATGATTCATGATTCATGATTCATGATTCAATTCATAATTCATGATTAATGATTCATGATTCAATTCATGATTTATGATTCATGATTCATGATTCATGATTCAATTCATTATTCATGATTCAATTCATGATTCATGATTCATGATTTAATTTATAATTCATGATTTAATTCATGATTCAATTCATGAATCATGATTCATGATTCAATTCATGATTCATTATTCATGGTTCAATTCATGATTCATGATTCAATTCATGATTCATGATTCATGATTCAATTCATGATTCAATTCATGATTCATGATTCATGATTCAATTTATGATTCATGAATCATGATTCATGATTTATGATTCAATTCATGATTCAATTCATGATTCATGATTCAATTCATGATTCATGATTCAATTCATGATTCATGATTCATGATTCAATTCATAATTCATGATTCGATTCATGAATCATGATTCATAATTCAATTCATGATTCATGATTCATGATTCGAATCATGATTCATGATTCAATTCATGATTCAATTTATGATTCATGATTCATGATTCATGATTCAATTCATGATTCAATTCATGATTCATGATTCAATTCATGATTCATGATTCAATTCATGATTCATGATTCATGATTTCAATTCATGATTCATGATTAAATTTATGATTCATGATTCGATTCATGATTCATGATGCATGATTTAATTCATGATTCATGATTCATGATTCATGATTCATGATTCATGATTCATGATTCATGATTCAATTCATGATTCATGATTCAATTCAGGATTCATAATTCAGGATTCATGATTTAATTCATGATTCATGATTCAATTCATGATTCGAATCCTGATTCAATTCAAGATTCGAATCCTGATTCAATTCATGATTAACGATTCATGATTCAATTCATGATTCATGATTCATGTTTCATGATTCCATTCATGATTCATGATTCATGATTCAATTCATGATTCATGATTCATGATTCATGATTCATGATTCATGATTCGATTCATGATTCATGATTCATGATTCAATTTATGATTCATGATTCATGATTCAATCATGATTCATGATTCGTTTCATGATTCTTGATTCATGATTCATGATTCGTTTCATGATTCTTGATTCATGATTCAATTCATGATTTATGATTCATGATTCATGATTCAATTCATGATTCATGATTTATGATTCATGATTCATGATTCATGATTCAATTCATGATTCATGATTCAATTCATGATTTATGATTCATGATTTATGATTCGATTCATGATTCATGATTCAATTCATGATTTATGATTCAATTCATGATTCATGATTCATGATTCAATTCATGATTCATGATTCATGATTCAATTCATGATTCATGATTCGATTCATGATTCATGATTCATGATTCAATTCATGATTCATGATTCAAGATTCATGATTCATGATTTATGATTCAATTCATGATTCATGATTCATGATTCGATTCATGATTCATGATTCATGATTCAATTCATGATTCATGATTCAAGATTCATGATTCATGATTTATGATTCAATTCATGATTCATGATTCAAGATTCATGATTCATGATTTATGATTCAATTCATGATTCATGATTCATGATTATAGATTCATGATTCAATTCATGATTCCTGATTCAATTTATGATTCAGTTCATGAATCATGATTTGATTCATGATTCTTGATTCATGATTCATGATTCTTGATTCATGATTCATGATTCATGATTCAATTCATAATTCATGATTCATGATTCATGATTCATGATTCAATTTATGATTCTTGATTCATGATTCGATTCATGATTCTAGATTCATGATTCAATTCATGATTCATGATTAAATTCATGATTCAAGATTCATGATTCGATTCATGATTCATGATTCAATTCATGATTCATGATTCATGATTTAATTCATTATTCAATTCATGATTCATGATTCGATTCATGATTCATGATTCAATTCATGATTCATGATTCATGATTCAATTCATGATTCAATGATTCATGATTCAATTCATGATTCAATTCATGATTCATGATTCATGATTCAATTTATGATTCATGATTCAAGATTCATGATTCATGATTTATGATTCAATTCATGATTCATGATTCGATTCATGATTCATGATTCATGATTCAAGATTCATGATTCATGATTTATGATTCAATTCATGATTCATGATTCAAGATTCATGATTCATGATTTATGATTCAATTCATGATTCATGATTCATGATTATAGATTCATGATTCAATTCATGATTCATGATTCAATTCATGATTCAATTCATGAATCATGATTTGATTCATGATTCTTGATTCATGATTCATGATTCTTGATTCATGATTCATGATTCATGATTCATGATTCATGATTCAATTCATAATTCATAATTCATGATTCATGATTCATGATTCATGATTCAATTTATGATTCTTGATTCATGATTCATGATTAGATTCATGATTCTAGATTCATGATTCAATTCATGATTCATGATTAAATTCATGATTCAAGATTCATGATTCGATTCATGATTCATGATTCAATTCATGATTCATGATTCATGATTCAATTCATTATTCAATTCATGATTCATGATTCGATTCATGATTCATGATTCAATTCATGATTCATGATTCATGATTCAATTCATGATTCATGATTCATGATTCAATTCATGATTCAATTCATGATTCATGATTCATGATTCAATTTATGATTCATGATTCATGATTCAATTCATGATTCATGATTCAATTCATGATTCATGATTCGATTCATGAAATCATGATTCAATGATTCAATTCATGATTCATGAATCATGATTCATTCATGATTCATGATTCATGATTCAATTCATGATTCATTTATGATTCATGATTCATGATTCATAATTTAATTCATGATTTGATTTATGATTCATGATTCAATTCATGATTCATGATTCAATTCATGATTCATGATTCAATTCATGATTCATGATTCAATTCATGATTCATGATTAAATTATGATTCATGATTCGATTCATGATTCATGATGCATGATTCAATTCATGATTCATGATTCATAATTCATGATTCATGATTCAATTCATGATTCATGATTCAATTCATGATTCATAATTCATGATTCATGATTCAATTTATGACTCATGATTCAATTCATGATTTGAATCCTGATTCAATTCATGATTTCGAATCCTGATTCAATTCATGATTCATGATTCAATTCATGATTCATGATTCAGGATTCAATTCATGATTCATGATTCATGATTCATGATTCATGATTCAATTCATAATTCATGAATAATGATTCATGATTCAATTCATGATTTATGATTCATGATTCATGATTCAATTCATGATTCATGATTCATGATTCAATTCATGATACATGATTCATGATTTATGATTCGATTCATTATTCATGATTCATGATTCATGATTCAATTCATGATTCATTATTCAATTCATGATTCATGATTCATGATTCATGATTCGTGATTCAATTCATGATTCATGATTCATGATTCAATTCATGATTCATGATTCATGATTCCTGATTCATAATTTGATTCATGATTCATGATTCATGATTCAATTCATGATTCATGATTCAAGATTCATGATTCGTGATTCGATTCATGATTCATGATTCAATTCATGATTAATGATTCATGATTCAATTCATGATTCATGATTAAATTCATGATTCAATTCATGATTCATGATTCGATTCATGATTCTTGATTCATGATTCGATTCATGATTCATGATTCATGATTCAATTCATGATTCATGATTCAATTCATGATTCATGATTCATGATTCGATTCATGATTCATGATTCAATTCATGATTCATGATTCATGATTCATGATTCAATTCATGATTCATGATTCATGATTCATGATTCATGATTCAATTCATGATTCAATTCATGATTCAATTCATGATTCATGATTCAATTCATGATTCAATTCATTAATTCATGATTCGATTCATGATTCATGATTCAATTCATGATTCATGATTCAATTCATGATTCATGATTCGATTCATGATTCATGATTCAATTCATGATTCATGATTCAATTCATGATTCATGATTCATGATTCAATTCATGATTCAATTCATGATTCATGATTCATGAATCAATTCATGATTCAATTCATGATTCATGATTGATGAATTCAATTCATGATGCATGATTCATGATTTATGATTCAATTCATGATTCAATTCATGATTCATGATTCAATTCATGATTCATGATTCAATTCATGATTCATGATTTAATTCATGATTCATGATTCATGATTCAATTCATGATTCAATTCATGATTCATGATTCATGATTCAATTTATTATTCATGATTCATGATTCATGATTCATGATTCAATTCATGATTCAATTCATGATTCATGATTGATGAATTCAATTCATGATTCATGATTCATGATTTATGATTCAATTCATGATTCAATTCATGATTCATGATTCAATTCATGATTCATGATTCAATTCATGATTCATGATTCATGATTCAATTCATGATTCAATTTATGATTCATGATTCATGATTCATAATTTAATTCATGATTCAATTTATGATTCATGATTCAATTCATGATTCAATTCATGATTCATGATTCATGATTCAATTCATGATTCATGATTCAATTCATGATTCATGATTAAATTCATGATTCATGATTCGATTCATGATTCAAGATGCATGATTCAATTCATGATTCATGATTCAATTCATGATTCATGATTCAATTCATGATTCATAATTCATGATTCATGATTCAATTCATGATTCATGATTCAATTCATGATTTGAATCCTGATTCAATTCATGATTCGAATCCTAATTCAATTCATGATTCATGATTCAATTCATGATTCATGATTCATGATTCAATTCATGATTCATGATTCATGATTCATGATTCATGGGTCAATTCATGATTCATGATTCATGATTCAATTTATGATTCATGATTCATGATTCATGATTCATGATTGGATTCATGATTCATGATTCATGATTCAATTTATGATTCATGATTCATGATTCAATTCATGATTCATGATTCGTTTCATGATTCTTGATTCATGATTCATGATTCGATTCATGATTCATGATTCATGATTCAATTCATGATTCATGATTCATGATTCATGATTCAATTCATGATTCAATTTATGATTCATGATTCATGATTCATAATTTAATTCATGATTCAATTTATGATTCATGATTCAATTCATGATTCAATTCATGATTCATGATTCATGATTCAATTCATGATTCATGATTCAATTCATGATTCATGATTAAATTCATGATTCATGATTCGATTCATGATTCATGATGCATGATTCAATTCATGATTCATAATTCATGATTCATGATTCAATTCATGATTCAAGATTCAATTCGTGATTCATAATTCATGATTCATGATTCAATTCATGATTCATGATTCGATTCATGATTCATGATGCATGATTCAATTCATGATTCATAATTCATGATTCATGATTCAATTCATGATTCAAGATTCAATTCGTGATTCATAATTCATGATTCATGATTCAATTCATGATTCATGATTCAATTCATGATTCGAATCCTGATTTAATTCATGATTCGAATCCTGATTCAATTCATGATTCATGATTCAATTCATGATTCATGATTCATGATTCATGATTCATGATTCATGAGTCAATTCATGATTCATGATTCATGATTCAATTCATAATTCATGATTCATGATTCATGATTCATGATTCGATTCATGATTCATGATTCATGATTCAATTTATTATTCATGATTCATGATTCATGATTCATGATTCAATTCATGATTCAATTCATGATTCATGATTGATGAATTCAATTCATGATTCATGATTCATGATTTATGATTCAATTCATGATTCAATTCATGATTCATGATTCAATTCATGATTCATGATTCAATTCATGATTCATGATTCATGATTCAATTCATGATTCAATTTATGATTCATGATTCATGATTCATAATTTAATTCATGATTCAATTTATGATTCATGATTCATGATTCATAATTTAATTCATGATTCAATTTATGATTCATGATTCAATTCATGATTCAATTCATGATTCATGATTCATGATTCAATTCATGATTCATGATTCAATTCATGATTCATGATTAAATTCATGATTCATGATTCGATTCATGATTCAAGATGCATGATTCAATTCATGATTCATGATTCAATTCATGATTCATGATTCAATTCATGATTCATAATTCATGATTCATGATTCAATTCATGATTCATGATTCAATTCATGATTTGAATCCTGATTCAATTCATGATTCGAATCCTAATTCAATTCATGATTCATGATTCATGATTCAATTCATGATTCATGATTCATGATTCAATTCATGATTCATGATTCATGATTCATGATTCATGGGTCAATTCATGATTCATGATTCATGATTCAATTTATGATTCATGATTCATGATTCATGATTCATGATTGGATTCATGATTCATGATTCATGATTCAATTTATGATTCATGATTCATGATTCAATTCATGATTCATGATTCGTTTCATGATTCTTGATTCATGATTCATGATTCGATTCATGATTCATGATTCATGATTCAATTCATGATTCATGATTCATGATTCATGATTCAATTCATGATTCAATTTATGATTCATGATTCATGATTCATAATTTAATTCATGATTCAATTTATGATTCATGATTCAATTCATGATTCAATTCATGATTCATGATTCATGATTCAATTCATGATTCATGATTCAATTCATGATTCATGATTAAATTCATGATTCATGATTCGATTCATGATTCATGATGCATGATTCAATTCATGATTCATAATTCATGATTCATGATTCAATTCATGATTCAAGATTCAATTCGTGATTCATAATTCATGATTCATGATTCAATTCATGATTCATGATTCGATTCATGATTCATGATGCATGATTCAATTCATGATTCATAATTCATGATTCATGATTCAATTCATGATTCAAGATTCAATTCGTGATTCATAATTCATGATTCATGATTCAATTCATGATTCATGATTCAATTCATGATTCGAATCCTGATTTAATTCATGATTCGAATCCTGATTCAATTCATGATTCATGATTCAATTCATGATTCATGATTCATGATTCAATTCATGATTCATGATTCATGATTCATGATTCATGATTCATGAGTCAATTCATGATTCATGATTCATGATTCAATTCATAATTCATGATTCATGATTCATGATTCATGATTCGATTCATGATTCATGATTCATGATTCAATTTATAATTCATGATTCATGATTCAATTCATGATTCATGATTCGTTTCATGATTCTTGATTCATGATTCATGATTCGATTCATGATTCATGATTCATGATTCAAATTATGATTCATGATTCAGGATTCAATTCATGATTCATGATTCATGATTCATGATTCAATTCATAATTCATGATTAATGATTCATGATTCAATTCATGATTTATGATTCATGATTCATGATTCAATTCATGATTCATGATTCATGATTCAAATCATGATACATGATTCATGATTTATGATTCGATTCATTATTCATGATTCATGATTCATGATTAAATTCATGATTCATGATTCAATTCATGATTCATGATTCATGATTCATGATTCATGATTCGTGATTCAATTCATGATTCATGATTCATGATTCAATTCATGATTCATGATTCATGATTCCTGATTCATGATTCGATTCATGATTCATGATTCATGATTCAATTTATGATTCATGATTCAAGATTCATGATTCATGATTCGATTCATGATTCATGATTCAATTCATGATTAATGATTCATGATTCAATTCATGATTCATGATTCAATTCATGATTCATGATTCAATTCATGATTCATGATTCAATTCATGATTCAATTCATGTTTCATGATTCGATTCATGATTCTTGATTAATGATTCGATTCATGATTAATGATTCATGATTCAATTCATGATTCATGATTCAATTCATGATTCATGATTCATGATTCGATTCATGATTCTTGATTCATGATTCATGATTCAATTCATGATTCATGATTCATGATTCATGATTTAATTCATGATTTATGATTCATGATTCAATTCATGATTCATGATTTAATTCATGATTCAATTCATGATTCATGATTCGATTCATGATTCATGATTCAATTCATGATTCATGATTCAATTAATGATTCATGATTCGATTCATGATTCATGATTCCATTCATGATTCATGATTCAATTCATGATTCATGATTCATGATTCAATTCATGATTCAATTCATGATTCATGATTCATGATTCAATTTATTATTCATGATTCATGATTTAATTCATGATTCAATTCATGATTCATGATTCAATTTATTATTCATGATTCATGATTTATAATTCAATTCATGATTCATGATTCATGGTTCAATTCATGATTCATGATTCAATTCATGATTCAATTCATGATTCATAAATCATGATTCATGATTCATGATTCGATTCATGATTCAATTCATGATTCATGATTCATGATTCATGATTCAATTCATAATTCATGATTCATGATTCATGATTCAATTTATGATTCTTGATTCATGATTCATGATTCGATTCATGATTCTAGATTCATGATTCAATTCATGATTCATGATTAAATTCATGATTCAAGATTCATGATTCGATTCATGATTCATGATTCAATTCATGATTCATGATTCATGATTCAATTCATTATTCAATTCATGATTCATGATTCGATTCATGATTCATTATTCAATTTATGATTCATGATTCATGATTCAATTCATGATTCATGATTCATGATTCAATTCATGATTCAATTCATGATTCATGATTCATGATTCAATTTATGATTCATGATTCATGATTCAAGATTCATGATTTATGATTCAATTCATGATTCATGATTCATGATTCGATTCATGATTCATGATTCATGATTCAATTCATGATTCATGATTCAAGATTCATGATTCATGATTTATGATTCAATTCATGATTCATGATTCAAGATTCATGATTTATGATTCAATTCATGATTCATGATTCATGATTATAGATTCATGATTCAATTCATGATTCATGATTCAATTCATGATTCAATTCATGAATCATGATTTGATTCATGATTCTTGATTCATGATTCATGATTCTTGATTCATGATTCATGATTCATGATTCATGATTCATGATTCAATTCATAATTCATGATTCATGATTCATGATTCATGATTCAATTTATGATTCTTGATTCATGATTCATGATTAGATTCATGATTCTAGATTTATGATTCAATTCATGATTCATGATTAAATTCATGATTCAAGATTCATGATTCGATTCATGATTCATGATTCAATTCATGATTCATGATTCATGATTCAATTCATTATTCAATTCATGATTCATGATTCGATTCATGATTCATGATTCAATTCATGATTCATGATTCATGATTCAATTCATGATTCATGATTCATGATTCAATTCATGATTCATGATTCATGATTCAATTTATGATTCATGATTCATGATTCAATTCATGATTCATGATTCAATTCATGATTCATGATTCAATTCATGATTCATGATTCAATTCATGATTCATGATTCGATTCATGAATCATGATTCATGATTCAATTCTTGATTCATGAATCATGATTCAATTCATGATTCATGATTCATGATTCAATTCATGATTCAATTTATGATTCATGATTCATGATTCATAATTTAATTCATGATTTAATTTATGATTCATGATTCAATTCATGATTCAATTCATGATTCATGATTCATGATTCAATTCATGATTCATGATTCAATTCATGATTCATGATTAAATTATGATTCATGATTCGATTCATGATTCATGATGCATGATTCAATTCATGATTCATGATTCATAATTCATGATTCATGATTCAATTCATGATTCATAATTCAATTCATGATTCATAATTCATGATTCATGATTCAATTCATGACTCATGATTCAATTCATGATTTGAATCCTGATTCAATTCATGATTCGAATCCTGATTCAATTCATGATTCATGATTCAATTCATGATTCATGATTCAGGATTCAATTCATGATTCATGATTCATGATTCATGATTCATGATTCAATTCATAATTCATGATTAATGATTCATGATTCAATTCATGATTTATGATTCATGATTCATGATTCATGATTCAATTCATGATTCATGATTCATGATTCAATTCATGATACATGATTCATGATTTATGATTCGATTCATTATTCATTAATCATGATTCATGATTCAATTCATGATTCATGATTCAATTCATGATTCATGATTCATGATTCGTGATTCAATTCATGATTCATGATTCATGATTCAATTCATGATTCATGATTCATGATTCCTGATTCATAATTCGATTCATGATTCATGATTCATGATTCAATTCATGATTCATGATTCAAGATTCATGATTCGTGATTCGATTCATGATTCATGATTCAATTCATGATTAATGATTCATGATTCAATTCATGATTCATGATTAAATTCATGATTCAATTCATGATTCATGATTCGATTCATGATTCTTGATTCATGATTTGATTCATGATTCATGATTCATGATTCAATTCATGATTCATGATTCAATTCATGATTCATGATTCATGATTCGATTCATGATTCATGATTCATGATTCATGATTCAATTCATGATTCATGATTCGATTCATGATTCTTGATTCATGATTTGATTCATGATTCATGATTCATGATTCAATTCATGATTCATGATTCAATTCATGATTCATGATTCATGATTCGATTCATGATTCATGATTCATGATTCATGATTCAATTCATGATTCATGATTCATGATTCATGATTCAATTCATGATTCATGATTCATGATTCATGATTCATGATTCAATTCATGATTCATGATTCATGATTCAATTCATGATTCATGATTCAATTCATGATTCAATTCATTAATTCATGATTCGATTCATGATTAATGATTCAATTCATGATTCATGATTCAATTCATGATTCATGATTCGATTCATGATTCATGATTCAATTCATGATTCATGATTCAATTCATGATTCATGATTCATGATTCAATTCATGATTCAATTCATGATTCATGATTCATGATTCAATTTATGATTCATGATTCATGATTCATGAATCAATTCATGATTCAATTCATGATTCATGATTGATGAATTCAATTCATGATGCATGATTCATGATTTATGATTCAATTCATGATTCAATTCATGATTCATGATTCAATTCATGATTCATGATTCAATTCATGATTCATGATTTAATTCATGATTCATGATTCATGATTCAATTCATGATTCATGATTCATAATTCAATTTATGATTCATGATTCATGATTCATGATTCATGATTCAATTCATGATTCAATTCATGATTCATGATTGATGAATTCAATTCATGATTCATGATTCATGATTTATGATTCAATTCATGATTCAATTCATGATTCATGATTCAATTCATGATTCATGATTCAATTCATGATTCATGATTCATGATTCAATTCATGATTCAATTTATGATTCATGATTCATGATTCATAATTTAATTCATGATTCAATATATGATTCATGATTCAATTCATAATTCAATTCATGATTCATGCTTCATGATTCAATTCATGATTCATGATTCAATTCATGATTCATGATTAAATTCATGATTCATGATTCGATTCATGATTCAAGATGCATGATTCAATTCATGATTCATGATTCAATTCATGATTCATGATTCAATTCATGATTCATAATTCATGATTCATGATTCAATTCATGATTCATGATTCAATTCATGATTCGAATCCTGATTCAATTCATGATTCGAATCCTTATTCAATTCATGATTCATGATTCATGATTCAATTCATGATTCATGATTCATGATTCAATTCATGATTCTTGATTCATGATTCATGATTCATGGGTCAATTCATGATTCATGATTCATGATTCAATTTATGATTCATGATTCATGATTCATGATTCGATTCATGATTCATGATTCATGATTCAATTTATGATTCATGATTCATGATTCAATTCATGATTCATGATTCGTTTCATGATTCTTGATTCATGATTCATGATTCGATTCATGATTCATGATTCATGATTCATGATTCATGATTCAATTCATGATTCATGATTCATGATTCAATTCATGATTCAATTTATGATTCATGATTCATGATTCATAATTTAATTCATGATTCAATTTATGATTCATGATTCAATTCATGATTCAATTCATGATTCATGATTCAATTCATGATTCATGATTCATGATTCAATTATGATTCATGATTCATGATTCATGATTCATGAGTCAATTCATGATTCATGATTCATGATTCAATTCATAATTCATGATTCATGATTCATGATTCATGATTCATGATTCGATTCATGATTCATGATTCATGATTCAATTTATAATTCATGATTCATGATTCAATTCATGATTCATGATTCGTTTCATGATTCATGATTCGATTCATGATTCATGATTCATGATTCAAATTATGATTCATGATTCAGGATTCAATTCATGATTCATGATTCATGATTCAATTCATAATTCATGATTAATGATTCATGATTCAATTCATGATTTATGATTCATGATTCATGATTCATGATTCAATTCATGATTCATGATTCATGATTCAATTCATGATACATGATTCAGGATTTATGATTCGATTCATTATTCATGATTCATGATTCATGATTAAATTCATGATTCATGATTCAATTCATGATTCATGATTCATGATTCGTGATTCAATTCATGATTCATGATTCATGATTCAATTCATGATTCATGATTCATGATTCCTGATTCATGATTCGATTCATGATTCATGATTCATGATTCAATTTATGATTCATGATTCAAGATTCATGATTCATGATTCGATTCATGATTCATGATTCAATTCATGATTAATGATTCATGATTCAATTCATGATTCATGATTCAATTCATGATTCAATTCATGTTTCATGATTCGATTCATGATTCTTGATTAATGATTCGATTCATGATTAATGATTCATGATTCAATTCATGATTCATGATTCAATTCATGATTCATGATTCATGATTCGATTCATGATTCTTGATTCATGATTCATGATTCAATTCATGATTCATGATTCATGATTCAATTCATGATTCATGATTCAATTCATGATTTATGATTCATGATTCAATTCATGATTCATGATTTAATTCATGATTCAATTCATGATTCATGATTCGATTCATGATTCATGATTCAATTCATGATTCATGATTCAATTCATGATTCATGATACGATTCATGATTCATGATTCCATTCATGATTCATGATTCAATTCATGATTCATGATTCATGATTCAATTCATGATTCAATTCATGATTCATGATTCATGATTCAATTTATTATTCATGATTCATGATTTAATTCATGATTCAATTCATGATTCATGATTCAATTTATTATTCATGATTCATGATTTATAATTCAATTCATGATTCATGATTCATGGTTCAATTCATGATTCATGATTCGATTCATGATTCAATTCATGATTCATAAATCATGATTCATGATTCATGATTCGATTCATGATTCAATTCATGATTCATAAATCATGATTCATGATTCATGATTCATGATTCAATTCCTGATTCATGATTCAATTCATGATTCATAAATCATGATTCATGATTCATGATTCATGATTCAATTCCTGATTCATGATTCAATTCATGATTAATAATTTATGATTCATGATTCAATTCATGATTCGAATCCTGATTCAATTTATGATTCATGATTTGATTTATGATTCATGATTCATGATTCAATTCATGATTCATGATTCATGATTCATGATTCATGATTCGATTTATGATTCATGATTCATGATTCATGATTCAATTCATGATTCATGATTCATGATTCAATTCATGATTCATGATTCGATTCATGATTTTCGATTCATGATTCATGATTCGATTCATGATTCATGATTCATGATTCACTTCATGATTCAATTCATGATTCATGATTCAATTCATGTTTCAATTCATGATTCATGATTCAATTCATGATTCATGATTCAATTCATGATTCATGATTCATGATTCAATTTATGATTCATGATTCAATTCATAATTCATAATTCATGATTTAATTCATGATTCATGATTCAATTCATGATTCATGATTCAATTCATGATTCAATTTATGATTCATGATTCATGATTCATGATTTAATTCATGATTCAATTCATGATTCATGATTCAATTCATGATTCAATTCATTATTCATGATTCATGATTCAATTCATGATTCATGATTCAATGCATGATTCATGATTCAATTCATGATTCATGATTCAATTCATTTTTCATGATTCATGATTCAATTCATGATTCATGATTCAATTCATGATTCATGATTCATGATTCATGATTCATGATTCAATTCATGATTCAATTCATACTTCATAATTCATGATTCATGATTCAATTCATGATTCATGATTCAATTCATGTTTCGAATCCTGATTCAATTCATGATTCATGATTCAACTCATGATTCATGATTCATGATTCAATTCATGATTCATGATTCATGATTCATGATTCGATTCATGATTCATGATTCATGATTCAGTTCATGATTCATGATTCATGATTCAATTCATGATTCATGATTCCTTTTTATGATTCTTGATTCATGATCCATGATTCGATTCATGATTCTTGATTCATGATTCAATTCATGATTCATGATTCATAATTCATGATTCATGATTCAATTTATGATTCATGATTCATGATTCATGATTCATGATTCAATTTATAATTCATGATTCATGATTCATGATTCAATTCATGATTTATGATTCATGATTCAATTCATAATTCGTGATTCATGATTCATGATTCAATTCATGATTCATGATTCGATTCATGATTCATGATTCATGATTCATGATTTATGATTCAATTCATGATTCAATTCATGATTCATGATTCATGATTCAATTCATAATTCATGATTCATGATTCATGATTCAATTCATGATTTATGATTCATGATTCAATTCATAATTCGTGATTCATGATTCATGATTCAATTCATGATTCATGATTCGATTCATGATTCATGATTCATGATTCATGATTTATGATTCAATTCATGATTCAATTCATGATTCATGATTCATGATTCATAATTTAATTCATGATTCAATATATGATTCATGATTCAATTCATGATTCAATTCATGATTCATGCTTCATGATTCAATTCATGATTCATGATTCAATTCATGATTCATGATTAAATTCATGATTCATGATTCGATTCATGATTCAAGATGCATGATTCAATTCATGATTCATGATTCAATTCATGATTCATGATTCAATTCATGATTCATAATTCATGATTCATGATTCAATTCATGATTCATGATTCAATTCATGATTCGAATCCTGATTCAATTCATGATTCGAATCCTTATTCAATTCATGATTCATGATTCATGATTCAATTCATGATTCATGATTCATGATTCAATTCATGATTCTTGATTCATGATTCATGATTCATGGGTCAATTCATGATTCATGATTCATGATTCAATTTATGATTCATGATTCATGATTCATGATTCGATTCATGATTCATGATTCATGATTCAATTTATGATTCATGATTCATGATTCAATTCATGATTCATGATTCGTTTCATGATTCTTGATTCATGATTCATGATTCGATTCATGATTCATGATTCATGATTCATGATTCATGATTCAATTCATGATTCATGATTCATGATTCAATTCATGATTCAATTTATGATTCATGATTCATGATTCATAATTTAATTCATGATTCAATTTATGATTCATGATTCAATTCATGATTCAATTCATGATTCATGATTCAATTCATGATTCATGATTCATGATTCAATTATGATTCATGATTCATGATTCATGATTCATGAGTCAATTCATGATTCATGATTCATGATTCAATTCATAATTCATGATTCATGATTCATGATTCATGATTCATGATTCGATTCATGATTCATGATTCATGATTCAATTTATAATTCATGATTCATGATTCAATTCATGATTCATGATTCGTTTCATGATTCATGATTCGATTCATGATTCATGATTCATGATTCAAATTATGATTCATGATTCAGGATTCAATTCATGATTCATGATTCATGATTCAATTCATAATTCATGATTAATGATTCATGATTCAATTCATGATTTATGATTCATGATTCATGATTCATGATTCAATTCATGATTCATGATTCATGATTCAATTCATGATACATGATTCAGGATTTATGATTCGATTCATTATTCATGATTCATGATTCATGATTAAATTCATGATTCATGATTCAATTCATGATTCATGATTCATGATTCGTGATTCAATTCATGATTCATGATTCATGATTCAATTCATGATTCATGATTCATGATTCCTGATTCATGATTCGATTCATGATTCATGATTCATGATTCAATTTATGATTCATGATTCAAGATTCATGATTCATGATTCGATTCATGATTCATGATTCAATTCATGATTAATGATTCATGATTCAATTCATGATTCATGATTCAATTCATGATTCAATTCATGTTTCATGATTCGATTCATGATTCTTGATTAATGATTCGATTCATGATTAATGATTCATGATTCAATTCATGATTCATGATTCAATTCATGATTCATGATTCATGATTCGATTCATGATTCTTGATTCATGATTCATGATTCAATTCATGATTCATGATTCATGATTCAATTCATGATTCATGATTCAATTCATGATTTATGATTCATGATTCAATTCATGATTCATGATTTAATTCATGATTCAATTCATGATTCATGATTCGATTCATGATTCATGATTCAATTCATGATTCATGATTCAATTCATGATTCATGATACGATTCATGATTCATGATTCCATTCATGATTCATGATTCAATTCATGATTCATGATTCATGATTCAATTCATGATTCAATTCATGATTCATGATTCATGATTCAATTTATTATTCATGATTCATGATTTAATTCATGATTCAATTCATGATTCATGATTCAATTTATTATTCATGATTCATGATTTATAATTCAATTCATGATTCATGATTCATGGTTCAATTCATGATTCATGATTCGATTCATGATTCAATTCATGATTCATAAATCATGATTCATGATTCATGATTCGATTCATGATTCAATTCATGATTCATAAATCATGATTCATGATTCATGATTCATGATTCAATTCCTGATTCATGATTCAATTCATGATTCATAAATCATGATTCATGATTCAATTCATGATTCATAAATCATGATTCATGATTCATGATTCGATTCATGATTCAATTCATGATTCATAAATCATGATTCATGATTCATGATTCATGATTCAATTCCTGATTCATGATTCAATTCATGATTAATAATTTATGATTCATGATTCAATTCATGATTCGAATCCTGATTCAATTTATGATTCATGATTTGATTTATGATTCATGATTCATGATTCAATTCATGATTCATGATTCATGATTCATGATTCATGATTCGATTTATGATTCATGATTCATGATTCATGATTCAATTCATGATTCATGATTCATGATTCAATTCATGATTCATGATTCGATTCATGATTTTCGATTCATGATTCATGATTCGATTCATGATTCATGATTCATGATTCACTTCATGATTCAATTCATGATTCATGATTCAATTCATGTTTCAATTCATGATTCATGATTCAATTCATGATTCATGATTCAATTCATGATTCATGATTCATGATTCAATTTATGATTCATGATTCAATTCATAATTCATAATTCATGATTTAATTCATGATTCATGATTCAATTCATGATTCATGATTCAATTCATGATTCAATTTATGATTCATGATTCATGATTCATGATTTAATTCATGATTCAATTCATGATTCATGATTCAATTCATGATTCAATTCATTATTCATGATTCATGATTCAATTCATGATTCATGATTCAATGCATGATTTATGATTCAATTCATGATTCATGATTCAATTCATTTTTCATGATTCATGATTCAATTCATGATTCATGATTCAATTCATGATTCATGATTCATGATTCATGATTCATGATTCAATTCATGATTCAATTCATACTTCATAATTCATGATTCATGATTCAATTCATGATTCATGATTCAATTCATGTTTCGAATCCTGATTCAATTCATGATTCATGATTCAACTCATGATTCATGATTCATGATTCAATTCATGATTCATGATTCATGATTCATGATTCATGATTCGATTCATGATTCATGATTCATGATTCAGTTCATGATTCATGATTCATGATTCAATTCATGATTCATGATTCCTTTTTATGATTCTTGATTCATGATCCATGATTCGATTCATGATTCTTGATTCATGATTCAATTCATGATTCATGATTCATAATTCATGATTCATGATTCAATTTATGATTCATGATTCATGATTCATGATTCATGATTCAATTTATAATTCATGATTCATGATTCATGATTCAATTCATGATTTATGATTCATGATTCAATTCATAATTCGTGATTCATGATTCATGATTCAATTCATGATTCATGATTCGATTCATGATTCATGATTCATGATTCATGATTTATGATTCAATTCATGATTCAATTCATGATTCATGATTCATGATTCAATTCATAATTCATGATTCATGATTCATGATTCAATTCATGATTTATGATTCATGATTCAATTCATAATTCGTGATTCATGATTCATGATTCAATTCATGATTCATGATTCGATTCATGATTCATGATTCATGATTCATGATTTATGATTCAATTCATGATTCAATTCATGATTCATGATTCATGATTCAATTTATGATTCATGATTCATGATTAAATTCATGATTCAATTCATGATTCATGATTGATGAATTCAATTCATGATTCATGATTCATGATTTATGATTCAATTCATGATTCAATTCATGATTCATGATTCAATTCATGATTCATGATTCATGATTCAATTCATGATTCATGATTCGATTCATGAATCATGATTCATGATTTATTTCATGATTCATGATTCATGATTCAATTTATGATTCATGATTCATGATTCAATTCATGATTCAATTTATGATTCATGATTCATGATTCATAATTTAATTCATGATTCAATTTATGATTCATGATTCAATTCATGATTCAATTCATGATTCATGATTCATGATTCAATTCATGATTCATGATTAAATTCATGATTCATGATTCGATTCATGATTCATGATGCATGATTCAATTCATGATTCATAATTCATGATTCATGATTCATGATTAAATTCATGATTCATGATTCAATTCATGATTTATAATTCATGATTCATAATTCAATTCATGATTCATGATTCAATTCATGATTCGAATCCTGATTCAATTCATGATTCGAATCCTGATTCAATTCATGATTCATGATTCATGATTCAATTCATGATTCATGATTAATGATTCAATTCATGATTCATGATACATGATTCATGATTCATGAGTCAATTCATGATTCATGATTCATGATTCAATTCATGATTCATGATTCATGATTCATGATTAATGATTCGATTCATGATTCATGATTCATGATTCAATTTATGATTCATGATTCATGATTCAATTCATGATTCATGATTCGTTTCATGATTCTTGATTCATGATTCATGATTCGATTCATGATTCATGATTCATGATTCAATTCATGATTCATGATTCATGATTCATGATTCAATTCATAATTCATGATTAATGATTCATGATTCAATTCATGATTTATGATTCATGATTCATGATTCAATTCATGATTCATGATTCATGATTCAATTCATGATACATGATTCATGATTGAATTCATGATTCATGATTCATGATTCATGAGTCAATTCATGATTCATGATTCATGATTCAATTTATGATTCATGATTCATGATTCATGATTCATGATTTGATTCATGATTCATGATTCATGATTCAATTTATGATTCATGATTCATGATTCAATTCATGATTCATGATTCGTTTCATGATTCTTGATTCATGATTCATGATTCGATTCATGATTCATGATTCGATTCATGATTCATGATTCATGATTCAATTCATGATTCATGATTCATGATTAATGATTCATGATACAATTCATGATTCATGATTCATGATTCATGATTCAATTCATAATTCATGATTAATGATTCATGATTCAATTCATGATTTATGATTCATGATTCATGATTCATGATTCAATTCATGATTCATGATGCATGATTCAATTCATGATTCATGATTCATGATTCAATTCATGATTCATAATTCATGATTCATGATTCAATTCATGATTCATGATTCAATTCATGATTCATGATTCATGATTCATGATTCATGATTCATGATTCATGATTCATGATTCAATTCATGATTCATGATTCATGATGGAATTCATGATTCATGATTCATGATTCAATTCATGATTCATGATTCATGATTCAATTCATGATTCATGATTCATGAGTCAATTCATGATTCATGATTCATGATTCAATTTATGATTCATGATTCATGATTCATGATTCATGATTCAATTCATGATTCATGATTCATGATTCAATTTATGATTCTTGATTCAATTCATGATTCATGATTCGTTTCATGATTCTTGATGCATGATTCATGATTCGATTCATGATTCATGATTCATGATTCAATTCATGATTCATGATTCATGATTCATGATTCATGATTCAATTCATGATTCATGATTCATGATTTAATTCATAATTCATGATTAATGATTCATGATTCAATTCATGATTTATGATTCATGATTCATGATTCATGATTCAATTCATGATTCATGATTCATGATTCAATTCATGATTCATGATTCATGATTTAATTTATAATTCATGATTCAATTCATGATTCAATTCATGAATCATGATTCATGATTCAATTCATGATTCATGATTCATGGTTCAATTCATGATTCATGATTCATGATTCAATTCATGATTCATGATTCATGATTCAATTCATGATTCATGATTCATGATTTAATTTATAATTCATGATTCAATTCATGATTCAATTCATGAATCATGATTCATGATTCAATTCATGATTCATGATTCATGGTTCAATTCATGATTCATGATTCATGATTCAATTCATGATTCATGATTCATGTTTCAATTCATGATTCAATTCATGATTCATGATTCATGATTCAATTTATGATTCATGATTCATGATTCATGATTCAATTCATGATTCAATTCATGATTCATGATTCAATTCATGATTCATGATTCAATTCATGATTCATGATTAAATTCATGATTCATGATTCAATTCATGATTTATAATTCATGATTCATGATTCAATTCATGATTCATGATTCAATTCATGATTCGAATCCTGATTCAATTCATGATTCGAATCCTGATTCAATTCATGATTCATGATTCATGATTCAATTCATGATTCATGATTCATGATTCAATTCATGATTCATGATTCATGATTCATGAGTCAATTCATGATTCATGATTCATGATTCAATTCATGATTCATGATTCATGATTCATGATTAATGATTCGATTCATGATTCATGATTCATGATTCAATTTATGATTCATGATTCATGATTCAATTCATGATTCATGATTCGTTTCATGATTCTTGATTCATGATTCATGATTCGATTCATAATTCATGATTCATGATTCAATTCATGATTCATGATTCATGATTCATGATTCAATTAATGATTCATGATTCATGATTCATGATTCAATTCATAATTCATGATTAATGATTAATGATTCAATTCATGATTTATGATTCATGATTCATGATTCATGATTCAATTCATGATTCATGATTCATGATTCAATTCATGATACATGATTCATGATTTATGATTTGATTCATGATTCATGATTCATGATTCATGATTCAATTCATGATTCATGATTCAATTCATGATTCGAATCCTGATTCAATTCATGATTCGAATCCTGATTCAATTCATGATTCATGATTCATGATTCAATTCATGATTCATGATTCATGATTCAATTCATGATTCATGATTCATGATTCATTATTCATGAGTCAATTCATGATTCATGATTCATGATTCAATTTATGATTCATGATTCATGATTCATGATTCATGATTCGATTCATGATTCATGATTCATGATTCAATTTATGATTCATGATTCATGATTCATGATTCAATTCATGATTCATGATTCGTTTCATGATTCTTGATTCATGATTCATGATTCGATTCATGATTCATGATTCGATTCATGATTCATGATTCATGATTCAATTCATGATTCATGATTCATGATTAATGATTCATGATACAATTCATGATTCATGGTTCATGATTCATGATTCAATTCATAATTCATGATTAATGATTCATGATTCAATTCATGATTTATGATTCATGATTCATGATTCATGATTCAATTCATGATTCATGATGCATGATTCAATTCATGATTCATGATTCAATTCATGATTCATGATTCAATTCATGATTCATAATTCATGATTCATGATTCAATTCATGATTCATGATTCAAATTATGATTCATGATTTGATTTATGATTCATGATTCATGATTCAATTCATGATTCATGATTCATGATTCATGATTCGATTTATGATTCATGATTCATGATTCATGATTCAATTCATGATTCATGATTCATGATTCAATTCATGATTCATGATTCGATTCATGATTTTCAATTCATGATTCATGATTCGATTCATGATTCATGATTCATGATTCACTTCATGATTCAATTCATGATTCATGATTCAATTCATGTTTCAATTCATGATTCATGATGCAATTCATGATTCATGATTCAATTCATGATTCATGATTCATGATTCAATTTATGATTCATGATTCAATTCATAATTCATAATTCATGATTCAATTCATGATTCATGATTCAATTCATGATTCATGATTCAATTCATGATTCAATTTATGATTCATGATTCATGATTCATGATTTAATTCATGATTCAATTCATGATTCATGATTCAATTCATGATTCAATTCATTATTCATGATTCATGATTCAATTCATGATTCATGATTCAATGCATGATTCATGATTCAATTCATGATTCATGATTCAATTCATTTTTCATGATTCATGATTCAATTCATGATTCATGATTCAATTCATGATTCATGATTCATGATTCATGATTCAATTCATGATTCAATTCATACTTCATAATTCATGATTCATGATTCAATTCATGATTCATGATTCAATTCATGTTTCGAATCCTGATTCAATTCATGATTCATGATTCAACTCATGATTCGATTCATGATTCATGATTCATGATTCAATTCATGATTCATGATTCATGATTCAATTCATGATTCATGATTCCTTTTTATGATTCTTGATTCATGATCCATGATTCGATTCATGATTCTTGATTCATGATTCAATTCATGATTCATGATTCATAATTCATGATTAATGATTCAATTCATGATTCATGATTCAATTCATGATTCGAATCCTGATTCAATTCATGATTCGAATCCTGATTCAATTCATGATTCATGATTCATGATTCAATTCATGATTCATGATTCATGATTCAATTCATTATTCATGATTCAATTCATGATTCATGATTCATGATTCATGATTCATGATTCATGATTCAATTCATGATTCATGATTCGTTTCATGATTCTTGATTCATGATTCATGATTCGATTCATGATTCATGATTCATGATTCAATTCATGATTCATGATTCATGATTCATGATTTAATTAATGATTCATGATTCATGATTCATGATTCAATTCATAATTCATGATTAATGATTAATGATTCAATTCATGATTTATGATTCATGATTCATGATTCATGATTCAATTCATGATTCATGATTCATGATTCAATTCATGATACATGATTCATGATTTATGATTTGATTCATGATTCATGATTCATGATTCATGATTCAATTCATGATTCATGATTCAATTCATGATTCGAATCCTGATTCAATTCATGATTCATGATTCATGATTCAATTCATGATTCATGATTCATGATTCAATTCATGATTCATGATTCATGATTCAATTCATGATTCATGATTCATGATTCATGATTCATGAGTCAATTCATGATTCATGATTCATGATTCAATTTATGATTCATGATTCATGATTCATGATTCATGATTCGATTCATGATTCATGATTCATGATTCAATTTATGATTCATGATTCATGATTCATGATTCAATTCATGATTCATGATTCGTTTCATGATTCTTGATTCATGATTCATGATTCGATTCATGATTCATGATTCGATTCATGATTCATGATTCATGATTCAATTCATGATTCATGATTCATGATTAATGATTCATGATACAATTCATGATTCATGGTTCATGATTCATGATTCAATTCATAATTCATGATTAATGATTCATGATTCAATTCATGATTTATGATTCATGATTCATGATTCATGATTCAATTCATGATTCATGATGCATGATTCAATTCATGATTCATGATTCAATTCATGATTCATGATTCAATTCATGATTCATAATTCATGATTCATGATTCAATTCATGATTCATGATTCAATTCATGTTTCAATTCATGATTCATGATTCAATTCATGATTCATGATTCAATTCATGATTCATGATTCATGATTCAATTTATGATTCATGATTCAATTCATAATTCATAATTCATGATTCAATTCATGATTCATGATTCAATTCATGATTCATGATTCAATTCATGATTCAATTTATGATTCATGATTCATGATTCATGATTTAATTCATGATTCAATTCATGATTCATGATTCAATTCATGATTCAATTCATTATTCATGATTCATGATTCAATTCATGATTCATGATTCAATGCATGATTCATGATTCAATTCATGATTCATGATTCAATTCATTTTTCATGATTCATGATTCAATTCATGATTCATGATTCAATTCATGATTCATGATTCATGATTCATGATTCATGATTCAATTCATGATTCAATTCATACTTCATAATTCATGATTCATGATTCAATTCATGATTCATGATTCAATTCATGTTTCGAATCCTGATTCAATTCATGATTCATGATTCAACTCATGATTCGATTCATGATTCATGATTCATGATTCAATTCATGATTCATGATTCATGATTCAATTCATGATTCATGATTCCTTTTTATGATTCTTGATTCATGATCCATGATTCGATTCATGATTCTTGATTCATGATTCAATTCATGATTCATGATTCATAATTCATGATTAATGATTCAATTCATGATTCATGATTCAATTCATGATTCGAATCCTGATTCAATTCATGATTCGAATCCTGATTCAATTCATGATTCATGATTCATGATTCAATTCATGATTCATGATTCATGATTCAATTCATGATTCATGATTCAATTCATGATTCATGATTCATGATTCATGATTCATGATTCATGATTCAATTCATGATTCATGATTCGTTTCATGATTCTTGATTCATGATTCATGATTCGATTCATGATTCATGATTCATGATTCAATTCATGATTCATGATTCATGATTCATGATTTAATTAATGATTCATGATTCATGATTCATGATTCATGATTCAATTCATAATTCATGATTAATGATTAATGATTCAATTCATGATTTATGATTCATGATTCATGATTCATGATTCAATTCATGATTCATGATTCATGATTCAATTCATGATACATGATTCATGATTTATGATTTGATTCATGATTCATGATTCATGATTCATGATTCAATTCATGATTCATGATTCAATTCATGATTCGAATCCTGATTCAATTCATGATTCATGATTCATGATTCAATTCATGATTCATGATTCAATTCATGATTCATGATTCATGATTCAATTCATGATTCATGATTCATGATTCATGATTCATGAGTCAATTCATGATTCATGATTCATGATTCAATTTATGATTCATGATTCATGATTCATGATTCATGATTCGATTCATGATTCATGATTCATGATTCAATTTATGATTCATGATTCATGATTCAATTCATGATTCATGATTCGTTTCATGATTCTTGATTCATGATTCATGATTCGATTCATGATTCATGATTCGATTCATGATTCATGATTCATGATTCAATTCATGATTCATGATTCATGATTAATGATTCATGATACAATTCATGATTCATGGTTCATGAATCATGATTCAATTCATAATTCATGATTAATGATTCATGATTCAATTCATGATTTATGATTCATGATTTATGATTCATGATTCAATTCATGATTCATGATGCATGATTCAATTCATGATTCATGATTCAATTCATGATTCATGATTCAATTCATGATTCATAATTCATGATTCATGATTCAATTCATGATTCATGATTCAATTCATGATTCATAATTCATGATTCATGATTCAATTCATGATTCATGATTCAATTCATGATTCATGATTCAATTCATGATTCATGATTCATGATTCATAATTCATGATTCATGATTCAATTCATGATTCATGACTCATGATTGAATTCATGATTCATGATTCATGATTGAATTCATGATTCATGATTCATGATTCATGAGTCAATTCATGATTCATGATTCATGATTCAATTCATGATTCATGATTCATGATTCATGATTCATGATTCAATTCATGATTCATGATTCATGATTCAATTTATGATTCATGATTCAATTCCTGATTCATGATTCGTTTCATGATTCTTGATTCATGATTCATGATTCGATTCATGATTCATGATTCATGATTCAATTCATGATTCATGATTCATGATTCATGATTCATGATTCAATTCATGATTCATGATTCATGATTCAATTCATAATTCATGATTAATGATTCATGATTCAATTCATGATTTATGATTCATGATTCATGATTCATGATTCAATTCATGATTCATGATTCATGATTCAATTCATGATTCATGATTTAATTTATAATTCATGATTAATGATTCATGATTCAATTCATGATTCATGATTCATGATTCATGATTCATGAGTCAATTCATGATTCATGATTCATGATTCAATTTATGATTCATGATTCATGATTCATGATTCATGATTCGATTCATGATTCATGATTCATGATTCAATTTATGATTCATGATTCATGATTCATGATTCAATTCATGATTCATGATTTGTTTCATGATTCTTGATTCATGATTCATGATTCGATTCATGATTCATGATTCGATTCATGATTCATGATTCATGATTCAATTCATGATTCATGATTCATGATTAATGATTCATGATACAATTCATGATTCATGGTTCATGATTCATGATTCAATTCATAATTCATGATTAATGATTCATGATTCAATTCATGATTTATGATTCATGATTCATGATTCAATTCATGATTCATGATGCATGATTCAATTCATGATTCATGATTCAATTCATGATTCATGATTCAATTCATGATTCATAATTCATGATTCATGATTCAATTCATGATTCATGATTCAATTCATGATTCATAATTCATGATTCATGAATCAATTCATGATTCATGATTCAATTCATGATTCATGATTCAATTCATGATTCATGATTCATGATTCATAATTCATGATTCATGATTCAATTCATGATTCATGATTCATGATTGAATTCATGATTCATGATTCATGATTGAATTCATGATTCATGATTCATGATTCATGAGTCAATTCATGATTCATGATTCATGATTCAATTCATGATTCATGATTCATGATTCATGATTCATGATTCAATTCATGATTCATGATTCATGATTCAATTTATGATTCATGATTCAATTCCTGATTCATGATTCGTTTCATGATTCTTGATTCATGATTCATGATTCGATTCATGATTCATGATTCATGATTCAATTCATGATTCATGATTCATGATTCATGATTCATGATTCATGATTCAATTCATGATTCATGATTCATGATTCATGATTCATGATTCATGATTCAATTCATGATTCATGATTTAATTTATAATTCATGATTCAATTCATGATTCAATTCATGAATCATGATCATGATTCAATTCATGATTCATGGTTCAATTCATGATTCATGATTCATGATTCAATTCATGATTCATGATTCATGATTCAATTCATGATTCAATTCATGATTCATGATTCATGATTCAATTTATGATTCATGATTTATGATTCATGATTCAATTCATGATTCAATTCATGATTCATGATTCAATTCATGATTCATGATTCAATTCATGATTCATGATTCATGATTCAATTCATGATTCATGATTCGATTCATGAATCATGATTCATAATTCACTTCATGATTCATGATTCATGATTCGATTCATGATTCATGATTCAATTCATGATTCAATTTATGATTCATGATTCATGATTCATGATTCAATTCATGATTCAATTCATGATTCATGATTCAATTCATGATTCATGATTCAATTCATGATTCATGATTCATGATTCAATTCATGATTCATGATTAAATTTATGATTCATGATTGAATTCATGATTCATGATTCATGATTGAATTCATGATTCATGATTCATGATTCATGAGTCAATTCATGATTCATGATTCATGATTCAATTCATGATTCATGATTCATGATTCATGATTCATGATTCAATTCATGATTCATGATTCATGATTCAATTTATGATTCATGATTCAATTCCTGATTCATGATTCGTTTCATGATTCTTGATTCATGATTCATGATTCGATTCATGATTCATGATTCATGATTCAATTCATGATTCATGATTCATGATTCATGATTCATGATTCAATTCATGATTCATGATTCATGATTCATGATTCAATTCATAATTCATGATTAATGATTCATGATTCAATTCATGATTTATGATTCATGATTCATGATTCATGATTCAATTCATGATTCATGATTCATGATTCAATTCATGATTCATGATTTAATTTATAATTCATGATTCAATTCATGATTCAATTCATGAATCATGATCATGATTCAATTCATGATTCATGGTTCAATTCATGATTCATGATTCATGATTCAATTCATGATTCATGATTCATGATTCAATTCATGATTCAATTCATGATTCATGATTCATGATTCAATTTATGATTCATGATTCATGATTCATGATTCAATTCATGATTCAATTCATGATTCATGATTCAATTCATGATTCATGATTCAATTCATGATTCATGATTCAATTCATGATTCATGATTCATGATTCAATTCATGATTCATGATTCGATTCATGAATCATGATTCATAATTCAATTCATGATTCATGATTCATGATTCGATTCATGATTCATGATTCAATTCATGATTCAATTTATGATTCATGATTCATGATTCATGATTCAATTCATGATTCAATTCATGATTCATGATTCAATTCATGATTCATGATTCAATTCATGATTCATGATTCAATTCATGATTCATGATTAAATTTATGATTCATGATTCGATTCATGATTCATGATGCATGATTTAATTCATGATTCATGATTCATGATTCATGATTCATGATTCAATTCATGATTCATGATTCAATTCATGATTCATAATTCAGGATTCATGATTTAATTCATGATTCATGATTCAATACATGATTCGAATCCTGATTCAATTCAAGATTCGAATCCTGATTCAATTCATGATTAAAGATTCATGATTCAATTCATGATTCATGATTCATGATTCAATTCATGATTCATGATTCATGATTCATGATTCGATTCATGATTCATGATTCATGATTCAATTTATGATTCATGATTCATGATTCAATTCATGATTCATGATTCGTTTCATAATTCTTGATTCATGATTCGTTTCATGATTCTTGATTCATGATTCAATTCATGATTTATGATTCATGATTCATGATTCATGATTCAATTCATGATTCATGATTCATGATTCATGATTCAATTCATAATTCATGATTCATGATTCATGATTCAAATTATGATTTTTGATTCATGATTCATGATTCATGATTCATGATTCAATTCATGATTCATGATTTATGATTCAATTCATGATTCATGATTCATGATTTATGATTCGATTCATGATTCATGATTCATGATTCATGATTCAATTCATGATTTATGATTCAATTCATGATTCATGATTCATGATTCAATTCATGATTCATGATTCATGATTCAATTCATGATTCATGATTCATGATTCATGATTCATGATTCGATTCATGATTCATGATTCATGATTCAATTCATGATTCATGATTCAAGATTCATGATTCATGATTTATGATTCAATTCATGATTCATGATTCATGATTATAGATTCATGATTCAATTCATGATTCATGATTCAATTCATGATTCAATTCATGATTCATGATTCGATTCATGATTCTTGATTCATGATTCATGATTCGATTCATGATTCATGATTCATGATTCAATTCATGATTCATGATTCATGATTCATGATTCAATTCATAATTCATGATTCATGATTCATGATTCATGATTCAATTCATGATTCTTGATTCATGATTCATGATTCAATTCATGATTCATGATTCAATTCATGATTCAATTCATGATTCATGATTCATGATTCAATTTATGATTCATGATTCATGATTCAATTCATGATTCAATTCATGATTTATGATTGCTGAATTCAATTCATGATTCATGATTTATGATTTATGATTTAAATCATGATTCAATTCATGATTCATGATTCAATTCATGATTCATGATTCAATTCATGATTCATGATTCATGATTCAATTCATGATTCATGATTCGATTCATGAATCATGATTCATGATTCAATTCATGATTCATGAATCATGATTCAATTCATGATTCATGATTCATGATTTATGATTCGATTCATGATTCATGATTCATGATTCATGATTCAATTCATGATTTATGATTCAATTCATGATTCATGATTCATGATTCAATTCATGATTCATGATTCATGATTCAATTCATGATTCATGATTCATGATTCATGATTCATGATTCATGATTCATGATTCGATTTATGATTCATGATTCATGATTCAATTCATGATTCATGATTCAAGATTCATGATTCATGATTTATGATTCAATTCATGATTCATGATTCATGATTATAGATTCATGATTCAATTCATGATTCATGATTCAATTCATGATTCAATTCATGATTCATGATTCGATTCATGATTCTTGATTCATGATTCATGATTCGATTCATGATTCATGATTCATGATTCAATTCATGATTCATGATTCATGATTCATGATTCAATTCATAATTCATGATTCATGATTCATGATTCATGATTCAATTCATGATTCTTGATTCATGATTCATGATTCAATTCATGATTCATGATTCATGATTCAATTCATGATTCAATTCATGATTCATGATTCATGATTCAATTTATGATTCATGATTCATGATTCAATTCATGATTCAATTCATGATTTATGATTGCTGAATTCAATTCATGATTCATGATTTATGATTTATGATTTAAATCATGATTCAATTCATGATTCATGATTCAATTCATGATTCATGATTCAATTCATGATTCATGATTCATGATTCAATTCATGATTCATGATTCGATTCATGAATCATGATTCATGATTCAATTCATGATTCATGAATCATGATTCAATTCATGATTCAATTTATGATTCATGATTCAATTCATGCTTCAATTCATGATTCATGATTCAATTCATGATTCAATTTATGATTCATGATTCATGATTCATAATTTAATTCATGATTCAATTTATGATTCATGATTCAATTCATGATTCAATTCATGATTCATGATTCATGATTCAATTCATGATTCATGATTCAATTCATGATTCATGATTAAATTATGATTCATGATTCGATTCATGATTCATGATGCATGATTCAATTCATGATTCATGATTCATGATTCATGATTCAATTCATGATTCATGATTCAATTCATGATTCATAATTCATGATTCATGATTCAATTCATGACTCAAGATTCAATTCATGATTTGAATCCTGATTCAATTCATGATTCGAATCCTGATTCAATTCATGATTCATGATTCAATTCATGATTCATGATTCAATTCATGATTCATGATTCATGATTCATGATTCAATTCATGATTCATGATTCATGATTCATGATTCATGATTCGATTCATGATTCATGATTCAATTTATGATTCATGATTCATGATTCAATTCATGATTCATGATTCGTTTCATGATTCTTGATTCATGATTCATGATTCGATTCATGATTCATGATTCATGATTCATGATTCATGATTCAATTCATGATTCATGATTCATGATTCAATTCATAATTCATGATTAATGATTCATGATTCAATTCATGATTTATGATTCATGATTCATGATTCATGATTCATGATTCAATTCATGATTCATGATTCATGATTCAATTCATGATTCATGATTCATGATTTATGATTCGATTCATGATTCATGATTCATGATTAAATTCATGATTCATGATTCATGATTTATGATTCGATTCATGATTCATGATTCATGATTCAATTCATGATTTATGATTCAATTCATGATTCATGATTCATGATTCAATTCATGATTCATGATTCATGATTCAATTCATGATTCATGATTCATGATTCATGAGTCAATTCATGATTCATGATTCATGATTCAATTTATGATTCATGATTCATGATTCATGATTCATGATTCGATTCATGATTCATGATTCAATTTATGATTCATGATTCAATTCATGATTCATGATTCGTTTCATGATTCTTGATTCATGATTCATGATTCGATTCATGATTCATGATTCATGATTCATTTCATGATTCATGATTCATGATTCATGATTCATGATTCAATTCATGATTCATGATTCATGATTCATGATTCAATTCATAATTCATGATTAATGATTCATGATTCAATTCATGATTCATGATTCATAATTCAATTCATGATTCATGATTCATGATTGAATTCATGATTCATGATTCATGAGTCAATTCATGATTCATGATTCATGATTCAATTTATGATTCATGATTCATGATTCATGATTCATGATTCGATTCATGATTCATGATTCATGATTCAATTTATGATTCATGATTCAATTCATGATTCGTTTCATGATTCTTGATTCATGATTCATGATTCGATTCATGATTCATGATTCATGATTCAATTCATGATTCATGATTCATGATTCATGATTCAATTCATGATTCACGATTCATGATTCATGATTCAATTCATAATTCATGATTAATGATTCATGATTCAATTCATGATTCATGATTCATGATTCATGATTCAATTCATGAATTATGATTCATGATTCAATTCATGATTCATGATTCATGATTCATGATTCAATTCATGATTCATGATTCATGATTCATGATTCATGATTCGATTCATGATTCATGATTCATGATTCAATTTATGATTCATGATTCATGATTCAATTCATGATTCATGATTAGTTTCATGATTCTTGATTCATGATTCATGATTCGTTTCATGATTCTTGATTCATGATTCAATTCATGATTTATGATTCATGATTCATGATTCATGATTCAATTCATGATTCATGATTCATGATTCATGATTCATGATTCAATTCATAATTCATGATTAATGATTCATGATTCAATTCATGATTTATGATTCATGATTCATGATTCATGATTCATGATTCAATTCATGATTCATGATTCATGATTCAATTCATGATTCATGATTTATGATTCGATTCATGATTCATGATTCATGATTCATGATTCAATTCATGATTCATGATTCATGATTCATGATTCGTTTCATGATTCTTGATTCATGATTCATGATTCGTTTCATGATTCTTGATTCATGATTCAATTCATGATTTATGATTCATGATTCATGATTCATGATTCAATTCATGATTCGTGATTCATGATTCATGATTCAATTCATAATTCATGATTAATGATTCATGATTCAATTCATGATTTATGATTCATGATTCATGATTCATGATTCATGATTCAATTCATGATTCATGATTCATGATTCAATTCATGATTCATGATTCATGATTTATGATTCGATTCATGATTTATGATTCAATTCATGATTCATGATTCATGATTCAATTCATGATTCATGATTCATGATTCAATTCATGATTTATGATTCATAATTCATGATTCATGATTCGATTCATGATTCATGATTCATGATTCAATTCATGATTCAAGATTCATGATTCATGATTTATGATTCAATTCATGATTCATGATTCATGATTCGATTCATGATTCATGATTCATGATTTAATTCATGATTCATGATTCAAGATTCATGATTCAAGATTCATGATTCATGATTTATGATTCAATTCATGATTCATGATTCATGATTAATGATTCATGATTCAATTCATGATTCATGATTCAATTCATGATTCAATTCATGATTCATGATTCGATTCATGATTCGAATCCTGATTCAATTCATGATTCATGATTCATGATTCATGATTTGATTCATGATTCATGATTCATGATTCATGATTCAAGATTCATGATTCATGATTTATGATTCAATTCATGATTCATGATTCATGATTAATGATTCATGATTCAATTCATGATTCATGATTCAATTCATGATTCAATTCATGATTCATGATTTGATTCATGATTCTTGATTCATGATTCATGATTTGATTCATGATTCATGATTCATGATTCAATTCATGATTCATGATTCATGATTCATGATTCAATTCATAATTCATGATTCATGATTCATGATTCATGATTCAATTTATGATTCTTGATTCATGATTCATGATTCGATTCATGATTCTAGATTCATGATTCAATTCATGATTCATGATTCATGATTCAATTCATGATTCAAGATTCATGATTCGATTCATGATTCATGATTCGATTCATGATTCATGATTCAATTCATGATTCATGATTCATGATTCAATTCATGATTCAATTCATGATTCATGATTCGATTCATGATTCATGATTCAATTCATGATTTATGATTCATGATTCAATTCATGATTCATGATTCATGATTCAATTCATGATTCATGATTCATGATTCAATTCATGATTCAATTCATGATTCATGATTCATGATTCAATTCATGATTCATGATTCATGATTCATGATTCATGATTCAATTTATGATTCATGATTCATGATTCATGATTCATGATTCAATTCATGATTCAATTCATGATTTATGATTGCTGAATTCAATTAATGATTCATGATTTATGATTTATGATTCAATTCTTGATTCAATTCATGATTCATGATTCATGATTCAATTCATGATTCATGATTCGATTCTTGATTCATGATTCATGATTCAATTCATGATTCATGATTCGATTCATGAATCATGATTCATGATTCAATTCATGATTCATGAATCATGATTCAATTCATGATTCATGATTCATGATTCAATTCATGATTCAATTTATGATTCATGATTCATGATTCATAATTTAATTCATGATTCAATTTATGATTCATGATTCAATTCATGATTCAATTCATGATTCATGATTCATGATTCAATTCATGATTCATGATTCAATTCATGATTCATGATTAAATTATGATTCATGATTCGATTCATGATTCATGATTAAATTCATGATTCATGATTCAATTCATGATTTATAATTCATGATTCATGATTGAATTCATGATTCATGATTCAATTCATGATTCGAATCCTGATTCAATTCATGATTCGAATCCTGATTCAATTCATGATTCATGATACATGATTCAATTCATGATTCATGATTCATGATTCAATTCATGATTAATGATTCATGATTCATGAGTCAATTCATGATTCATGATTCATGATTCATGATTCGATTCATGATTCATGATTCAATTCATGATTCAATTTATGATTCATGATTCATGATTCATGATTCAATTCATGATTCAATTCATGATTCATGATTCAATTCATGATTCATGATTCAATTCATGATTCATGATTAAATTTATGATTCATGATTCGCTTCATGATTCATGATGCATGATTTAATTCATGATTCATGATTCATGATTCATGATTCATGATTCAATTCATGATTCATGATTCAATTCATGATTCATAATTCAGGATTCATGATTTAATTCATGATTCATGATTCAATTCATGATTCGAATCCTGATACAATTCAAGATTCGAATCCTGATTCAATTCAAGATACGAATCCTGATTTAATTCATGATTAAAGATTCATGATTCAATTCATGATTCATGATTCATGATTCATGATTCATGATTCGATTCATGATTCATGATTCAATTCATGATTCAATTTATGATTCCTGATTCATGATTCATGATTCAATTCATGATTCAATTCATGATTCAATTCATGATTCATGATTCAATTCATGACTCAAGATTCAATTCATGATTTGAATCCTGATTCAATTCATGATTCGAATCCTGATTCAATTCATGATTCATGATTCAATTCATGATTCATGATTCAATTCATGATTCATGATTCATGATTCATGATTCATGATTCAATTCATGATTCATGATTCATGATTCATGATTCATGATTCGATTCATGATTCATGATTCAATTTATGATTCATGATTCATGATTCAATTCATGATTCATGATTCGTTTCATGATTCTAGATTCATGATTCATGATTCGATTCATGATTCATGATTCAATTCATGATTCATGATTCATGATTCAATTCATGATTCATGATTCATGATTCAATTCATGATTCATGATTCATGATTTATGATTCGATTCATGATTTATGATTCATGATTCATGATTCAATTCATGATTTATGATTCAATTCATGATTCATGATTCATGATTCAATTCATTATTCATGATTCATGATTCAATTCATGATTTATGATTCATAATTCATGATTCATGATTCGATTCATGATTCATGATTCATGATTCAATTCATGATTCAAGATTCATGATTTATGATTTGATTCATGATTTATGATTCAATTCATGATTCATGATTCGATTCATGATTCATGATTCATGATTCAATTCATGATTCATGATTCAAGATTCATGATTCATGATTTATGATTCAATTCATGATTCATGATTAATGATTCATGATTCAATTCATGATTCATGATTCAATTCATGATTCAATTCATGATTCATGATTCGATTCATGATTCTTGATTCATGATTCATGATTTGATTCATGATTCATGATTCATGATTCATGATTCAAGATTCATGATTCATGATTTATGATTCAATTCATGATTCATGATTCATGATTAATGATTCATGATTCAATTCATGATTTATGATTCAATTCATGATTCAATTCATGATTCATGATTCGATTCATGATTCTTGATTCATGATTCATGATTCGATTCATGATTCATGATTCATGATTCAATTCATGATTCATGATTCATGATTCATGATTCAATTCATAATTCATGATTCATGATTCATGATTCATGATTCAATTTATGATTCTTGATTCATGATTCATGATTCGATTCATGATTCTAGATTCATGATTAAATTCATGATTCATGATTCATGATTCAATTCATGATTCAAGATTCATGATTCGATTCATGATTCATGATTCGATTCATGATTCATGATTCAATTCATGATTCATGATTCATGATTCAATTCATGATTCAATTCATGATTCATGATTCGATTCATGATTCATGATTCAATTCATGATTTATGATTCATGATTCAATTCATGATTCATGATTCATGATTCAATTCATGATTCATGATTCATGATTCAATTCATGATTCAATTCATGATTCATGATTCATGATTCAATTCATGATTCATGATTCATGATTCATGATTCAATTTATGATTCATGATTCATGATTCATGATTGAATTCATGATTCAATTCATGATTTATGATTGCTGAATTCAATTAATGATTCATGATTTATGATTTATGATTCAATTCTTGATTCAATTCATGATTCATGATTCATGATTCAATTCATGATTCAATTCATGATTCAATTCATGATTCAATTCATGATTCATGATTCATGATTCAATTCATGATTCATGATTCATGATTCATGATTCAATTTATGATTCATGATTCATGATTCATGATTGAATTCATGATTCAATTCATGATTTATGATTGCTGAATTCAATTAATGATTCATGATTTATGATTTATGATTCAATTCATGATTCGATTCATGATTCTTGATTCATGATTCATGATTTGATTCATGATTCATGATTCATGATTCATGATTCAAGATTCATGATTCATGATTTATGATTCAATTCATGATTCATGATTCATGATTCATGATTCGTTTCATGATTCTTGATTCATGATTCATGATTCGTTTCATGATTCTTGATTCATGATTCAATTCATGATTTATGATTCATGATTCATGATTCATGATTCAATTCATGATTCGTGATTCATGATTCATGATTCAATTCATAATTCATGATTTATGATTTATGATTCAATTCATGATTTATGATTCATGATTCATGATTCATGATTCATGATTCATGATTCAATTCATGATTCATGATTCATGATTCATGATTCATGATTCATGATTCAATTCATGATTCATGATTAATGATTTATGATTCAATTCATGATTTATGATTCATGATTCATGATTCATGATTCATGATTCAATTCATGATTCATGATTCATGATTCAATTCATGATTCATGATTCATGATTCAATTCATGATTCATGATTCATGATTCATGATTCAATTCATGATTTATGATTCAATTCATGATTCATGATTCATGATTCAATTCATGATTCATGATTCAATTCATGATTTATGATTCATAATTCATGATTCATGATTCGATTCATGATTCATGATTCATGATTCAATTCATGATTCAAGATTCATGATTCATGATTTATGATTCAATTCATGATTCATGATTCATGATTCGATTCATGATTCATGATTCATGATTCAATTCATGATTCATGATTCAAGATTCATGATTCATGATTTATGATTCAATTCATGATTCATGATTAATGATTCATGATTCAATTCATGATTCATGATTCAATTCATGATTCAATTCATGATTCATGATTCGATTCATGATTCTTGATTCATGATTCATGATTTGATTCATGATTCATGATTCATGATTCATGATTCAAGATTCATGATTCATGATTTATGATTCAATTCATGATTCATGATTCTTGATTCATGATTCATGATTCGATTCATGATTCATGATTCATGATTCAATTCATGATTCATGATTCATGATTCATGATTCAATTCATAATTCATGATTCATGATTCATGATTCATGATTCAATTTATGATTCTTGATTCATGATTCATGATTCGATTCATGATTCTAGATTCATGATTCAATTCATGATTCATGATTCATGATTCAATTCATGATTCAAGATTCATGATTCGATTCATGATTCATGATTCGATTCATGATTCATGATTCAATTCATGATTCATGATTCATGATTCAATTCATGATTCAATTCATGATTCATGATTCGATTCATGATTCATGATTCAATTCATGATTTATGTCTCATGATTCAATTCATGATTCATGATTCATGATTCAATTCATGATTCATGATTCAATTCATGATTCAATTCATGATTCATGATTCATGATTCAATTCATGATTCATGATTCATGATTCATGATTCAATTTATGATTCATGATTCATGATTCATGATTGAATTCATGATTCAATTCATGATTTATGATTGCTGAATTCAATTAATGATTCATGATTTATGATTTATGATTCAATTCTTGATTCAATACATGATTCATGATTCATGATTCAATTCATGATTCATGATTCGATTCTTGATTCATGATTCATGATTCAATTCATGATTCATGATTCGATTCATGAATCATGATTCATGATTCAATTCATGATTCATGAATCATGATTCAATTCATGATTCATGATTCATGATTTAATTCATGATTCAATTTATGATTCATGATTCATGATTCATAATTTAATTCATGATTCAATTTATGATTCATGATTCAATTCATGATTCAATTCATGATTCATGAATTATGATTCAATTCATGATTCATGATTCAATTCATGATTCATGATTAAATTATGATTCATGATTCGATTCATGATTCATGATGCATGATTCAATTCATGATTCAATTCATGATTCATGATTCAATTCATGATTCATGATTCAATTCATGATTCATGATTAAATTTATGATTCATGATTCGCTTCATGATTCATGATGCATGATTTAATTCATGATTCATGATTCATGATTCATGATTCATGATTCATGATTCAATTCATGATTCATGATTCAATTCATGATTCATAATTCAGGATTCATGATTTAATTCATGATTCATGATTCAATTCATGATTCGAATCCTGATTCAATTCAAGATTCGAATCCTGATTCAATTCAAGATACGAATCCTGATTCAATTCATGATTAAAGATTCATGATTCAATTCATGATTCATGATTCAATTCATGATTCATGATTCATGATTCAATTCATGATTCATGATTCATGATTCATGATTCGATTCATGATTCATGATTCATGATTCTATTTATGATTCATGATTCATGATTCAATTCATGATTCATGATTCGTTTCATGATTCTTGATTCATTATTCATGATTCGTTTCATGATACTTGATTCATGATTCAATTCATGATTTATGATTCATGATTCATGATTCATGATTCAATTCATGATTCATGATTCATGATTCATGATTCAATTCATAATTCATGATTAATGATTCATGATTCAATTCATGATTTATGATTCATGATTCATGATTCAATTCATGATTCATGATTCAATTCATGATTCATGATTCATGATTTATGATTCGATTCATGATTCATGATTCATGATTCAATTCATGATTCATGATTCATGATTCAATTCATGATTCATGATTCATGATTCATGATTCGATTCATGATTCAATTCATGATTCAATTCATGATTTATGATTGCTGAATTCAATTCATGATTAATGATTTATGATTTATGATTCAATTCATGATTCAATTCATGATTCATGATTCAATTCATGATTCATGATTCAATTCATGAATCATGATTCATGATTCAATTCATGATTCATGATTCGATGCATGAATCATGATTCATGATTCAATTCATGATTCATGATTCATGATTCAATTCATGATTCATGATTCATGATTCATGATTCATGATTCGATTCATGATTCAATTCATGATTCAATTCATGATTTATGATTGCTGAATTCAATTCATGATTAATGATTTATGATTTATGATTCAATTCATGATTCAATTCATGATTCATGATTCAATTCATGATTCATGATTCATTTCATGAATCATGATTCATGATTCAATTCATGATTCATGATTCGATGCATGAATCATGATTCATGATTCAATTCATGATTCATGAATCATGATTCAATTCATGATTCAATTTATGATTCATGATTCAAGATTCATAATTTAATTCATGATTTAATTTATGATTCATGATTCAATTCATGATTCAATTCATGATTCATGATTCATGATTCAATTCATGATGCATGATTCAATTCATGATTCATGATTCATGATTTATGATTCAATTCATGATTCATGATTCAATTCATGATTCATAATTCATGATTCATGATTCAATTCATGACTCATGATTCAATTCATGATTTGAATCCTGATTCAATTCATGATTGGAATCCTGATTCAATTCATGATTCATGATTCAATTCATGATTCATGATTCATGATTCAATTCATGATTCATGATTCATGATTCATGATTCATGATTCAATTCATGATTCATGATTCATGATTCATGATTCATGATTCATGATTCATGATTCGATTCATGATTCATGATTCATGATTCAATTCATGATTCATGATTCATGATTCATGATTCAATTCATGATTCATGATTTATGATTCATGATTCAATTCATAATTCATGATTAATGATTCATGATTCAATTCATGATTCATGATTCATGATTCATAATTCAATTCATGATTCATGATTGAATTCATGATTCATGATTCATGATTCATGAGTCAATTCATGATTCATGATTCATGATTCAATTTATGATTCATGATTCATGATTCATGATTCATGATTCGATTCATGATTCATGATTCATGATTCATGATTCAATTTATGATTCATGATTCAATTCATGATTCGTTTCATGATTCTTGATTCATGATTCATGATTCGATTCATGATTCATGATTCATGATTCAACTCATGATTCATGATTCAGGATTCATGATTCAATTCATGATTCATGATTCATGATTCAATTCATAATTCATGATTAATGATTCATGATTCAATTCATGATTTATGATTCATGATTCATGATTCATGATTCAATTCATGATTCATGATTCAATTCATGATTCATGATTCAATTCATGATTCGAATCCTGATTCAATTCAAGATTCGAATCCTGATTCAATTCATGATTAATGATTCATGATTCAATTCATGATTCATGATTCATGATTCATGATTCAATTCATGATTCATGATTCATGATTCAATTCATGATTCATGATTCATGATTCATGATTCATGATTCATGATTCATGATTCATGATTCAATTTATGATTCATGATTCATGATTCAATTCATGATTCATGATTCGTTTCATGATTCTTGATTCATGATTCATGATTCGTTTCATGATTCTTGATTCATGATTCAATTCATGATTTATGATTCATGATTCATGATTCATGATTCAATTCATGATTCATGATTCATGATTCATGATTCAATTCATAATTCATGATTAATGATTCATGATTCAATTCATGATTTATGATTCATGATTCATGATTCATGATTCAATTCATGATTCATGATTCATGATTCAATTCATGATTCATGATTCATGATTTATGATTCGATTCATGATTCATGATTCGTTTCATGATTCTTGATTCATGATTTATGATTCGTTTCATGATTCTTGATTCATGATTCAATTCATGATTTATGATTCATGATTCATGATTCAATTCATGATTCATTATTCAATTCATAATTCATGATTCGTTTCATGATTCTTGATTCATGATTTATGATTCGTTTCATGATTCTTGATTCATGATTCAATTCATGATTTATGATTCATGATTCATGATTCATGATTCATGATTCAATTCATGATTCATGATTCATGATTAATGATTCATGATTCAATTCATGATTTATGATTCATGATTCATGATTCATGATTCATGATTCATGATTCAATTCATGATTCATGATTCATGATTCAGGATTCATGATTCAATTCATGATTCATGATTCATGATTCATGATTCAATTCATAATTCATGATTAATGATTCATGATTCAATTCATGATTTATGATTCATGATTCATGATTCATGATTCAATTCATGATTCATGATTCAATTCATGATTCGAATCCTGATTCAATTCAAGATTCGAATCCTGATTCAATTCATGATTAATGATTCATGATTCAATTTATGATTCATGATTCATGATTCATGATTCAATTCATGATTCATGATTCATGATTCAATTCATGATTCATGATTCATGATTCATGATTCATGATTCATGATTCATGATTCAATTTATGATTCATGATTCATGATTCAATTCATGATTCATGATTCGTTTCATGATTCTTGATTCATGATTCATGATTCGTTTCATGATTCTTGATTCATGATTCAATTCATGATTTATAATTCATGATTCATGATTCATGATTCAATTCATGATTCATGATTCATGATTCATGATTCAATGCATAATTCATGATTAATGATTCATGATTCAATTCATGATTTATGATTCATGATTCATGATTCAATTCATAATTCATGATTCATGATTCATGATTCAATTCATGATTCATGATTCATGATTCATGATTCATGATTCAATTCATGATTCATGATTCATGATTCAATTCATGATTCATGATTCATGATTTATGATTTGATTCATGATTCATGATTCATGATTCAATTCATGATTCATGATTCATGATTCAATTCATGATTCATGATTCGTTTCATGATTCTTGATTCATGATTTATGATTCGTTTCATGATTCTTGATTCATGATTCAATTCATGATTTATGATTCATGATTCATGATTCAATTCATGATTCATGATTCATGATTAATGATTCATGATTCAATTCATGATTTATGATTCATGATTCATGATTCATGATTCATGATTCATGATTCAATTCATGATTCATGATTCAATTCATGATTCATGATTCATGATTTATGATTCGATTCATGATTCATGATTCATGATTCAATTCATGATTTATGATTCAATTCATGATTAATGATTCATGATTCAATTCATGATTCATGATTCATGATTCAATTCATGATTCATGATTCATGATTCATGATTCGATTCATGATTCATGATTCATGATTCAATTCATGATTCAAGATTCATGATTCATGATTTATGATTCAATTCATGATTCATGATTCGATTCATGATTCATGATTCATGATTCAATTCATGATTCATTATTCAAGATTCATGATTCATGATTTATGATTCAATTCATGATTCATGATTCATGATTAATGATTCATGATTCAATTCATGATTCATGATTCATGATTTATGATTCGATTCATGATTCATGATTCATGATTCATGATTCATGATTCAATTCATGATTCATGATTCATGATTCATGATTCAATTCATAATTCATGGTTCATGATTCATGATTCATGATTCAATTTATGATTCTTGATTCATGATTCATGATTTGATTCATGATTCTAGATTCATGATTCAATTCATGATTCATGATTCATGATTCAATTCATGATTCAAGATTCATGATTCGATTCATGATTCATGATTCGATTCATGATTCATGATTCAATTCATGATTCATGATTCATGATTCAATTCATGATTCATGATTCATGATTCAATTCATGATTCATGATTCATGATTGAATTCATGATTCAATTCATGATTCATGATTCATGATTCAATTTATGATTCGTGATTCATGATTCATGATTCATGATTGAATTCATGATTCAATTCATGATTTATGATTGCTGAATTCAATTCATGATTCATGATTTATGATTTATGATTCAATTCATGATTCATGATTCAATTCATGATTCATGATTCAATTCATGATTCATGATTCATGATTCAATTCATGATTCATGATTCGATTCATGAATCATGATTCATGATTCAATTCATGATTCATGAATCATGATTCAATTCATGATTCATGATTCATGATTCAATTCATGATTCAATTTATGATTCATGATTCATGATTCATAATTTAATTCATGATTCAATTTATGATTCATGATTCAATTCATGATTCAATTCATGATTCATGATTCAATTTATGATCCATGATTCAATTCATGATTCATGATTAATTTATGATTCATGATTCGATTCATGATTCATGATGCATGATTCAATTCATGATTCATGATTCATGATTCATGATTCATGATTCAATTCATGATTCATGATTCAATTCATGATTCATAATTCATGATTCATGATTTAATTCATGATTCATGATTTAATTCATGACTCATGATTCAATTCATGATTTGAATCCTGATTCAATTCATGATTCGAATCCTGATTCAATTCATGATTCATGATTCATGATTCAATTCATGATTCATGATTCATGATTCATGATTCATGATTCAATTCATAATTCATGATTAATGATTCATGATTCAATTCATGATTTATGATTCATGATTCATGATTCATGATTCATGATTCAATTCATGATTCATGATTCAATTCATGATTCATGATTCATGATTTATGATTCGATTAATGATTCATGATTCATGATTCATGATTCAATTCATGATTTATGATTCAATTCATGATTCATGATTCATGATTCAATTCATGATTCATGATTCAATTTATGATTCATGATTCATGATTCATGATTCATGATTCGATTCATGATTCATGATCATGATTCAATTTATGATTCATGATTCAATTCATGATTCATGATTCGTTTCATGATTCTTGATTCATGATTCATGATTCGATTCATGATTCATGATTTATGATTCAATTCATGATTCATGATTCATGATTCATGATTCAATTCATGATTCATGATTCATGATTCAATTCATAATTCATGATTAATGATTCATGATTCAATTCATGATTCATGATTCATGATTCAATTCATGATTCATGATTCATGATTCAATTCATGATTCATGATTCATGATTTATGATTCGATTCATGATTTATGATTCAATTCATGATTCATGATTCAATTCATGATTCATGATTCATGATTCAATTCATGATTTATGATTCATAATTCATGATTCATGATTCGATTCATGATTCATGATTCATGATTCAATTCATGATTCAAGATTCATGATTCATGATTTATGATTCAATTCATGATTCATGATTCATGATTCGATTCATGATTCATGATTCATGATTCAATTCATGATTCATGATTCAAGATTCATGATTCATGATTTATGATTCAATTCATGATTCATGATTAATGATTCATGATTCAATTCATGATTCATGATTCAATTCATGATTCAATTCATGATTCATGATTCGATTCATGATTCTTGATTCATGATTCATGATTTGATTCATAATTCATGATTCATGATTCATGATTCAAGATTCATGATTCATGATTTATGATTCAATTCATGATTCATGATTCATGATTCATGATTCGTTTCATGATTCTTGATTCATGATTCATGATTCGTTTCATGATTCTTGATTCATGATTCAATTCATGATTTATGATTCATGATTCATGATTCATGATTCAATTCATGATTCGTGATTCATGATTCATGTTTCAATTCATAATTCATGATTAATGATTCATGATTCAATTCATGATTTATGATTCATGATTCATGATTCATGATTCATGATTCAATTCATGATTCATGATTCATGATTCAATTCATGATTCATGATTCATGATTCAATTCATGATTCATGATTCATGATTTATGATTCGATTCATGATTCATGATTCATGATTCATGATTCAATTCATGATTTATGATTCAATTCATGATTCATGATTCATGATTCAATTCATGATTCATGATTCATGATTCAATTCATGATTTATGATTCATAATTCATGATTCATGATTCGATTCATGATTCATGATTCATGATTCAATTCATGATTCAAGATTCATGATTCATGATTTATGATTCAATTCATGATTCATGATTCATGATTCGATTCATGATTCATGATTCATGATTCAATTCATGATTCATGATTCAAGATTCATGATTCATGATTTATGATTCAATTCATGATTCATGATTAATGATTCATGATTCAATTCATGATTCATGATTCAATTCATGATTCAATTCATGATTCATGATTCGATTCATGATTCTTGATTCATGATTCATGATTCGATTCATGATTCATGATTCAAGATTCATGATTCATGATTTATGATTCAATTCATGATTCATGATTCATGATTAATGATTCATGATTCAATTCATGATTCATGATTCAATTCATGATTCAATTCATGATTCATGATTCGATTCATGATTCTTGATTCATGATTCATGATTTGATTCATGATTCATGATTCATGATTCATGATTCAAGATTCATGATTCATGATTTATGATTCAATTCATGATTCATGATTCTTGATTCATGATTCATGATTCGATTCATGATTCATGATTCATGATTCAATTCATGATTCATGATTCATGATTCAATTCATAATTCATGATTCATGATTCATGATTCATGATTCAATTTATGATTCTTGATTCATGATTCATGATTCGATTCATGATTCTAGATTCATGATTCAATTCATGATTCATGATTCATGATTCAATTCATGATTCAAGATTCATGATTCGATTCATGATTCATGATTCGATTCATGATTCATGATTCAATTCATGATTCATGATTCATGATTCAATTCATGATTCAATTCATGATTCATGATTCGATTCATGATTCATGATTCAATTCATGATTTATGTCTCATGATTCAATTCATGATTCATGATTCATGATTCAATTCATGATTCATGATTCAATTCATGATTCAATTCATGATTCATGATTCATGATTCAATTCATGATTCATGATTCATGATTCATGATTCAATTTATGATTCATGATTCATGATTCATGATTCATGATTGAATTCATGATTCAATTCATGATTTATGATTGCTGAATTCAATTAATGATTCATGATTTATGATTTATGATTCAATTCTTGATTCAATACATGATTCATGATTCATGATTCAATTCATGATTCATGATTCGATTCTTGATTCATGATTCATGATTCAATTCATGATTCATGATTCGATTCATGAATCATGATTCATGATTCAATTCATGATTCATGAATCATGATTCAATTCATGATTCATGATTCATGATTTAATTCATGATTCAATTTATGATTCATGATTCATGATTCATAATTTAATTCATGATTCAATTTATGATTCATGATTCAATTCATGATTCAATTCATGATTCATGAATTATGATTCAATTCATGATTCATGATTCAATTCATGATTCATGATTAAATTATGATTCATGATTCGATTCATGATTCATGATGCATGATTCAATTCATAATTCATGATTCATGATTCATGATTCATGATTCGATTCATGATTCATGATTCAATTCATGATTCAATTTATGATTCATGATTCATGATTCATGATTCAATTCATGATTCAATTCATGATTCATGATTCATGATTTATGATTTGATTCATGATTCATGATTCATGATTCAATTCATGATTCATGATTCATGATTCAATTCATGATTCATGATTCGTTTCATGATTCTTGATTCATGATTTATGATTCGTTTCATGATTCTTGATTCATGATTCAATTCATGATTTATGATTCATGATTCATGATTCAATTCATGATTCATGATTCATGATTAATGATTCATGATTCAATTCATGATTTATGATTCATGATTCATGATTCATGATTCATGATTCATGATTCAATTCATGATTCATGATTCAATTCATGATTCATGATTCATGATTTATGATTCGATTCATGATTCATGATTCATGATTCAATTCATGATTTATGATTCAATTCATGATTAATGATTCATGATTCAATTCATGATTCATGATTCATGATTCAATTCATGATTCATGATTCATGATTCATGATTCGATTCATGATTCATGATTCATGATTCAATTCATGATTCAAGATTCATGATTCATGATTTATGATTCAATTCATGATTCATGATTCGATTCATGATTCATGATTCATGATTCAATTCATGATTCATTATTCAAGATTCATGATTCATGATTTATGATTCAATTCATGATTCATGATTCATGATTAATGATTCATGATTCAATTCATGATTCATGATTCATGATTTATGATTCGATTCATGATTCATGATTCATGATTCATGATTCATGATTCAATTCATGATTCATGATTCATGATTCATGATTCAATTCATAATTCATGGTTCATGATTCATGATTCATGATTCAATTTATGATTCTTGATTCATGATTCATGATTTGATTCATGATTCTAGATTCATGATTCAATTCATGATTCATGATTCATGATTCAATTCATGATTCAAGATTCATGATTCGATTCATGATTCATGATTCGATTCATGATTCATGATTCAATTCATGATTCATGATTCATGATTCAATTCATGATTCATGATTCATGATTCAATTCATGATTCATGATTCATGATTCAATTCATGATTCAATTCATGATTCATGATTCATGATTCAATTTATGATTCGTGATTCATGATTCATGATTCATGATTGAATTCATGATTCAATTCATGATTTATGATTGCTGAATTCAATTCATGATTCATGATTTATGATTTATGATTCAATTCATGATTCATGATTCAATTCATGATTCATGATTCAATTCATGATTCATGATTCATGATTCAATTCATGATTCATGATTCGATTCATGAATCATGATTCATGATTCAATTCATGATTCATGAATCATGATTCAATTCATGATTCATGATTCATGATTCAATTCATGATTCAATTTATGATTCATGATTCATGATTCATAATTTAATTCATGATTCAATTTATGATTCATGATTCAATTCATGATTCAATTCATGATTCATGATTCAATTTATGATCCATGATTCAATTCATGATTCATGATTAATTTATGATTCATGATTCGATTCATGATTCATGATGCATGATTCAATTCATGATTCATGATTCATGATTCATGATTCATGATTCAATTCATGATTCATGATTCAATTCATGATTCATAATTCATGATTCATGATTTAATTCATGATTCATGATTTAATTCATGACTCATGATTCAATTCATGATTTGAATCCTGATTCAATTCATGATTCGAATCCTGATTCAATTCATGATTCATGATTCATGATTCAATTCATGATTCATGATTCATGATTCATGATTCATGATTCAATTCATAATTCATGATTAATGATTCATGATTCAATTCATGATTTATGATTCATGATTCATGATTCATGATTCATGATTCAATTCATGATTCATGATTCAATTCATGATTCATGATTCATGATTTATGATTCGATTAATGATTCATGATTCATGATTCATGATTCAATTCATGATTTATGATTCAATTCATGATTCATGATTCATGATTCAATTCATGATTCATGATTCAATTTATGATTCATGATTCATGATTCATGATTCATGATTCGATTCATGATTCATGATCATGATTCAATTTATGATTCATGATTCAATTCATGATTCATGATTCGTTTCATGATTCTTGATTCATGATTCATGATTCGATTCATGATTCATGATTTATGATTCAATTCATGATTCATGATTCATGATTCATGATTCAATTCATGATTCATGATTCATGATTCAATTCATAATTCATGATTAATGATTCATGATTCAATTCATGATTCATGATTCATGATTCAATTCATGATTCATGATTCATGATTCAATTCATGATTCATGATTCATGATTTATGATTCGATTCATGATTTATGATTCAATTCATGATTCATGATTCAATTCATGATTCATGATTCATGATTCAATTCATGATTTATGATTCATAATTCATGATTCATGATTCGATTCATGATTCATGATTCATGATTCAATTCATGATTCAAGATTCATGATTCATGATTTATGATTCAATTCATGATTCATGATTCATGATTCGATTCATGATTCATGATTCATGATTCAATTCATGATTCATGATTCAAGATTCATGATTCATGATTTATGATTCAATTCATGATTCATGATTAATGATTCATGATTCAATTCATGATTCATGATTCAATTCATGATTCAATTCATGATTCATGATTCGATTCATGATTCTTGATTCATGATTCATGATTTGATTCATAATTCATGATTCATGATTCATGATTCAAGATTCATGATTCATGATTTATGATTCAATTCATGATTCATGATTCATGATTCATGATTCGTTTCATGATTCTTGATTCATGATTCATGATTCGTTTCATGATTCTTGATTCATGATTCAATTCATGATTTATGATTCATGATTCATGATTCATGATTCAATTCATGATTCGTGATTCATGATTCATGTTTCAATTCATAATTCATGATTAATGATTCATGATTCAATTCATGATTTATGATTCATGATTCATGATTCATGATTCATGATTCAATTCATGATTCATGATTCATGATTCAATTCATGATTCATGATTCATGATTCAATTCATGATTCATGATTCATGATTTATGATTCGATTCATGATTCATGATTCATGATTCATGATTCAATTCATGATTTATGATTCAATTCATGATTCATGATTCATGATTCAATTCATGATTCATGATTCATGATTCAATTCATGATTTATGATTCATAATTCATGATTCATGATTCGATTCATGATTCATGATTCATGATTCAATTCATGATTCAAGATTCATGATTCATGATTTATGATTCAATTCATGATTCATGATTCATGATTCGATTCATGATTCATGATTCATGATTCAATTCATGATTCATGATTCAAGATTCATGATTCATGATTTATGATTCAATTCATGATTCATGATTAATGATTCATGATTCAATTCATGATTCATGATTCAATTCATGATTCAATTCATGATTCATGATTCGATTCATGATTCTTGATTCATGATTCATGATTCGATTCATGATTCATGATTCAAGATTCATGATTCATGATTTATGATTCAATTCATGATTCATGATTCATGATTAATGATTCATGATTCAATTCATGATTCATGATTCAATTCATGATTCAATTCATGATTCATGATTCGATTCATGATTCTTGATTCATGATTCATGATTTGATTCATGATTCATGATTCATGATTCATGATTCAAGATTCATGATTCATGATTTATGATTCAATTCATGATTCATGATTCTTGATTCATGATTCATGATTCGATTCATGATTCATGATTCATGATTCAATTCATGATTCATGATTCATGATTCAATTCATAATTCATGATTCATGATTCATGATTCATGATTCAATTTATGATTCTTGATTCATGATTCATGATTCGATTCATGATTCTAGATTCATGATTCAATTCATGATTCATGATTCATGATTCAATTCATGATTCAAGATTCATGATTCGATTCATGATTCATGATTCGATTCATGATTCATGATTCAATTCATGATTCATGATTCATGATTCAATTCATGATTCAATTCATGATTCATGATTCGATTCATGATTCATGATTCAATTCATGATTTATGTCTCATGATTCAATTCATGATTCATGATTCATGATTCAATTCATGATTCATGATTCAATTCATGATTCAATTCATGATTCATGATTCATGATTCAATTCATGATTCATGATTCATGATTCATGATTCAATTTATGATTCATGATTCATGATTCATGATTCATGATTGAATTCATGATTCAATTCATGATTTATGATTGCTGAATTCAATTAATGATTCATGATTTATGATTTATGATTCAATTCTTGATTCAATACATGATTCATGATTCATGATTCAATTCATGATTCATGATTCGATTCTTGATTCATGATTCATGATTCAATTCATGATTCATGATTCGATTCATGAATCATGATTCATGATTCAATTCATGATTCATGAATCATGATTCAATTCATGATTCATGATTCATGATTTAATTCATGATTCAATTTATGATTCATGATTCATGATTCATAATTTAATTCATGATTCAATTTATGATTCATGATTCAATTCATGATTCAATTCATGATTCATGAATTATGATTCAATTCATGATTCATGATTCAATTCATGATTCATGATTAAATTATGATTCATGATTCGATTCATGATTCATGATGCATGATTCAATTCATAATTCATGATTCATGATTCATGATTCATGATTCGATTCATGATTCATGATTCAATTCATGATTCAATTTATGATTCATGATTCATGATTCATGATTCAATTCATGATTCAATTCATGATTCATGATTCATGATTCAATTCATGATTCATGATTAAATTTATGATTCATGATTCGCTTCATGATTCATGATGCATGATTTAATTCATGATTCATGATTCATGATTCATGATTCATGATTCATGATTCAATTCATGATTCATGATTCAATTCATGATTCATAATTCAGGATTCATGATTTAATTCATGATTCATGATTCAATTCATGATTCGAATCCTGATTCAATTCAAGATTCGAATCCTGATTCAATTCAAGATACGAATCCTGATTCAATTCATGATTAAAGATTCATGATTCAATTCATGATTCATGATTCAATTCATGATTCATGATTCATGATTCAATTCATAATTCATGATTAATGATTCATGATTCAATTCATGATTTATGATTCATGATTCATGATTCATGATTCAATTTATGATTCATGATTCAATTCATGATTCATGATTCATGATTTATGATTCGATTCATGATTCATGATTCATGATTCAATTCATGATTCATGATTCATGATTCAATTCATGATTCATGATTCATGATTCATGATTCGATTCATGATTCAATTCATGATTCAATTCATGATTTATGATTGCTGAATTCAATTCATGATTAATGATTTATGATTTATGATTCAATTCATGATTCAATTCATGATTCATGATTCAATTCATGATTCATGATTCATGATTCAATTCATGATTCATGATTCGATGCATGAATCATGATTCATGATTCAATTCATGATTCATGATTCATGATTCAATTCATGATTCATGATTCATGATTCATGATTCGATTCATGATTCAATTCATGATTCAATTCATGATTTATGATTGCTGAATTCAATTCATGATTAATGATTTATGATTTATGATTCAATTCATGATTCAATTCATGATTCATGATTCAATTCATGATTCATGATTCAATTCATGAATCATGATTCATGATTCAATTCATGATTCATGATTCGATGCATGAATCATGATTCATGATTCAATTCATGATTCATGAATCATGATTCAATTCATGATTCAATTTATGATTCATGATTCAAGATTCATAATTTAATTCATGATTTAATTTATGATTCATGATTCAATTCATGATTCAATTCATGATTCATGATTCATGATTCAATTCATGATGCATGATTCAATTCATGATTCATGATTCATGATTCATGATTTATGATTCAATTCATGATTCATGATTCAATTCATGATTCATAATTCATGATTCATGATTCAATTCATGACTCATGATTCATGATTCATGATTCATGATTCAATTCATGATTCATGATTCGATTCATGATTCATGATTCATGATTCAATTCATGATTCATGATTCATGATTCATGATTCATGATTCATGATTCATGATTCGATTCATGATTCATGATTCATGATTCATGATTCATGATTCAATTCATGATTCATGATTCATGATTCATGATTCAATTCATAATTCATGATTAATGATTCATGATTCAATTCATGATTCATGATTCATGATTCATAATTCAATTCATGATTCATGATTGAATTCATGATTCATGATTCATGATTCATGAGTCAATTCATGATTCATGATTCATGATTCAATTTATGATTCATGATTCATGATTCATGATTCATGATTCGATTCATGATTCATGATTCATGATTCATGATTCAATTTATGATTCATGATTCAATTCATGATTCGTTTCATGATTCTTGATTCATGATTCATGATTCGATTCATGATTCATGATTCATGATTCAATTCATGATTCATGATTCAGGATTCATGATTCAATTCATGATTCATGATTTATGATTCATGATTCAATTCATAATTCATGATTAATGATTCATGATTCAATTCATGATTTATGATTCATGATTCATGATTCAATTCATGATTCATGATTCAATTCATGATTCATGATTCAATTCATGATTCGAATCCTGATTCAATTCAAGATTCGAATCCTGATTCAATTCATGATTAATGATTCATGATTCAATTCATGATTCATGATTCATGATTCATGATTCAATTCATGATTCATGATTCATGATTCAATTCATGATTCATGATTCATGATTCATGATTCATGATTCATGATTCATGATTCAATTTATGATTCATGATTCATGATTCAATTCATGATTCATGATTCGTTTCATGATTCTTGATTCATGATTCATGATTCGTTTCATGATTCTTGATTCATGATTCAATTCATGATTTATGATTCATGATTCATGATTCATGATTCAATTCATGATTCATGATTCATGATTCATGATTCAATTCATAATTCATGATTAATGATTCATGATTCAATTCATGATTTATGATTCATGATTCATGATTCATGATTCAATTCATGATTCATGATTCATGATTCAATTCATGATTCATGATTCATGATTTATGATTCGATTCATGATTCATGATTCGTTTCATGATTCTTGATTCATGATTTATGATTCGTTTCATGATTCTTGATTCATGATTCAATTCATGATTTATGATTCATGATTCATGATTCAATTCATGATTCATTATTCAATTCATAATTCATGATTCGTTTCATGATTCTTGATTCATGATTTATGATTCGTTTCATGATTCTTGATTCATGATTCAATTCATGATTTATGATTCATGATTCATGATTCATGATTCATGATTCATGATTCAATTCATGATTCATGATTCATGATTAATGATTCATGATTCAATTCATGATTTATGATTCATGATTCATGATTCATGATTCATGATTCATGATTCAATTCATGATTCATGATTCAATTCATGATTCATGATTCATGATTTATGATTCGATTCATGATTCATGATTCATGATTCATGATTCAATTCATGATTTATGATTCAATTCATGATTCATGATTCATGATTCAATTCATGATTCATGATTCATGATTCAATTCATGATTCATGATTCATGATTCATGATTCGATTCATGATTCATGATTCATGATTCAATTCATGATTCAAGATTCATGATTCATGATTTATGATTCAATTCATGATTCATGATTCGATTCATGATTCATGATTCATGATTCATGATTCATGATTCAATTCATGATTCATGATTCAAGATTCATGATTCATGATTTATGATTCAATTCATGATTCATGATTCATGATTAATGATTCATGATTCAATTCATGATTCATGATTCAATTCATGATTCAATTCATGATTCATGATTCGATTCATGATTCTTGATTCATGATTCATTATTCGATTTATGAATCATGATTCATGATTCAATTCATGATTCATGATTCATGATTCATGATTCAATTCATAATTCATGATTCATGATTCATGATTCATGATTCAATTCATGATTCTTGATTCATGATTCATGATTCATGATTCAATTCATGATTCATGATTCATGATTCAGGATTCATGATTCAATTCATGATTCATGATTCATGATTCATGATTCAATTCATAATTCATGATTAATGATTCATGATTCAATTCATGATTTATGATTCATGATTCATGATTCATGATTCAATTCATGATTCATGATTCAATTCATGATTCGAATCCTGATTCAATTCAAGATTCGAATCCTGATTCAATTCATGATTAATGATTCATGATTCAATTTATGATTCATGATTCATGATTCATGATTCAATTCATGATTCATGATTCATGATTCAATTCATGATTCATGATTCATGATTCATGATTCATGATTCATGATTCATGATTCATGATTCATGATTCAATTTATGATTCATGATTCATGATTCAATTCATGATTCATGATTCGTTTCATGATTCTTGATTCATGATTCATGATTCGTTTCATGATTCTTGATTCATGATTCAATTCATGATTTATAATTCATGATTCATGATTCATGATTCAATTCATGATTCATGATTCATGATTCAATGCATAATTCATGATTAATGATTCATGATTCAATTCATGATTTATGATTCATGATTCATGATTCAATTCATAATTCATGATTCATGATTCAATGCATAATTCATGATTAATGATTCATGATTCAATTCATGATTTATGATTCATGATTCATGATTCAATTCATAATTCATGATTCATGATTCATGATTTATGATTTGATTCATGATTCATGATTCATGATTCAATTCATGATTCATGATTCATGATTCAATTCATGATTCATGATTCGTTTCATGATTCTTGATTCATGATTTATGATTCGTTTCATGATTCTTGATTCATGATTCAATTCATGATTTATGATTCATGATTCATGATTCAATTCATGATTCATGATTCATGATTAATGATTCATGATTCAATTCATGATTTATGATTCATGATTCATGATTCATGATTCATGATTCAATTCATGATTCATGATTCAATTCATGATTCATGATTCATGATTTATGATTCGATTCATGATTCATGATTCATGATTCAATTCATGATTTATGATTCAATTCATGATTAATGATTCATGATTCAATTCATGATTCATGATTCATGATTCAATTCATGATTCATGATTCATGATTCATGATTCGATTCATGATTCATGATTCATGATTCAATTCATGATTCAAGATTCATGATTCATGATTTATGATTCAATTCATGATTCATGATTCGATTCATGATTCATGATTCATGATTCAATTCATGATTCATTATTCAAGATTCATGATTCATGATTTATGATTCAATTCATGATTCATGATTCATGATTAATGATTCATGATTCAATTCATGATTTATGATTCATGATTCATGATTCATGATTCAATTCATGATTCATGATTCAATTCATGATTCGAATCCTGATTCAATTCAAGATTCGAATCCTGATTCAATTCATGATTAATGATTCATGATTCAATTTATGATTCATGATTCATGATTCATGATTCAATTCATGATTCATGATTCATGATTCAATTCATGATTCATGATTCATGATTCATGATTCATGATTCATGATTCATGATTCATGATTCAATTTATGATTCATGATTCATGATTCAATTCATGATTCATGATTCGTTTCATGATTCTTGATTCATGATTCATGATTCGTTTCATGATTCTTGATTCATGATTCAATTCATGATTTATAATTCATGATTCATGATTCATGATTCAATTCATGATTCATGATTCATGATTCAATGCATAATTCATGATTAATGATTCATGATTCAATTCATGATTTATGATTCATGATTCATGATTCAATTCATAATTCATGATTCATGATTCAATGCATAATTCATGATTAATGATTCATGATTCAATTCATGATTTATGATTCATGATTCATGATTCAATTCATAATTCATGATTCATGATTCATGATTTATGATTTGATTCATGATTCATGATTCATGATTCAATTCATGATTCATGATTCATGATTCAATTCATGATTCATGATTCGTTTCATGATTCTTGATTCATGATTTATGATTCGTTTCATGATTCTTGATTCATGATTCAATTCATGATTTATGATTCATGATTCATGATTCAATTCATGATTCATGATTCATGATTAATGATTCATGATTCAATTCATGATTTATGATTCATGATTCATGATTCATGATTCAATTCATCATTCATGATTCAATTCATGATTCATGATTCATGATTTATGATTCATGATTTATGATTCGATTCATGATTCATGATTCATGATTCAATTCATGATTTATGATTCAATTCATGATTAATGATTCATGATTCAATTCATGATTCATGATTCATGATTCAATTCATGATTCATGATTCATGATTCATGATTCGATTCATGATTCATGATTCATGATTCAATTCATGATTCAAGATTCATGATTCATGATTTATGATTCAATTCATGATTCATGATTCGATTCATGATTCATGATTCATGATTCAATTCATGATTCATTATTCAAGATTCATGATTCATGATTTATGATTCAATTCATGATTCATGATTCATGATTAATGATTCATGATTCAATTCATGATTCATGATTCATGATTCAATTCATGATTCATGATTCATGATTCATGATTCATGATTCATGATTCAATTCATGATTCATGATTCATGATTCATGATTCAATTCATAATTCATGGTTCATGATTCATGATTCATGATTCAATTTATGATTCTTGATTCATGATTCATGATTCGATTCATGATTCTAGATTCATGATTCAATTCATGATTCATGATTCATGATTCAATTCATGATTCAAGATTCATGATTCGATTCATGATTCATGATTCGATTCATGATTCATGATTCAATTCATGATTCATGATTCATGATTCAATTCATGATTCATGATTCATGATTCAATTCATGATTCATGATTCATGATTCAATTCATGATTCAATTCATGATTCATGATTCATGATTCAATTTATGATTCGTGATTCATGATTCATGATTCATGATTGAATTCATGATTCAATTCATGATTTATGATTGCTGAATTCAATTCATGATTCATGATTTATGATTTATGATTCAATTCATGATTCATGATTCAATTCATGATTCATGATTCAATTCATATTTCATGATTCATGATTCAATTCATGATTCATGATTCGATTCATGAATCATGATTCATGATTCAATTCATGATTCATGAATCATGATTCAATTCATGATTCATGATTCATGATTCAATTCATGATTCAATTTATGATTCATGATTCATGATTCATAATTTAATTCATGATTCAATTTATGATTCATGATTCAATTCATGATTCAATTCATGATTCATGATTCAATTCATGATCCATGATTCAATTCATGATTCATGATTAAATTATGATTCATGATTCGATTCATGATTCATGATGCATGATTCAATTCATGATTCATGATTCATGATTCATGATTCATGATTCATGATTCAATTCATGATTCATGATTCAATTCATGATTCATAATTCATGATTCATGATTTAATTCATGACTCATGATTCAATTCATGATTTGAATCCTGATTCAATTCATGATTCGAATCCTGATTCAATTCATGATTCATGATTCATGATTCAATTCATGATTCATGATTCATGATTCATGATTCATGATTCAATTCATAATTCATGATTAATGATTCATGATTCAATTCATGATTTATGATTCATGATTCATGATTCATGATTCATGATTCAATTCATGATTCATGATTCAATTCATGATTCATGATTCATGATTTATGATTCGATTCATGATTCATGATTCATGATTCATGATTCAATTCATGATTTATGATTCAATTCATGATTCATGATTCATGATTCAATTCATGATTCATGATTCATGATTCAATTTATGATTCATGATTCATGATTCATGATTCATGATTCGATTCATGATTCATGATCATGATTCAATTTATGATTCATGATTCAATTCATGATTCATGATTCGTTTCATGATTCTTGATTCATGATTCATGATTCGATTCATGATTCATGATTCATGATTCAATTCATTATTCATGATTCATGATTCATGATTTATGATTCAATTCATGATTCATGATTCATGATTCATGATTCATGATTCATGATTCAATTCATAATTCATGATTAATGATTCATGATTCAATTCATGATTTATGATTCATGATTCATGATTCATGATTCATGATTCAATTCATGATTTATGATTCAATTCATGATTCATGATTCATGATTCAATTCATGATTCATGATTCATGATTCAATTTATGATTCATGATTCATGATTCATGATTCATGATTCGATTCATGATTCATGATCATGATTCAATTTATGATTCATGATTCAATTCATGATTCATGATTCGTTTCATGATTCTTGATTCATGATTCATGATTCGATTCATGATTCATGATTTATGATTCAATTCATGATTCATGATTCATGATTCATGATTCAATTCATGATTCATGATTCATGATTCAATTCATAATTCATGATTAATGATTCATGATTCAATTCATGATTCATGATTCATGATTCAATTCATGATTCATGATTCATGATTGAATTCATGATTCATGATTCATTATTCATGAGTCAATTCATGATTCATGATTCATGATTCAATTTATGATTCATGATTCATGATTCATGATTCATGATTCATGATTCGATTCATGATTCATGATTCATGATTCAATTTATGATTCATGATTCAATTCATGATTCATGATTCGTTTCATGATTCTTGATTCATGATTCATGATTCGATTCATGATTCATGATTCAATTCATGATTCATGATTCGTGATTCATGATTCAATTCATGATTCATGATTCAATTCATGATTCATGATTCATGATTCATGATTCAATTCATAATTCATGATTAATGATTCATGATTCAATTCATGATTTATGATTTATGATTCATGAATCATGATTCAATTCATGATTCATGATTCATGATTCAATTCATGATTCAGGATTCATGATTTATGATACGATTCATGATTCATGATTCATGATTCATGATTCAATTCATGATTTATGATTCAATTCATGATTCATGATTCATGATTCAATTCATGATTCATGATTCATGATTCAATTCATGATTCATGATTCATGATTCATGAGTCAATTCATGATTCATGATTCAATTCATGATTCATTATTTATGATTCAATTCATGATTCATGATTCATGATTCAATTTATGATTCATGATTCATGATTCATGATTCATGATTCGATTCATGATTCATGATTCATGATTCAATTTATGATTCATGATTCAATTCATGATTCATGATTCGTTTCATGATTCTTGATTCATGATTCATGATTCGATTCATGATTCATGATTTATGATTCAATTCATGATTCATGATTCATGATTTATGATTCAATTCATGATTCATGATTCATGATTCATGATTCAATTCATGATTCATGATTCATGATTCATGATTCAATTCATGATTCATGATTCATGATTCATGATTCAATTCATGATTCATGATTCATGATTGAATTCATGATTCATGATTCATGATTCATGAGTCAATTCATGATTCATGATTCAATTTATGATTCATGATTCATGATTCATGATTCGATTCATGATTCATGATTCATGATTCAATTTATGATTCATGATTCATGATTGAATTCATGATTCATGATTCATTATTCATGAGTCAATTCATGATTAATGATTCATGATTCAATTCATGATTCATGATTCATGATTCATGATTCAATTCATGATTCATGATTCATGATTGAATTCATGATTCATGATTCATTATTCATGAGTCAATTCATGATTCATGATTCATGATTCAATTTATGATTCATGATTCATGATTCATGATTCATGATTCATGATTCGATTCATGATTCATGATTCATGATTCAATTTATGATTCATGATTCAATTCATGATTCATGATTCGTTTCATGATTCTTGATTCATGATTCATGATTCGATTCATGATTCATGATTCAATTCATGATTCATGATTCGTGATTCATGATTCAATTCATGATTCATGATTCAATTCATGATTTATGATTTATGATTCATGATTCATGATTCAATTCATAATTCATGAATCATGATTCAATTCATGATTCATGATTCATGATTCAATTCATGATTCAGGATTCATGATTTATGATACGATTCATGATTCATGATTCATGATTCAATTCATGATTCATGATTCAATTCATAATTCATGATTAATGATTCATGATTCAATTCATGATTTATGATTTATGATTCATGATTCATGATTCAATTCATAATTCATGAATCATGATTCAATTCATGATTCATGATTCATGATTCAATTCATGATTCAGGATTCATGATTTATGATACGATTCATGATTCATGATTCATGATTCATGATTCAATTCATGATTTATGATTCAATTCATGATTCATGATTCATGATTCAATTCATGATTCATGATTCATGATTCAATTCATGATTCATGATTCATGATTCAATTCATGATTCATGATTCGATGCATGAATCATGATTCATGATTCGATTCATGATTCATGATTCAATTCATGATTCAATTTATGATTCATGATTCATGATTCATGATTCATGATTCAATTCATGATTCATGATTCAATTCATGATTCATAATTCATGATTCATGATTCAATTCATGACTCATGATTCAATTCATGATTTGAATCCTGATTCAATTCATGATTCATGATTCATGATTCATGATTCATGATTCGATTCATTATTCATGATTCAATTTATGATTCATGATTCATGATTCAATTCATGATTCATGATTCGTTTCATGATTCTTGATTCATGATTCATGATTCGATTCATGATTCATGATTCATGATTCAATTCATTATTCATGATTCATGATTCATGATTTATGATTCAATTCATGATTCATGATTCATGATTCATGATTCATGATTCATGATTCAATTCATAATTCATGATTAATGATTCATGATTCAATTCATGATTTATGATTCATGATTCATGATTCATGATTAATGATTCAATTCATGATTCATGATTCATGATTCAATTCATGATTCATGATTTATGATTTATGATTCGATTCATGATTCATGATTCATGATTCATGATTCAATTCATGATTTATGATTCAATTCATGATTCATGATTCATGATTCATGATTGAATTCATGATTCATGAGTCATGATTGAATTCATGATTCATGATTCATGATTCATGAGTCAATTCATGATTCATGATTCAATTTATGATTCATGATTCATGATTCATGATTCATGATTCGATTCATGATTCATGATTCATGATTCAATTTATGATTCATGATTCAATTCATGATTCATGATTCATTTCATGATTCTTGATTCATGATTCATGATTCGATTCATGATTCATGATTCAATTCATGATTCATGATTCATGATTCATGATTCATGATTCAATTCATGATTCATGATTCATGATTCATGATTCAATTCATGATTCATGATTCATGATTGAATTCATGATTCATGATTCATGATTCATGAGTCAATTCATGATTCATGATTCATGATTCAATTTATGATTCATGATTCATGATTCATGATTCGATTCATGATTCATGATTCATGATTCAATTTATGATTCATGATTCAATTCATGATTCATGATTCGTTTTATGATTCTTGATTCATGATTCATGATTCGATTCATGATTCATGATTCATGATTCAATTCATGATTCATGATTCATGATTCATGATTCGTTTCATGATTCTTGATTCATGATTCAATTCATGATTTATGATTCATGATTCATGATTCATGATTCAATTCATGATTCATGATTCATGATTCATGATTCATGATCATGATTCAATTTATGATTCATGATTCAATTCATGATTCATGATTCATGATTCAATTCATGATTCATGATTCATAATTCATGATTCAATTCATAATTCATGATTAATGATTCATGATTCAATTCATGATTCATGATTCATGATTCATGATTCAATTCATGATTCAAGATTCATGATTGAATTCATGATTCATGATTCATTATTCATGAGTCAATTCATGATTCATGATTCATGATTCAATTTATGATTCATGATTCATGATTCATGATTCATGATTCATGATTCGATTCATGATTCATGATTCATGATTCAATTCATGATTAATGATTCGTTTCATGATTCTTGATTCATGATTCATGATTTGATTCATGATTCATGATTCATGATTCAATTCATGATTCATGATTCATGATTCATGATTCATGATTCAATTCATGATTCATGATTCAATTCATGATTCATGATTCATGATTCATGATTCAATTCATAATTCATGATTAATGATTCATGATTCAATTCATGATTTATGATTCATGATTCATGATTCAATTCATAATTCATGAATCATGATTCAATTCATGATTCATGATTCAATTCATGATATATGATTCAATTCATGATTCATGATTCATGATTCAATTCATGATTTATGATTCATGATTAAATTCATGATTCATGATTCATGATTCAATTCATGATTCATGATTCATGAGTCAATTCATGATTCATGATTCATGATTCAATTTATGATTCATGATTCATGATTCATGATTCATGATTCAATTCATGATTCATGATTCATGAGTCAATTCATGATTCATGATTCATGATTCAATTTATGATTCATGATTCATGATTCATGATTCATGATTCGATTCATGATTCATGATTCATGATTCAATTTATGATTCATGATTCAATTCATGATTCATGATTCGTTTCATGATTCATGATTTATGATTCAATTCATGATTCATGATTCATGATTCAATTCATGATTCATGATTCATGATTCATGATTCAATTCATAATTCATGATTAATGATTCATGATTCAATTCATGATTCATGATTCATGATTCAATTCATGATTCATGATTCATGATTGAATTCATGATTCATGATTCATGATTCATGAGTCAATTCATGATTCATGATTCATGATTCAATTTATGATTCATGATTCATGATTCATGATTCGATTCATGATTCATGATTCATGATTCAATTTATGATTCATGATTCAATTCATGATTCATGATTCGTTTCATGATTCTTGATTCATGATTCATGATTCGATTCATGATTCATGATTCATGATTCAATTCATGATTCATGATTCATGATTCATGATTTATGATTCAATTCATGATTCATGATTCATGATTCATGATTCAATTCATAATTCATGATTAATGATTCATGATTCAATTCATGATTTATGATTCATGATTCATGATTCATGATTCATGATTCAATTCATGATTCATGATTTAATTTATAATTCATGATTCAATTCATGATTCAATTCATGAATCATGATTCATGATTCAATTCATGATTCATGATTCATGGTTCAATTCATGATTCATGATTCATGATTCAATTCATGATTCATGATTCAATTCATGATTCAATTCATGATTCATGATTCATGATTCAATTTATGATTCATGATTCATGATTCATGATTCATGATTCATGATTCAATTCATGATTCAATTCATGATTCATGATTCAATTCATGATTCATGATTCAATTCATGATTCATGATTCATGATTCATTATTCAATTCATGATTCATGATTCGATTCATGAATCATGATTCATGATTCAATTCATGATTCATGATTCATGATTCAATTCATGATTCATGATTCGATGCATGAATCATGATTCATGATTCGATTCATGATTCATGATTCAATTCATGATTCAATTTATGATTCATTATTCATGATTCATGATTCATGATTCAATTCATGATTCATGATTCAATTCATGATTCATAATTCATGATTCATGATTCAATTCATGACTCATGATTCAATTCATGATTTGAATCCTGATTCAATTCATGATTCATGATTCATGATTCATGATTCATGATTCGATTCATGATTCATGATTCAATTTATGATTCATGATTCATGATTCAATTCATGATTCATGATTCGTTTCATGATTCTTGATTCATGATTCATGATTCGATTCATGATTCATGATTCATGATTCAATTCATTATTCATGATTCATGATTCATGATTTATGATTCAATTCATGATTCATGATTCATGATTCATGATTCATGATTCAATTCATAATTCATGATTAATGATTCATGATTCAATTCATGATTTATGATTCATGATTCATGATTCATGATTAATGATTCAATTCATGATTCATGATTCATGATTCAATTCATGATTCATGATTCATGATTTATGATTCGATTCATGATTCATGATTCATGATTCATGATTCAATTCATGATTTATGATTCAATTCATGATTCATGATTCATGATTCATGATTGAATTCATGATTCATGATTCATGATTGAATTCATGATTCATGATTCATGAGTCAATTCATGATTCATGATTCAATTTATGATTCATGATTCATGATTCATGATTCGATTCATGATTCATGATTCATGATTCAATTTATGATTCATGATTCAATTCATGATTTATGATTCATTTCATGATTCTTGATTCATGATTCATGATTCGATTCATGATTCATGATTCAATTCATGATTCATGATTTATGATTCATGATTCATGATTCAATTCATGATTCATGATTCATGATTCATGATTCAATTCATGATTCATGATTCATGATTCAATTCATGATTCATGATTCATGATTCATGAGTCAATTCATGATTCATGATTCATGATTCAATTTATGATTCATGATTCATGATTCATGATTCGATTCATGATTCATGATTCATGATTCAATTTATGATTCATGATTCAATTCATGATTCATGATTCGTTTTATGATTCTTGATTCATGATTCATGATTCGATTCATGATTCATGATTCATGATTCAATTCATGATTCATGATTCAATTTATGATTCATGATTCAATTCATGATTCATGATTCGTTTTATGATTCTTGATTCATGATTCATGATTCGATTCATGATTCATGATTCATGATTCAATTCATGATTCATGATTCATGATTCATGAATCATGATTCAATTCATGATTCATGATTCATGATTTAATTCATAATTCATGATTAATGATTCATGATTCAATTCATGATTCATGATTCGTTTCATGATTCATGATTCATGATTCATGATTCATGATTCATGATCATGATTCAATTTATGATTCATGATTCAATTCATGATTCATGATTCGTTTCATGATTCTTGATTCATGATTCATGATTCGATTCATGATTCATGATTTATGATTCAATTCATGATTCATGATTCATGATTCATGATTCAATTCATGATTCATGATTCATGATTCATGATTCAATTCATAATTCATGATTAATGATTCATGATTCAATTCATGATTCATGATTCATGATTCAATTCATGATTTATGATTCATGATTCATGATTCAATTCATAATTCATGATTAATGATTCATGATTCAATTCATGATTCATGATTTATGATTCGATTCATGATTCATGATTCATGATTCATGATTCAATTCATGATTCAAGATTCATGATTCAATTCATGATTCATGATTCGTTTCATGATTCTTGATTCATGATTCATGATTCGTTTCATGATTCTTGATTCATGATTCAATTCATGATTTATGATTCATGATTCATGATTCATGATTCATGATTCATGATTCAATTCATGATTCATGATTCATGATTCATGATTCAATTCATAATTCATGATTAATGATTCATGATTCAATTCATGATTTATGATTCATGATTCATGATTCATGATTCATGATTCATGATTCAATTCATGATTCATGATTCATGATTCAATTCATGATTCATGATTCATGATTCATGATTCAATTCATGATTTATGATTCAATTCATGATTCATGATTCATGATTCAATTCATGATTCATGATTCATGATTCAATTCATGATTCATGATTCATGATTCATGATTCGATTCATGATTCATGATTCATGATTCAATTCATGATTCATGATTCATGATTCAATTCATGATTCATGATTCATGATTCATGATTCGATTCATGATTCATGATTCATGATTCAATTCATGATTCATGATTCAAGATTCATGATTCATGATTTATGATTCAATTCATGATTCATGATTCATGATTAATGATTCATGATTCAATTCATGATTCATGATTCAATTCATGATTCAATTCATGATTCATGATTCGATTCATGATTCTTGATTCATGATTCATGATTCGATTCATGATTCATGATTCATGATTCAATTCATGATTCATGATTCATGATTCATGATTCATGATTCAATTCATAATTCATGATTCATGATTCATGATTCATGATTCAATTCATGATTCTTGATTCATGATTCATGATTCAATTCATGATTCTAGATTCATGATTCAATTCATGATTCATGATTCGATTCATGATTCATGATTCAATTCATGATTCATGATTCATGATTCAATTCATGATTCAATTCATGATTCATGATTTGATTCATGATTCATGATTCAATTCATGATTCATGATTCATGATTCAATTCATGATTCATGATTCATGATTCAATTCATAATTCATGATTCATGATTAAATTCATGATTGAATTCATGATTCATGATTCATGATTCAATTTATGATTCATGATTCATGATTCATGATTGAATTCATGATTCAATTCATGATTTATGATTGCTGAATTCAATTCATGATTCATGATTTATGATTTATGATTCAATTCATGATTCAATTCATGATTCATGATTCAATTCATGATTCATGATTTAATTCATGATTCATGATTCATGATTCAATTCATGATTTATGATTCGATTCATGAATCATGATTCATGATTCAATTCATGATTCATGAATCATGATTCAATTCATGATTCATGATTCATGATTCAATTCATGATTCAATTTATGATTCATGATTCATGATTCATAATTTAATTCATGATTCAATTTATGATTCATGATTCAATTCATGATTCAATTCATGATTCATGATTCATGATTCAATTCATGATTCATGATTCAATTCATGATTCATGATTAAATTATGATTCATGATTCGATTCATGATTCATGATGCATGATTCAATTCATGATTCATGATTCATGATTCATGATTCAATTCATGATTCATGATTCAATTCATGATTCATAATTCATGATTCATGATTCAATTCATGACTCATGATTCAATTCATGATTTGAATCCTGATTCAATTCATGATTCGAATCCTGATTCAATTCATGATTCATGATTCAATTCATGATTCATGATTCATGATTCAATTCATGATTCATGATTCATGATTCATGATTCATGATTCATGATTCAATTCATGATTCATGATTCATGATTCATGATTCATGATTCATGATTCGATTCATGATTCATGATTCAATTTATGATTCATGATTCATGATTCAATTCATGATTCATGATTCATGATTCATGATTCATGATTCAATTCATGATTCATGATTCATGATTCATGATTCGATTCATGATTCATGATTCAATTTATGATTCATGTTTCATGATTCAATTCATGATTCATGATTCGTTTCATGATTCTTGATTCATGATTCATGATTCGATTCATGATTCATGATTCATGATTCAATTCATGATTCATGATTCATGATTCAATTCATGATTCATGATTCATGATTTATGATTCGATTCATGATTCATGATTCATGATTCAAATTATGATTTATGATTCAATTCATGATTCATGATTCATGATTCATGATTCAATTCATGATTCATGATTCATGATTCAATTCATGATTCATGATTCATGAGTCAATTCATGATTCATGATTCATGATTCAATTTATGATTCATGATTCATGATTCATGATTCATGATTCGATTCATGATTCATGATTCATGATTCAATTTATGATTCATGCATCAATTCATGATTCATGATTCATGATTCATGATTCATGATTCAATTCATGATTCATGATTCATGATTTATGATTCAATTCATAATTCATGATTAATGATTCATGATTCAATTCATGATTATTAATTCATGATTCATAATTCAATTCATGATTCATGATTCATGATTGAATTCATGATTCATGATTCAATTCATGATTTATGATTCAATTCATGATTCATGATTCATGATTCAATTCATGATTCATGATTCATGATTCAATTCATGATTCATGATTCATGATTCATGATTCGATTCATGATTCATGATTCATGATTCAATTCATGATTCATGATTCATGATTCAATTCATGATTCATGATTCATGATTCATGATTCATTATTCGATTCATGATTCATGATTCATGATTCAATTCATGATTCATGATTCAAGATTCATGATTCATGATTTATGATTCAATTCATGATTCATGATTCATGATTAATGATTCATGATTCAATTCATGATTCATGATTCAATTCATGATTCAATTCATGATTCATGATTCGATTCATGATTCTTGATTCATGATTCATGATTCGATTCACGATTCATGATTCATGATTGAATTCATGATTCATGATTCATGATTCATGATTCATGATTCAATTCATAATTCATGATTCATGATTCATGGTTCATGATTCAATTCATGATTCTTGATTCATGATTCATGATTCAATTCATGATTCTAGATTCATGATTCAATTCATGATTCATGATTCGATTCATGATTCATGATTCAATTCATGATTCATGATTCATGATTCAATTCATGATTCAATTCATGATTCATGATTTGATTCATGATTCATGATTCAATTCATGATTCATGATTCATGATTCAATTCATGATTCATGATTCATGATTCAATTCATAATTCATGATTCATGATTAAATTCATGATTGAATTCATGATTCATGATTCAATTTATGATTCATGATTCATGATTCATGATTCATGATTGAATTCATGATTCAATTCATGATTTATGATTGCTGAATTCAATTCATGATTCATGATTTATGATTTATGATTCAATTCATGATTCAATTCATGATTCATGATTCAATTCATGATTCATGATTTAATTCATGATTCATGATTCAATTCATGATTTATGATTCGATTCATGAATCATGATTCATGATTCAATTCATGATTCATGAATCATGATTCAATTCATGATTCATGATTCATGATTCAATTCATGATTCAATTTATGATTCATGATTCATGATTCATAATTTAATTCATGATTCAATTTATGATTCATGATTCAATTCATGATTCAATTCATGATTCATGATTCATGATTCATGATTCAATTCATGATTCATGATTAAATTATGATTCATGATTCGATTCATGATTCATGATGCATGATTCAATTCATGATTCATGATTCATGATTCAATTCATGATTCATGATTCAATTCATGATTCATAATTCATGATTCATGATTCAATTCATGACTCATGATTCAATTCATGATTTGAATCCTGATTCAATTCATGATTCGAATCCTGATTCAATTCATGATTCATGATTCAATTCATGATTCATGATTCATGATTCAATTCATGATTCATGATTCATGATTCATGATTCATGATTCAATTCATGATTCATGATTCATGATTCATGATTCGATTCATGATTCATGATTCAATTTATGATTCATGATTCATGATTCAATTCATGATTCATGATTCATGATTCATGATTCATGATTCATGATTCAATTCATGATTCATGATTCATGATTCATGATTCATGATTCATGATTCATGATTCGATTCATGATTCATGATTCAATTTATGATTCATGTTTCATGATTCAATTCATGATTCATGATTCGTTTCATGATTCTTGATTCATGATTCATGATTCGATTCATGATTCATGATTCATGATTCAATTCATGATTCATGATTCATGATTCATGATTCATGATTCAATTCATGATTCATGATTCATGATTCATGATTCAATTCATAATTCATGATTAATGATTCATGATTCAATTCATGATTTATGATTCATGATTCATGATTCATGATTCAATTCATGATTCATGATTCATGATTCAATTCATGATTCATGATTCATGATTTATGATTCGATTCATGATTCATGATTCATGATTCAAATCATGATTTATGATTCAATTCATGATTCATGATTCATGATTCATGATTCAATTCATGATTCATGATTCATGATTGAATTCATGATTCATGATTCATGAGTCAATTCATGATTCATGATTCATGATTCAATTTATGATTCATGATTCATGATTCATGATTCATGATTCGATTCATGATTCATGATTCATGATTCAATTTATGATTCATGCATCAATTCATGATTCATGATTCATGATTCATGATTCATGATTCAATTCATGATTCATGATTCATGATTCATGATTCAATTCATAATTCATGATTAATGATTCATGATTCAATTCATGATTATTGATTCATGATTCATAATTCAATTCATGATTCATGATTCATGATTGAATTCATGATTCATGATTCATGATTCATGAGTCAATTCATGATTCATGATTCATGATTCAATTTATGATTCATGATTCATGATTCATGATTCATGATTCGATTCATGATTCATGATTCATGATTCAATTTATGATTCATGATTCAATTCATGATTCGTTTCATGATTCTTGATTCATGATTCGATTCATGATTCATGATTCATTATTCAATTCATGATTCATGATTCATGATTCATGATTCATGATTCAATTCATGATTTATGATTCATGATTCATGATTCATGATTCAATTCATGATTCATTTCATGATTCGAATCCTGATTCAATTCAAGATTCGAATCCTGATTCAATTCATGATTAATGATTCATGATTCAATTCATGATTCATGATTCATGATTCATGATTCAATTCATGATTCATGATTCATGATTCAATTCATGATTCATGATTCATGATTCATGATTCATGATTTGATTCATGATTCATGATTCATGATTCAATTTATGATTCATGATTCATGATTCAATTCATAATTCATGATTAATGATTCATGATTCAATTCATGATTTATGATTCATGATTCATGATTCATGATTCAATTCATGATTCATTTCATGATTCGAATCCTGATTCAATTCAAGATTCGAATCCTGATTCAATTCATGATTAATGATTCATGATTCAATTCATGATTCATGATTCATGATTCATGATTCAATTCATGATTCATGATTCATGATTCAATTCATGATTCATGATTCATGATTCATGATTCATGATTTGATTCATGATTCATGATTCATGATTCAATTTATGATTCATGATTCATGATTCAATTCATGATTCATGATTCGTTTCATGATTCTTGATTCATGATTCATGATTCGTTTCATGATTCTTGATTCATGATTCAATTCATGATTTATGATTCATGATTCATGATTCATGATTCAATTCATGATTCATGATTCATGATTCATGATTCAATTCATAATTCATGATTAATGATTCATGATTCAATTCATGATTTATGATTCATGATTCATGATTCATGATTCATGATTCAATTCATGATTCATGATTCATGATTCAATTCATGATTCATGATTCATGATTTATGATTCGATTCATGATTCATGATTCATGATTCAATTCATGATTCATGATTCATGATTCAATTCATGATTCATGATTCATTTCATGATTCTTGATTCATGAATCATGATTCGTTTCATGATTCTTGATTCATGATTCAATTCATGATTTATGATTCATGATTCATGATTCATGATTCAATTCATAATTCATGATTAATGATTCCTGATTCAATTCATGATTTATGATTCATGATTCATGATTCATGATTCAATTCATGATTCATGATTCAATTCATGATTCGAATCCTGATTCAATTCAAGATTCGAATCCTGATTCAATTCATGATTAATGATTCATGATTCAATTCATGATTCATGATTCATGATTCATGATTCAATTCATGATTCATGATTCATGATTCAATTCATGATTCATGATTCATGATTCATGATTCATGATTCGATTCATGATTCATGATTCATGATTCAATTTATGATTCATGATTCATGATTCAATTTATGATTCATGATTCGTTTCATGATTCTTGATTCATGATTCATGATTTGTTTCATGATTCTTGATTCATGATTCAATTCATGATTTATGATTCATGATTCATGATTCAATTCATGATTCATGATTCATGATTCATGATTCATGATTCAATTCATAATTCATGATTAATGATTCATGATTCAATTCATGATTTATGATTCATGATTCATGATTCATGATTCAATTCATGATTCATGATTCATGATTCAATTCATGATTCATGATTCATGATTTATGATTCGATTCATGATTCATGATTCATGATTCAATTCATGATTCATGATTCATGATTCAATTCATGATTCATGATTCGTTTCATGATTCTTGATTCATGATTCATGATTCGTTTCATGATTCTTGATTCATGATTCAATTCATGATTTATGATTCATGATTCATGATTCATGATTCAATTCATGATTCATGATTCATGATTCATGATTCATGATTCAATTCATAATTCATGATTAATGATTCATGATTCAATTCATGATTTATGATTCATGATTCATGATTCATGATTCATGATTCATGATTCAATTCATGATTCATGATTTATGATTCAATTCATGATTAATGATTCATGATTCAATTCATGATTCATGATTCAATTCATGATTCATGATTCATGATTCGATTCATGATTCATGATTCATGATTCAATTCATGATTCAAGATTCATGATTCATGATTTATGATTCAATTCATGATTCATTATTCATGATTCGATTCATGATTCATGATTCATGATTCAATTCATGATTCATGATTCAAGATTCATGAATTATGATTTATGATTCAATTCATGATTCATGATTCATGATTAATGATTCATGATTCAATTCATGATTCATGATTCAATTCATGATTCATGATTCGATTCATGATTCTTGATTCATGATTCATGATTTGATTCATGATTCATGATTCATGATTCAATTCATGATTCATGATTCATGATTCATGATTCAATTCATAATTCATGATTCATGATTCATGTTTCATGATTCAATTCATGATTCTTGATTCATGATTCATGATTCGATTCATGATTCTAGATTCATGATTCAATTCATGATTCATGATTCATGATTCAATTCATGATTTAAGATTCATGATTCGATTCATGATTCATGATTCGATTCATGATTCATGATTCAATTCATGATTCATGATTCATGATTCATGATTCAATTCATGATTCAATTCATGATTCATGATTCGATTCATGATTCATGATTCAATTCATGATTCATGATTCATGATTCAATTCATGATTCATGATTCATGATTCAATTCATGATTCATGATTCATGATTCAATTCATGATTCATGATTCAATTCATGATTCATGATTCAATTCATGATTCATGATTCATGATTCAATTCATGATTCATGATTCATGATTCAATTCATGATTCATGATTCATGATTCAATTCATGATTCAATTCATGATTCATGATTCATGATTCAATTTATGATTCGTGATTCATGATTCATGATTGAATTCATGATTCAATTCATGATTTATGATTGCTGAATTCAATTCATGATTCATGATTTATGATTTATGATTCAATTCATGATTCAATTCATGATTCATGATTCAATTCATGATTCATGATTCAATTCATGATTCATGATTCATGATTCAATTCATGATTCATGATTTGATTCATGAATCATGATTCATGATTCAATTCATGATTCATGAATCATGATTCAATTCATGATTCATGATTCATGATTCAATTCATGATTCAATTTATGATTCATGATTCATGATTCATAATTGAATTCATGATTCAATTTATGATTCATGATTCAATTCATGATTCAATTCATGATTCATGATTCAATTCATGATTCATGATTCAATTCATGATTCATGATTAAATTATGATTCATGATTCGATTCATGATTCATGATGCATGATTCAATTCATGATTCATGATTCATGATTCATGATTCATGATTCAATTCATGATTCATGATTCAATTCATGATTCATAATTCATGATTCATGATTCAATTCAAGACTCATGATTCAATTCATGATTTGAATCCTGATTCAATTCATGATTTATGATTCATGATTCGATTCATGATTCATGATTCAATTTATGATTCATGATTCATGATTCAATTCATGATTCATGATTCATGATTCATGATTCAATTCATGATTCATGATTCATGATTCATGATTCATGATTCAATTCATGATTCATGATTCATGATTCGATTCATGATTCATGATTCAATTTATGATTCATGATTCATGATTCAATTCATGATTCATGATTCGTTTCATGATTCTTGATTCATGATTCATGATTCGATTCATGATTCATGATTCATGATTCAATTCATGATTCATGATTCATGATTCATGATTCAATTCATGATTCATGATTCATGATTCATGATTCAATTCATAATTCATGATTCATGATTCATGATTCAATTCATGATTTATGATTCATGATTCATGATTCATGATTCAATTCATGATTCATGATTCATGATTCGTTTCATGATTCATGATTCATGATTTATGATTCGATTCATGATTCATGATTCATGATTCAATTCATGATTTATGATTCAATTCATGATTCATGATTCATGATTCAATTCATGATTCATGATTCAATTCATGATTCATGATTCGTTTCATGATTCTTGATTCATGATTCATGATTCGATTCATGATTCATGATTTATGATTCAATTCATGATTCATGATTCATGATTCAATTCATGATTCATGATTCATGATTCAATTCATAATTCATGATTCATGATTCATGATTCATGATTCAATTCATGATTCATGATTAATGATTGAATTCATGATTCATGATTCATGATTCATGAGTCAATTCATGATTCATGATTCGATTCATGATTCATGATTCATGATTCAATTTATGATTCATGATTCAATTCATGATTCATGATTCGTTTCATGATTCTTGATTCATGATTCATGATTCGATTCATGATTCATGATTCATGATTCAATTCATGATTCATGATTCATGATTCAATTCATAATTCATGATTAATGATTCATGATTCAATTCATGATTTATGATTTATGATTCATGATTCAATTCATGATTCATGATTCATGATTCAATTCATGATTCATGATTTAATTTATAATTCATGATTCAATTCATGATTCAATTCAAGAATCATGATTCATGATTTAATTCATGATTCATGATTCATGGTTCAATTCATGATTCATGATTCATGATTCAATTCATGATTCATGATTCAATTCATGATTCAATTCATGATTCATGATTCATGATTCAATTTATGATTCATGATTCATGATTCAATTCATGATTCAATTCATGATTCATGATTCAATACATGATTCATGATTCATGATTTAATTCATGATTCATGATTCGATTCATGAATCATGATTTATGATTCAATTCATGATTCATGATTCATGATTCAATTCATGATTTATGATTCGATTCATGATTCATGATTCAATTCATGATTCAATTTATGATTCATGATTCATGATTCATGATTCATGATTCAATTCATGATTCATGATTCAATTCATGATTCATAATTCATGATTAATGATTCAATTCATGACTCATGATTCAATTCATGATTCATGATTCAATTCATGATTCAATTCATGATTCATGATTCGAATCATGATTCATGATTCATGATTCAATTCATGATTCATGATTCATGATTCAATTCATGATTCATGATTCATGATTCAATTTATGATTCATGATTCATGATTCAATTCATGATTCAATTCATGATTCATGATTCATAATTCAATTTATGATTCATGATTCATGATTTAATTTATAATTCATGATTCAATTCATGATTCAATTCATGAATCAAGATTCATGATTCAATTCATGATTCATGATTCATGGTTCAATTCATGATTCATGATTCATGATTCAATTCATGATTCATGATTCAATTCATGATTCAATTCATGATTCATGATTCATGATTCAATTTATAATTCATGATTCATGATTCATGATTCATGATTCATGATTCATGATTCATGATTCAATTCATGATTCAATTCATGATTCATGATTCAATTCATAATTCATGATTCAATTCATGATTCATGATTCATGATTTAATTCATGATTCATGATTCGATTCATGAATCATGATTCATGATTCAATTCATGATTCATGATTCATGATTCAATTCATGATTCATGATTCGATTCATGAATCATGATTCAATTCATGATTCATGATTTATGATTCGATTCATGATTCATGATTCAATTCATGATTCAATTTATGATTCATGATTCATGATTCATGATTCAATTCATGATTCATGATTCAATTCATGATTCATAATTCATGATTCATGATTCAATTCATGACTCATGATTCAATTCATGATTCATGATTCAATTCATGATTCAATTCATGATTCATGATTCGAATCATGATTCATGATTCATGATTCAATTCATGATTCATGATTCATGATTCAATTCATGATTCATGATTCATGATTCAATTCATGATTCATGATTCATGATTCAATTCATGATTCAATTCATGATTCATGATTCATGATTCAATTTATGATTCGTGATTCATGATTCATGATTCATGATTGAATTCATGATTCAATTCATGATTTATGATTGCTGAATTCAATTCATGATTCATGATTTATGATTCAATTCATGATTCATGATTCATGATTCGTTTCATGATTCTTGATTCATGATTCAATTCATGATTTATGATTCATGATTCATGATTCATGATTCAATTCATGATTCATGATTCATGATTCATGATTCATGATTCATGATTCAATTCATAATTCATGATTAATGATTCATGATTCAATTCATGATTTATGATTCATGATTCATGATTCATGATTCAATTCATGATTCATGATTCATGATTCAATTCATGATTCATGATTCATGATTTATGATTCGATTCATGATTCATGATTCATGATTCAATTCATGATTCATGATTCAATTCATGATTCATGATTCGTTTCATGATTCTTGATTCATGATTCATGATTCGTTTCATGATTCTTGATTCATGATTCAATTCATGATTTATGATTCATGATTCATGATTCATGATTCAATTCATGATTCATGATTCATGATTCATGATTCATGATTTAATTCATAATTCATGATTAGTGATTCATGATTCAATTCATGATTTATGATTCATGATTCATGATTCATGATTCATGATTCATGATTCAATTCATGATTCATGATTTATGATTCAATTTATGATTAATGATTCATGATTCAATTCATGATTCATGATTCAATTCATGATTCATGATTCATGATTCGATTCATGATTCATGATTCATGATTCAATTCATGATTCATGATTCATGATTCATGATTCATGATTCAATTCATGATTCATGATTCATGATTCGATTCATGATTCATGATTCAATTTATGATTCATGATTCATGATTCAATTCATGATTCATGATTCGTTTCATGATTCTTGATTCATGATTCATGATTCGATTCATGATTCATGATTCATGATTCAATTCATGATTCATGATTCATGATTCATGATTCAATTCATGATTCATGATTCATGATTCAAGATTCATGATTCGATTCATGATTCATAATTCGATTCATGATTCATGATTCAATTCATGATTCATGATTCATGATTCAATTCATGATTCAATTCATGATTCATGATTCGATTCATGATTCATGATTCAATTCATGATTCATGATTCATGATTCAATTCATGATTCATGATTCATGATTCAATTCATGATTCATGATTCATGATTCAATTCATGATTCATGATTCATGATTCAATTCATGATTCATGATTCATGATTCAATTCATGATTCAATTCATGATTCATGATTCATGATTCAATTTATGATTCGTGATTCATGATTCATGATTCATGATTGAATTCATGATTCAATTCATGATTTATGATTGCTGAATTCAATTCATGATTCATGATTTATGATTTATGATTCAATTCATGATTCAATTCATGATTCATGATTCAATTCATGATTCATGATTCAATTCATGATTCATGATTCATGATTCAATTCATGATTCATGATTCGATTCATGAATCATGATTCATGATTCAATTCATGATTCATGATTCGATTCATGAATCATGATTCATGATTCAATTCATGATTCATGATTCATGATTCAATTCATGATTCATGATTCAATTCATGATTCATGATTCAATTCATGATTCATGATTCATGATTTAATTCATGATTCATGATTCGATTCATGAATCATGATTCATGATTCAATTCATGATTCATGATTCATGATTCAATTCATGATTCATGATTCGATTCATGAATCATGATTCAATTCATGATTCATGATTTATGATTCGATTCATGATTCATGATTCAATTCATGATTCAATTTATGATTCATGATTCATGATTCATGATTCATGATTCAATTCATGATTCATGATTCAATTCATGATTCATAATTCATGATTCATGATTCAATTCATGACTCATGATTCAATTCATGATTCATGATTCAATTCATGATTCAATTCATGATTCATGATTCGAATCATGATTCATGATTCATAATTCAATTCATGATTCATGATTCATGATTCAATTCATGATTCATGATTCATGATTCAATTCATGATTCATGATTCATGATTCAATTCATGATTCAATTCATGATTCATGATTCATGATTCAATTTATGATTCGTGATTCATGATTCATGATTCATGATTGAATTCATGATTCAATTCATGATTTATGATTGCTGAATTCAATTCATGATTCATGATTTATGATTTATGATTCAATTCATGATTCAATTCATGATTCATGATTCAATTCATGATTCATGATTCAATTCATGATTCATGATTCCATTCATGATTCATGATTCATGATTCAATTCATGATTCATGATTCGATTCATGAATCATGATTCATGATTCAATTCATGATTCATGATTCATGATTCAATTCATGATTCAATTTATGATTCATGATTCATGATTCATAATTTAATTCATGATTCAATTTATGATTCATGATTCAATTCATGATTCAATTCATGATTCATGATTCAATTCATGATTCAATTCATGATTCATGATTAAATTATGATTCATGATTCGATTCATGATTCATGATGCATGATTCAATTCATGATTCATGATTCATGATTCATGATTCATGATTCAATTCATGACTCATGATTCAATTCATGATTCATAATTCATGATTCATGATTCAATTCATGATTCATGATTCAATTCATGATTCATGATTCATGATTCAATTCATGATTCGAATCCTGATTCAATTCATGATTCATGATTCAATTCATGATTCATGATTCATGATTCAATTCATGATTCATGATTCATGATTCATGATTCATGATTCATGATTCAATTCATGATTCATGATTCATGATTCATGATTCATGATTCGATTCATGATTCATGATTCAATTTATGATTCATGATTCATGATTCAATTTATGATTCATGATTCATGATTCAATTCATGATTCATGATTTGTTTCATGATTCTTGATTCATGATTCATGATTCGATTCATGATTCATGATTCATGATTCAATTCATGATTCAATTCATGATTCATGATTCATGATTCATGATTCAATTCATGATTCATGATTCATGATTCATGATTCAATTCATAATTCATGATTAATGATTCATGATTCAATTCATGATTTATGATTCATGATTCATGATTCATGATTCATGATTCAATTCATGATTCATGATTCGTTTCATGATTCATGATTCATGATTCATGATTCGTTTCATGATTCATGATTCATGATTTATGATTCGATTCATGATTCATTATTCATGATTCATGATTCAATTCATGATTTATGATTCAATTCATGATTCATGATTCATGATTCAATTCATGATTCATGATTCATGATTGAATTCATGATTCATGATTCATGATTCATGAGTCAATTCATGATTCATGATTCATGATTCAATTTATGATTCATGATTCATGATTCATGATTCATGATTCGATTCATGATTCATGATTCATGATTCAATTTATGATTCATGATTCAATTCATGATTCATGATTCGTTTCATGATTCTTGATTCATGATTCATGATTCGATTCATGATTCATGATTTATGATTCAATTCATGATTCATGATTCATGATTCATGATTCAATTCATGATTCATGATTCATGATTCATGATTCAATTCATAATTCATGATTAATGATTCATGATTCATGATTCATGATTCATGAGTCAATTCATGATTCATGATTCATGATTCAATTTATGATTCATGATTCATGATTCATGATTCATGAGTCAATTCATGATTCATGATTCATGATTCAATTCATGATTCATGATTCATGATTCATGATTCATGATTCAATTCATGATTCATGATTCATGATTCATGATTCGATTCATGATTCATGATTCAATTTATGATTCATGATTCATGATTCAATTCATGATTCATGATTCGTTTCATGATTCTTGATTCATGATTCATGATTCGATTCATGATTCATGATTCAATTCATGATTCATGATTCATGATTCATGATTCAATTCATGATTCATGATTCATGATTCAAGATTCATGATTCGATTCATGATTCATGATTCAATTCATGATTCATGATTCATGATTCAATTCATGATTCAATTCATGATTCATGATTCAATTCATGATTCATGATTCATGATTCAATTCATGATTCATGATTCATGATTCAATTCATGATTCATAATTCATGATTCAATTCATGATTCATGATTCAATTCATGATTCATGATTCATGATTCAATTCATGATTCATGATTCATGATTCAATTCATGATTCATGATTCATGATTCAATTCATGATTCATGATTCATGATTCAATTCATGATTCAATTCATGATTCATGATTCATGATTCAATTTATGATTCTTGATTCATGATTCATGATTCATGATTGAATTCATGATTCAATTCATGATTTATGATTGCTGAATTCAATTCATGATTCATGATTTATGATTTATGATTCAATTCATGATTCAATTCATGATTCATGATTCAATTCATGATTCATGATTCAATTCATGATTCATGATTCATGATTCAATTCATGATTCATGATTCGATTCATGAATCATGATTCATGATTCAATTCATGATTCATGATTCATGATTCAATTCATGATTCATGATTCAATTCATGATTCATGATTCAATTCATGATTCATGATTCATGATTTAATTCATGATTCATGATTCGATTCATGAATCATGATTCATGATTCAATTCATGATTCATGATTCATGATTCAATTCATGATTCATGATTCGATTCATGAATCATGATTCAATTCATGATTCATGATTTATGATTCGATTCATGATTCATGATTCAATTCATGATTCAATTTATGATTCATGATTCATGATTCATGATTCATGATTCAATTCATGATTCATGATTCAATTCATGATTCATAATTCATGATTCATGATTCAGTTCATGACTCATGATTCAATTCATGATTCATGATTCAATTCATGATTCAATTCATGATTCATGATTCATGAGTCAATTCATGATTCATGATTCATGATTCAATTCATGATTCATGATTCATGATTCATGATTCATGATTCAATTCATGATTCATGATTCATGATTCATGATTCGATTCATGATTCATGATTCAATTTATGATTCATGATTCATGATTCAATTCATGATTCATGATTCGTTTCATGATTCTTGATTCATGATTCATGATTCGATTCATGATTCATGATTCATGATTCAATTCATGATTCATGATTCATGATTCATGATTCAATTCATGATTCATGATTCATGATTCAAGATTCATGATTCGATTCATGATTCATGATTCGATTCATGATTCATGATTCAATTCATGATTCATGATTCATGATTCAATTCATGATTCAATTCATGATTCATGATTCGATTCATGATTCATGATTCAATTCATGATTCATGATTCATGATTCAATTCATGATTCATGATTCATGATTCAATTCATGATTCATGATTCATGATTCAATTCATGATTCATGATTCAATTCATGATTCATGATTCATGATTCAATTCATGATTCATGATTCATGATTCAATTCATGATTCATGATTCATGATTCAATTCATGATTCATGATTCATGATTCAATTCATGATTCAATTCATGATTCATGATTCATGATTCAATTTATGATTCGTGATTCATGATTCATGATTCATGATTGAATTCATGATTCAATTCATGATTTATGATTGCTGAATTCAATTCATGATTCATGATTTATGATTTATGATTCAATTCATGATTCAATTCATGATTCATGATTCAATTCATGATTCATGATTCAATTCATGATTCATGATTCATGATTCAATTCATGATTCATGATTCGATTCATGAATCATGATTCATGATTCAATTCATGATTCATGATTCAATTCATGATTCATGATTCAATTCATGATTCATGATTCAATTCATGATTCATGATTCATGATTTAATTCATGATTCATGATTCGATTCATGAATCATGATTCATGATTCAATTCATGATTCATGATTCATGATTCAATTCATGATTCATGATTCGATTCATGAATCATGATTCAATTCATGATTCATGATTTATGATTCGATTCATGATTCATGATTCAATTCATGATTCAATTTATGATTCATGATTCATGATTCATGATTCATGATTCAATTCATGATTCATGATTCAATTCATGATTCATAATTCATGATTCATGATTCAATTCATGACTCATGATTCAATTCATGATTCATGATTCAATTCATGATTCAATTCATGATTCATGATTCGAATCATGATTCATGATTCATAATTCAATTCATGATTCATGATTCATGATTCAATTCATGATTCATGATTCATGATTCAATTCATGATTCATGATTCATGATTCAATTCATGATTCATGATTCATGATTCAATTCATGATTCAATTCATGATTCATGATTCATGATTCAATTTATGATTCGTGATTCATGATTCATGATTCATGATTGAATTCATGATTCAATTCATGATTTATGATTGCTGAACTCAATTCATGATTCATGATTTTTGATTTATGATTCAATTCATGATTCAATTCATGATTCATGATTCAATTCATGATTCATGATTCAATTCATGATTCATGATTCAATTCATGATTCATGATTCATGATTCAATTCATGATTCATGATTCGATTCATGAATCATGATTCATGATTCAATTCAAGATTCATGATTCATGATTCAATTCATGATTCAATTTATGATTCATGATTCATGATTCATAATTTAATTCATGATTCAATTTATGATTCATGATTCAATTCATGATTCAATTCATGATTCATGATTCAATTCATGATTCATGATTCAATTCATGATTCATGATTAAATTATGATTCATGATTCGATTCATGATTTATGATGCATGATTCAATTCATGATTCAATTCATGATTCATGATTCGAATCATGATTCATGATTCATAATTCAATTCATGATTCATGATTCATGATTCAATTCATGATTCATGATTCATGATTCAATTCATGATTCATGATTCATGATTCAATTCATGATTCATGATTCATGATTCAATTCATGATTCAATTCATGATTCATGATTCATGATTCAATTTATGATTCGTGATTCATGATTCATGATTCATGATTGAATTCATGATTCAATTCATGATTTATGATTGCTGAACTCAATTCATGATTCATGATTTTTGATTTATGATTCAATTCATGATTCAATTCATGATTCATGATTCAATTCATGATTCATGATTCAATTCATGATTCATGATTCAATTCATGATTCATGATTCATGATTCAATTCATGATTCATGATTCGATTCATGAATCATGATTCATGATTCAATTCAAGATTCATGATTCATGATTCAATTCATGATTCAATTTATGATTCATGATTCATGATTCATAATTTAATTCATGATTCAATTTATGATTCATGATTCAATTCATGATTCAATTCATGATTCATGATTCAATTCATGATTCATGATTCAATTCATGATTCATGATTAAATTATGATTCATGATTCGATTCATGATTTATGATGCATGATTCAATTCATGATTCATGATTCATGATTCATGATTCAATTCATGACTCATGATTCAATTCATGATTCATAATTCATGATTCATGATTCAATTCATGATTCATGATTCAATTCATGATTCATGATTCAATTCATGATTCGAATCCTGATTCAATTCCTGATTCATGATTCAATTCATGATTCATGATTCATGATTCAATTCATGATTCATGATTCATGATTCATGATTCATGATTCATGATTCAATTCATGATTCATGATTCATGATTCATGATTCATGATTCGATTCATGATTCATGATTCAATTTATGATTCATGATTCATGATTCAATTTATGATTCATGATTCATGATTCAATTCATGATTCATGATTTGTTTCATGATTCTTGATTCATGATTCATGATTCGATTCATGATTCATGATTCATGATTCAATTCATGATTCATGATTCATGATTCATGATTCAATTCATGATTCATGATTCATGATTCATGATTCATGATTCAATTCATAATTCATGATTAATGATTCATGATTCAATTCATGATTTATGATTCATGATTCATGATTCATGATTCATGATTCAATTCATGATTCATGATTCGTTTCATGATTCATGATTCATGATTTATGATTCGATTCATGATTCATTATTCATGATTCATGATTCAATTCATGATTTATAATTCAATTCATGATTCATGATTCATGATTCAATTCATGATTCATGATTCATGATTGAATTCATGATTCATGATTCATGATTCATGAGTCAATTCATGATTCATGATTCATGATTCAATTTATGATTCATGATTCATGATTCATGATTCATGATTCGATTCATGATTCATGATTCATGATTCAATTTATGATTCATGATTCAATTCATGATTCATGATTCGTTTCATGATTCTTGATTCATGATTCATGATTCGATTCATGATTCATGATTTATGATTCAATTCATGATTCATGATTCATGATTCATGATTCAATTCATGATTCATGATTCATGATTCATGATTCAATTCATAATTCATGATTAATGATTCATGATTCATGATTCATGATTCATGAGTCAATTCATGATTCATGATTCATGATTCAATTTATGATTCATGATTCATGATTCATGATTCATGAGTCAATTCATGATTCATGATTCATGATTCAATTTATGATTCATGATTCATGATTCATGATTCATGATTCGATTCATGATTCATGATTCATGATTCAATTTATGATTCATGATTCAATTCATGATTCATGATTCGTTTCATGATTCTTGATTCATGATTCATGATTCGATTCATGATTCATGATTCATGATTCATGATTCAATTCATGATTCATGATTCATGATTCAATTCATGATTCATGATTCATGATTCAATTCATAATTCATGATTAATGATTCATGATTCAATTCATGATTTATGATTCATGATTCATGATTCATGATTCAATTCATGATTCATGATTCATGATTCAATTCATGATTCATGATTCATGATTTAATTTATAATTCATGATTCAATTCATGATTCAATTCATGAATCATGATTCATGATTCAATTCATGATTCATGATTCATGGTTCAATTCATGATTCATGATTCATGATTCAATTCATGATTCATGATTCAATTCATGATTCAATTCATGATTCATGATTCATGATTCAATTTATGATTCATGATTCATGATTCATGATTCATGATTCATGATTCAATTCATGATTCAATTCATGATTCAATTCATGATTCATGATTCAATTCATGATTCATGATTCATGATTCAATTCATGATTCATGATTCGATTCATGAATCATGATTCATGATTCAATTCATGATTTATAATTCATGATTCAATTCATGATTCTTGATTCGATTCATGAATCATGATTCATGATTCAATTCATGATTCATGATTCGATTCATGATTCATGATTCGATTCATGATTCATGATTCAATTCATGATTCAATTTATGATTCATGATTCATGATTCATGATTCATGATTCAATTCATGACTCATGATTCAATTCATGATTTGAATCCTGATTCAATTCATGATTCATGATTCATGATTCATGATTCGATTCATGATTCATGATTCAATTTATGATTCATGATTCATGATTCAATTCATGATTCATGATTCGTTTCATGATTCTTGATTCATGATTCATGATTCGATTCATGATTCATGATTCATGATTCAATTCATGATTCATGATTCATGATTCATGATTTATGATTCAATTCATGATTCATGATTCATGATTCATGATTCAATTCATGATTCATGATTCATGATTCATGATTCAATTCATGATTCATGATTCATGATTCAATTCATGATTCATGATTCATGATTTATGATTCGATTCATGATTCATGATTCATGATTCATGATTCAATTCATGATTTATGATTCAATTCATGATTCATGATTCATGATTCATGATTGAATTCATGATTCATGATTCATGATTGAATTCATGATTCATGATTCATGATTCAATTTATGATTCATGATTCAATTCATGATTCATGATTCATTTCATGATTCTTGATTCATGATTCATGATTCGATTCATGATTCATGATTCAATTCATGATTCATGATTCATGATTCAATTCATGATTCATGATTCATGATTCAATTCATAATTCATGATTAATGATTCATGATTCAATTCATGATTCATGATTCATGATTCATGATTCAATTCATGATTCATGATTCATGATTGAATTCATGATTCATGATTCATGAGTCAATTCATGATTCATGATTCAATTTATGATTCATGATTCATGATTCATGATTCATGATTCAATTTATGATTCATGATTCAATTCATGATTCATGATTCGTTTTATGATTCTTGATTCATGATTCATGATTCGATTCATAATTCATGATTCATGATTCAATTCATGATTCATGATTCATGATTCAATTCATGATTCATGATTCATGATTCATGATTCATGATTCAATTCATAATTCATGATTAATGATTCATGATTCAATTCATGATTTATGATTCATGATTCATGATTCATGATTCAATTCATGATTTATGATTCATGATTCAATTCATGATTCATGATTTATGATTCGATTCATGATTCATGATTCATGATTCAATTCATGATTCAAGATTCATGATTCAATTCATGATTCATGATTCGTTTCATGATTCTTGATTCATGATTCATGATTGGTTTCATGATTCTTGATTCATGATTCAATTCATGATTTATGATTCATGATTCATGATTCATGATTCAATTCATGATTCATGATTCATGATTCATGATTCAATTCATAATTCATGATTAATGATTCATGATTCAATTCATGATTTATGATTCATGATTCATGATTCATGATTCAATTCATGATTCATGATTCAATTCATGAATCATGATTCATGATTCAATTCATGATTCATGATTCATGATTCAATTCATGATTCATGATTCATGATTCATGATTCGATTCATGATTCATGATTCAATTCATGATTCAAGATTCATGATTCATGATTTATGATTCAATTCATGATTCATGATTCATGATTCGATTCATGATTCATGATTCATGATTCAATTCATGATTCATGATTCAAGATTCATGATTCATGATTTATGATTCAATTCATGATTCATGATTCAATTCATGATTCATGATTCAATTCATGATTCATGATTCATGATTCAATTCATGATTCATGATTCATGATTCAATTCATGATTCATGATTCATGATTCATGATTCGATTCATGATTCATGATTCAATTCATGATTCAAGATTCATGATTCATGATTTATGATTCAATTCATGATTCATGATTCATGATTCGATTCATGATTCATGATTCATGATTCAATTCATGATTCATGATTCAAGATTCATGATTCATGATTCATGATTCAATTCATAATTCATGATTCATGATTCATGATTCATGATTCAATTCATGATTCTTGATTCATGATTCATTATTCGATTCATGATTCTAGATTCATGATTCAATTCATGATTCATGATTTGATTCATGATTCATGATTTGATTCATGATTCATGATTCAATTCATGATTCATGATTCAATTCATGATTCAATTCATGATTCATGATTTGATTCATGATTCATGATTCAATTCATGATTCATGATTCATGATTCAATTCATGATTCATGATTCATGATTCAATTCATGATTCATGATTCATGATTCAATTCATGATTGAATTCATGATTCATGATTCATGATTCAATTTATGATTCATGATTGAATTCATGATTCAATTCATGATTTATGATTGCTGAATTCAATTCATGATTCATGATTTATGATTTATGATTCAATTCATGATTCAATTCATGATTCATGATTCAATTCATGAATCATGATTCAATTCATGAATCATGATTCAATTCATGATTCATGATTCATGATTAAATTCATGATTCATGATTCGATTCATGAATCATGATTCATGATTCAATTCATGATTCATGAATCATGATTCAATTCATGATTCATGATTCATGATTCAATTCATGATTCAATTTATGATTCATGATTCATGATTCATAATTTAATTCATGATTCAATTTATGATTCATGATTCAATTCATGATTCAATTCATGATTCATGATTCATGATTCAATTCATGATTCATGATTCAATTCATGATTCATGATTAAATTATGATTCATGATGCGATTCATGATTCATGATGCATGATTCAATTCATGATTCATGATTCATGATTCATGATTCAATTCATGATTCATGATTCAATTCATGATTCATAATTCATGATTCATGATTCAATTCATGACTCATGATTCAATTCATGATTTGAATCCTGATTCAATTCATGATTCGAATCCTGATTCAATTCATGATTCATGATTCAATTCATGATTCATGATTCAATTCATGATTCATGATTCATGATTCATGATTCAATTCATGATTCATGATTCATGATTCATGATTCATGATTCATGATTCGATTCATGATTCATGATTCAATTTATGATTCATGATTCATGATTCAATTCATGATTCATGATTCGATTCATGATTCATGATTCAATTTATGATTCATAATTCATGATTTGATTCATGATTCATGATTCATGATTCAATTCATGATTCATGATTCATGATTCATGATTCAATTCATAATTCATGATTCATGATTCATGATTCAATTCATAATTAATGATTAATGATTCATGATTTAATTCATGATTTATGATTCATGATTCATGATTCATGATTCATGATTCAATTCATGATTCATGATTCATGATTCAATTCATGATTCATGATTCATGATTTATGATTCGATTCATGATTCATGATTCATGATTCATGATTCAATTCATGATTTATGATTCAATTCATGATTCATGATTCATGATTCATGATTCAATTCATGATTCATGATTCATGATTGAATTCATGATTCATGATTCATGAGTCAATTCATGATTCATGATTCATGATTCAATTTATGATTCATGATTCATGATTCATGATTCATGATTCGATTCATGATTCATGATTCATGATTCAATTTATAATTCATGATTCAATTCATGATTCATGATTCGTTTTATGATTCTTGATTCATGATTCATGATTCGATTCATGATTCATGATTCATGATTCAATTCATGATTCATGATTCATGTTTCAATTCATGATTCATGATTCATGATTCATGATTCAATTCATAATTCATGATTAATGATTCATGATTCAATTCATGATTTATGATTCATGATTCATGATTCATGATTCATGATTCAATTCATGATTCATGATTCATGATTCAATTCATGATTCATGATTTATGATTCGATTCATGATTCATGATTCATGATTCAATTCATGATTCAAGATTCATGATTCAATTCATGATTCATGATTCGTTTCATGATTCTTGATTCATGATTCATGATTCGTTTCATGATTCTTGATTCATGATTCAATTCATGATTTATGATTCATGATTCATGATTCATGATTCAATTCATGATTCATGATTCATGATTCATGATTCAATTCATAATTCATGATTAATGATTCATGATTCAATTCATGATTTATGATTCATGATTCATGATTCATGATTCATGATTCATGATTCAATTCATGATTCATGATTCATGATTCAATTCATGAATCATGATTCATGATTTATGATTCGATTCATGATTCATGATTCATGATTCATGATTCAATTCATGATTTATGATTCAATTCATGATTCATGATTCATGATTCAATTCATGATTCATGATTCATGATTCAATTCATGATTCATGATTCATGATTCATGATTCGATTCATGACTCATGATTCAATTCATGATTCAAGATTCATGATTCATGATTTATGATTCAATTCATGATTCATGATTCATGATTCGATTCATGATTCATGATTCATGATTCAATTCATGATTCATGATTCAAGATTCATGATTCATGATTTATGATTCAATTCATGATTCATGATTAATGATTCATGATTCAATTCATGATTCATGATTCAATTCATGATTCAATTCATGATTCATGATTCGATTCATGATTCTTGATTCATGATTCATGATTCGATTCATGATTCATGATTCATGATTCAATTCATGATTCATGATTCATGATTCATGATTCATGATTCAATTCATAATTCATGATTCATGATTCATGATTCATGATTCAATTTATGATTCATGATTCATGATTCAATTCATGATTCATGATTCGTTTCATGATTCTTGATTCATAATTCATGATTTGATTCATGATTCATGATTCATGATTCAATTCATGATTCATGATTCATGATTCATGATTCATGATTCAATTCATGATTCATGATTCATGATTCATGATTCAATTCATAATTAATGATTAATGATTCATGATTTAATTCATGATTTATGATTCATGATTCATGATTCATGATTCATGATTCAATTCATGATTCATGATTCAATTCATGATTCATGATTCATGATTTATGATTCGATTCATGATTCAATTCATGATTTATGATTCAATTCATGATTCATGATTCATGATTCAATTCATGATTCATGATTCATGATTGAATTCATGATTCATGATTCATGAGTCAATTCATGATTCATGATTCATGATTCAATTTATGATTCATGATTCATGATTCATGATTCGATTCATAATTCATGATTCATGATTCAATTTATGATTTATGATTCAATTCATGATTCATGATTCATGATTCATGATTCAATTCATAATTCATGATTAATGATTCTTGATTCAATTCATGATTCATGATTCATGATTGAATTCATGATTCATGATTCATGATTCATGAGTCAATTCATGATTCATGATTCATGATTCAATTTATGATTCATGATTCATGATTCATGATTCATGATTCGATTAATGATTCATGATTCATGATTCAATTTATGATTCATGATTCAATTCATGATTCGTTTCATGATTCTTGATTCATGATTCATGATTCGATTCATGATTCATGATTCATGATTCAATTCATGATTCATGATTCATGATTCATGATTCAATTCATGATTCATGATTCATGATTCATGATTCAATTCATAATTCATGATTAATGATTCATGATTCAATTCATGATTTATGATTCATGATTCATGATTCATGATTCAATTCATGATTCATGATTCAATTCATGATTCGAATCCTGATTCAATTCAAGATTCGAATCCTGATTCAATTCATGATTAATGAGTCATGATTCAATTCATGATTCATGATTCATGATTCATGATTCGATTCATGATTCATGATTCATGATTCAATTTATGATTCATGATTCAATTCATGATTCGTTTCATGATTCTTGATTCATGATTCATGATTCGATTCATGATTCATGATTCAATTCATGATTCATGATTCATGATTCAATTCATGATTCATGATTCATGATTCATGATTCAATTCATAATTCATGATTAATGATTCATGATTCAATTCATGATTTATGATTCATGATTCATGATTCATGATTCAATTCATGATTCATGATTCAATTCATGATTCGAATCCTGATTCAATTCAAGATTCGAATCCTGATTCAATTCATGATTAATGATTCATGATTCAATTCATGATTCATGATTCATGATTCATGATTCAATTCATGATTCATGATTCATGATTCAATTCATGATTCATGATTCATGATTCATGATTCATGATTCGATTCATGATTCATGATTCATGATTCAATTTATGATTCATGATTCATGATTCAATTCATGATTCATGATTCGTTTCATGATTCTTGATTCATGATTCATGATTCGTTTCATGATTCTTGATTCATGATTCAATTCATGATTTATGATTCATGATTCATGATTCATGATTCAATTCATGATTCATGATTCATGATTCATGATTCAATTCATAATTCATGATTAATGATTCATGATTCAATTCATGATTTATGATTCATGATTCATGATTCATGATTCATGATTCAATTCATGATTCATGATTCATGATTCAATTCATGATTCATGATTCATGATTTATGATTTGATTCATGATTCATGATTCATGATTCAATTCATGATTCATGATTCATGATTCAATTCATGATTCATGATTCGTTTCATGATTCTTGATTCATGATTCATGATTCGTTTCATGATTCTTGATTCATGATTCAATTCATGATTTATGATTCATGATTCATGATTCATGATTCAATTCATGATTCATGATTCATGATTCATGATTCAATTCATAATTCATGATTAATGATTCATGATTCAATTCATGATTTATAATTCATGATTCATGATTCATGATTCATGATTCATGATTCAATTCATGATTCATGATTCATGATTCAATTCATGATTCATGATTCATGATTTATGATTCGATTCATGATTCATGATTCATGATTCAATTCATGATTCAAGATTCATGATTCATGATTTATGATTCGATTCATGATTCATGATTCATGATTCAATTCATGATTCAAGATTCATGATTCATGATTTATGATTCGATTCATGATTCATGATTCATGATTCAATTCATGATTCAAGATTCATGATTCAATTCATGATTCATGATTCAATTCATGATTCAATTCATGATTCATGATTCGATTCTTGATTCTTGATTCATGATTCATGATTCGATTCATGATTCATGATTCATGATTCAATTCATGATTCATGATTCATGATTCATGATTCAATTCATAATTCATGATTCATGATTCATGATTCATGATTCAATTCATGATTCTTGATTCATGATTCATGATTCGATTCATGATTCTAGATTCATGATTCAATTCATGATTCAAGATTCATGATTCGATTCATGATTCATGATTCGATTCATGATTCATGATTCAATTCATGATTCAATTCATGATTCATGATTCGATTCATGATTCATGATTCAATTCATGATTCATGATTCATGATTCAATTCATGATTCATGATTCAATTCATGATTCATGATTCATGATTCAATTCATGATTCATGATTCATGATTCAATTCATGATTCAATTCATGATTCATGATTCATGATTCAATTTATGATTCGTGATTCATGATTCATGATTCATGATTGAATTCATGATTCAATTCATGATTTATGATTGCTGAATTCAATTCATGATTTATGATTTATGATTCAATTCATGATTCAATTCATGATTCATGATTCAATTCATGATTCATGATTCAATTCATGATTCATGATTCATGATTCAATTCATGATTCATGATTCGATTCATGAATCATGATTCATGATTCAATTCATGATTCATGAATCATGATTCAATTCATGATTCATGATTCATGATTCAATTCATGATTTAATTTATGATTCATGATTCATGATTCATAATTTAATTCATGATTCAATTTATGATTCATGATTCAATTCATGATTAAATTCATGATTCATGATTAAATTCATGATTCATGATTCAATTCATGATTCATGATTAAATTATGATTTATGATTCGATTCATGATTCATGATGCATGATTCAATTCATGATTCATGATTCATGATTCATGATTCATGATTCAATTCATGATTCATGATTCAATTCATGATTCATAATTCATGATTCATGATTCAATTCATGACTCATGATTCAATTCATGACTCATGATTCAATTCATGATTTGAATCCTGATTCAATTCATGATTCGAATCCTGATTCAATTCATGATTCATGATTCAATTCATGATTCATGATTCATGATTCAATTCATGATTCATGATTCATGATTCATGATTCATGATTCAATTCATGATTCATGATTCATGATTCATGATTCATGATTCGATTCATGATTCATGATTCAATTTATGATTCATGATTCATGATTCAATTCATGATTCATGATTCGTTTCATGATTCTTGATTCATGATTCATGATTCGATTCATGATTCATGATTCAATTCATGATTCATGATTCATGATTCATGATTCATGATTCAATTCATGATTTATGATTCATGATTCATGATTCATGATTCATGATTCAATTCATGATTCATGATTCATGATTCGTTTCATGATTCATGATTTATGATTCGATTCATGATTCATGATTTATGATTCATGATTCAATTCATGATTTATGATTCAATTCATGATTCATGATTCATGATTCAATTCATGATTCATGATTCATGATTGAATTCATGATTCATGATTCATGAGTCAATTCATGATTCATGATTAAATTTATAATTCATGATTCATGATTCATGATTCATGATTCGTTTCATGATTCATGATTCAATTTATGATTCATGATTCAATTCATGATTCATGATTCGTTTCATGATTCTTGATTCATGATTCATGATTTGATTCATGATTCATGATTTATGATTCAATTCATGATTCAAGATTCATGATTCATGATTCAATTCATGATTCATGATTCATGATTCATGATTCAATTCATATTTCATGATTAATGATTCATGATTAATGATTCATGATTCAATTCATGATTCATGATTCATGATTCATGATTAATGATTCATGATTAATGATTCATGATTCAATTCATGATTCATGATTCATGATTCCTGAGTCAATTCATGATTCATGATTCATGATTCAATTTATGATTCATGATTCATGATTCATGATTCATGATTCGATTCATGATTCATGATTCATGATTCAATTTATGATTCATGATTCAATTCATGATTCATGATTCGTTTCATGATTCTTGATTCATGATTCATGATTCGATTCATGATTCATGATTCATGATTCAATTCATGATTCATGATTCATGATTCAATTTATGATTCATGATTCAATTTATGATTCATGATTCGTTTCATGATTCTTGATTCATGATTCATGATTCGATTCATGATTCATGATTTATGATTCAATTCATGATTCATGATTTATGATTCATGATTCAATTCATGATTCATGATTCATGATTCATGATTCAATTCATAATTCATGATTAATGATTCATTATTCAATTCATGATTCATGATTCATGATTCATGATTCAATTCATGATTCATGATTCATGATTCAATTCATGATTCATGATTCATGATTCATGATTCAATTCATAATTCATGATTAATGATTCATGATTCAATTCATGATTTATGATTCATGATTCATGATTCATGATTCAATTCATGATTCATGATTCATGATTCAATTCATGATTCATAATTCATGATTTAATTTATAATTCATGATTCAATTCATGATTCAATTCATGATTCAATTCATGATTCATGATTCAATTCATGATTCATGATTCAATTCATGATTCATGATTCAATTCATGATTCATGATTCATGATTCAATTCATGATTCATGATTCATGATTCAATTCATGATTCATGATTCGATTCATGAATCATGATTCATGATTCAATTCATGATTCATGATTCATGATTCGATTCATGATTCAATTCATGATTCAATTTATGATTCATGATTCATGATTCATGATTCATGATTCAATTCATGACTCATGATTCAATTCATGATTTGAATCCTGATTCAATTCATGATTCATGATTCATGATTCATGATTCGATTCATGATTCATGATTCAATTTATGATTCATGATTCATGATTCAATTCATGATTCAAGATTCGTTTCATGATTCTTGATTCATGATTCATGATTCGATTCATGATTCATGATTCATGATTCAATTCATGATTCATGATTCATGATTTATGATTCAATTCATGATTCATGATTCATGATTCATGATTCATGATTCAATTCATAATTCATGATTAATGATTCATGATTCAATTCATGATTTATGATTCATGATTCATGATTCATGATTCATGATTCAATTCATGATTCATGATTCATGATTCAATTCATGATTCATGATTTATGATTCGATTCATGATTCATGATTCATGATTCATGATTCAATTCATGATTTATGATTCAATTCATGATTCATGATTCATGATTCATGATTGAATTCATGATTCATGATTGAATTCATGATTCATGATTCATGATTCATGAGTCAATTCATGATTCATGATTCAATTTATGATTCATGATTCATGATTCATGATTCATGATTCGATTCATGATTCATGATTCATGATTCAATTTATGATTCATGATTCAATTCATGATTCATGATTCATTTCATGATTCTTGATTCATGATTCATGATTCGATTCATGATTCATGATTCATGATTCAATTCATGATTCATGATTCATGATTCAATTCATGATTCATGATTCATGATTCATGATTCAATTCATAATTCATGATTAATGATTCATGATTCAATTCATGATTCATGATTCATGATTCATGATTCAATTCATGATTCATGATTCATGATTGAATTCATGATTCATGATTCATGAGTCAATTCATGATTCATGATTCATGATTCAATTTATGATTCATGATTCATGATTCATGATTCATGATTCGATTCATGATTCATGATTCATGATTCAATTTATGATTCATGATTCAATTCATGATTCATGATTCGTTTTATGATTCTTGATTCATGATTCATGATTCGATTCATGATTCATGATTCAATTCATGATTCATAATTCATGATTCAATTCATGATTCATGATTCATGATTCATGATTCAATTCATAATTCATGATTAATGATTCATGATTCAATTCATGATTTATGATTCATGATTCATGATTCATGATTCATGATTCAATTCATGATTCATGATTCATGATTCAATTCATGATTCATGATTTATGATTCGATTCATGATTCATGATTCATGATTCATGATTCAATTCATGATTCAAGATTCATGATTCAATTCATGATTCATGATTCGTTTCATGATTCTTGATTCATGATTCATGATTCGTTTCATGATTCTTGATTCATGATTCAATTCATGATTTATGATTCATGATTCATGATTCATGATTCAATTCATGATTCATGATTCATGATTCATGATTCATGATTCAATTCATAATTCATGATTAATGATTCATGATTCAATTCATGATTTATGATTCATGATTCATGATTCATGATTCATGATTCAATTCATGATTCATGATTCATGATTCAATTCATGAATCATGATTCATGATTTATGATTCGATTCATGATTCATGATTCATGATTCATGATTCAATTCATGATTTATGATTCAATTCATGATTCATGATTCATGATTCAATTCATGATTCATGATTCATGATTCAATTCATGATTCATGATTCATGATTCATGATTCGATTCATGATTCATGATTCAATTCATGATTCAAGATTCATGATTCATGATTTATGATTCAATTCATGATTAATGATTCATGATTCGATTCATGATTCATGATTCATGATTCAATTCATGATTCATGATTCAAGATTCATGATTAATGATTCATGATTCAATTCATGATTCATGATTCAATTCATGATTCAATTCATGATTCATGATTCGATTCATGATTCTTGATTCATGATTCATGATTCGATTCATGATTCATGATTCAATTCATGATTCATGATTCATGATTCATGATTCATGATTCAATTCATAATTCATGATTCATGATTCATGATTCATGATTCAATTCATGATTCTTGATTCATGATTCATGATTCGATTCATGATTCTAGATTCATGATTCAATTCATGATTCATGATTCGATTCATGATTCATGATTCAATTCATGATTCATGATTCATGATTCAATTCATGATTCAATTCATGAATCATGATTTGATTCATGATTCATGATTCAATTCATGATTCATGATTCATGATTCAATTCATGATTCATGATTCATGATTCAATTCATGATTCATGATTCATGATTAAATTCATGATTGAATTCATGATTCATGATTCATGATTCATGATTGAATTCATGATTCAATTCATGATTTATGATTGCTGAATTCAATTCATGATTCATGATTTATGATTTATGATTCAATTCATGATTCAATTCATGATTCATGATTCAATTCATGATTCATGATTCAATTCATGATTCATGATTCATGATTAAATTCATGATTCATGATTCGATTCATGAATCATGATTCATGATTCAATTCATGATTCATGAATCATGATTCAATTCATGATTCATGATTCATGATTCAATTCATGATTCAATTCATGATTCAATTTATGATTCATATTTCATGATTCATAATTTAATTCATGATTCAATTTATGATTCATGATTCAATTCATGATTCATGATTCATGATTCAATTCATGATTCATGATTCAATTCATGATTCATGATTAAATTATGATTCATGATTCGATTCATGATTCATGATGCATGATTCAATTCATGATTCATGATTCAATTCATGATTCATGATTCAATTCATGATTCATAATTCATGATTCATGATTCAATTCATGACTCATGATTCAATTCATGATTTGAATCCTGATTCAATTCATGATTCGAATCCTGATTCAATTCATGATTCATGATTCAATTCATGATTCATGATTCAATTCATGATTCATGATTCATGATTCAATTCATGATTCATGATTCATGATTCATGATTCGATTCATGATTCATGATTCAATTTATGATTCATGATTCATGATTCAATTCATGATTCATGATTCGTTTCATGATTCTTGATTCATAATTCATGATTCGATTCATGATTCATGATTCATGATTCAATTCATGATTCATGATTCATGATTCATGATTCATGATTCAATTCATGATTCATGATTCATGATTCATGATTCAATTCATGATTTATGATTCATGATTCATGATTCATGATTCAATTCATGATTCATGATTCATGATTCATGATTCATGATTCAATTCATGATTCATGATTAATGATTCATGATTCAATTCATGATTTATGATTCATGATTCATGATTCATGATTCATGATTCAATTCATGATTCATGATTCATGATTCAATTCATGATTCATGATTCATGATTTATGATTCGATTCATGATTCATGATTCATGATTCATGATTCAATTTATGATTTATGATTCAATTCATGATTCATGATTCATGATTCATGATTCATGATTGAATTCATGATTCATGATTCATGATTAAATTCATGATTCATGATTCATGAGTCAATTCATGATTCATGATTCAATTTATGATTCATGATTCATGATTCATGATTCGATTCATGATTCATGATTCATGATTCAATTTATGATTCATGATTCAATTCATGATTCATGATTCATGATTCATGATTCAATTCATAATTCATGATTAATGATTCATGATTCAATTCATGATTCATGATTCATGATTCATAATTCAATTCATGATTCATGATTAATGATTCAATTCATGATTCATGATTCATGATTCATGATTCATGATTCAATTCATAATTCATGATTAATGATTCATGATTCAATTCATGATTTATGATTCATGATTCATGATTCATGATTCATGATTCAATTCATGATTCATGATTCATGATTCAATTCATGATTCATGATTCATGATTCAATTCATGATTCATGATTCATGATTCATGAGTCAATTCATGATTCATGATTCATGATTCGATTCATGATTCATGATTTATGATTCAATTTATGATTCATGATTCAATTCATGATTCATGATTCGTTTCATGATTCTTGATTCATGATTCATGATTCGATTCATGATTCATGATTTATGATTCAATTCATGATTCATGATTCATGATTCATGATTCAATTCATGATTCATGATTCATGATTCATGATTCAATTCATAATTCATGATTAATGATTCATGATTCAATTCATGATTCATGATTCATGATTCATGATTCAATTCATGATTCATGATTCATGATTGAATTCATGATTCATGAGTCATGATTCATGAGTCAATTCATGATTCATGATTCATAATTCAATTTATGATTCATGATTCATGATTCATGATTCATGATTCGATTCATGATTCATGATTCATGATTCAATTTATGATTCATGATTCAATTCATGATTCATGATTCGTTTCATGATTCTTGATTCATGATTCATGATTCGATTCATGATTCATGATTCATGATTCAATTCATGATTCATGATTCATGATTCATGATTCAATTCATGATTTATGATTCATGATTCATGATTCAATTCATGATTCATGATTCAATTCATGATTCATGATTTAATTTATAATTCATGATTCAATTCATGATTCAATTCATGAATCATGATTCATGATTCAATTCATGATTCATGATTCATGGTTCAATTCATGATTCATGATTCATGATTCAATTCATGATTCATGATTCAATTCATGATTCAATTCATGATTCATGATTCATGATTCAATTTATGATTCATGATTCATGATTCAATTCATGATTCAATTCATGATTCATGATTCAATTCGTGATTCATGATTCAATTCATGATTCATGATTCATGATTTAATTCATGATTCATGATTCATGATTCAATTCATGATTCATGATTCATGATTCAATTCATGATTCATGAATCATGATTCATGATTCAATTCATGATTCATGATTCATGATTCGATTCATGATTCATGATTCAATTCATGATTCAATTTATGATTCATGATTCATGATTCATGATTAATGATTCAATTCATGATTCATGATTCAATTCATGATTCATAATTCATGATTCATGATTCAATTCATGACTCATGATTCAATTCATGATTTGAATCGTGATTCAATTCATGATTCATGATTCATGATTCATGATTCATGATTCGATTCATGATTCATGATTCAATTTATGATTCATGATTCATGATTCAATTCATGATTCATGATTCGTTTCATGATTCTTGATTCATGATTCATGATTCGATTCATGATTCATGATTCATGATTCAATTCATGATTCATGAATCATGATTCATGATTCATGATTCAATTCATGATTCATGATTCATGATTCATGATTCATGATTCAATTCATAATTCATGATTAATGATTCATGATTCAATTCATGATTTATGATTCATGATTCATGATTCATGATTCATGATTCATGATTCAATTCATGATTCATGATTCAATTCATGATTCATGATTCATGATTTATGATTAGATTCATGATTCATGATTCATGATTCTTGATTCAATTCATGATTTATGATTCAATTCATGATTCATGATTCATGATTCATGATTGAATTCATGATTCATGATTCATGATTGAATTCATGATTCATGATTCATGATTCATGAGTCAATTCATGATTCCTGATTCAATTTATGATTCATGAATTATGATTCATGATTCATGATTCGATTCATGATTCATGATTCAATTTATGATTCATGATTCAATTCATGATTCATGATTCGTTTCATGATTCTTATTCATGATTCATGATTCGATTCATGATTCATGATTCATGATTCAATTCATGATTCATGATTCATGATTCATGATTCATGATTCAATTCATGATTCATGATTCATGATTCATGATTCAATTCATAATTCATGATTAATGATTCATGATTCAATTCATGATTCATGATTCATGAGTCAATTCATGATTCATGATTAATGATTCATGATTCAATTTATGATTCATGATTCATGATTCATGATTCATGATTCGATTCATGATCCATGATTCAATTTATGATTCATGATTAATGATTCATGATTCAATTTATGATTCATGATTCATGATTCATGATTCATGATTCGATTCATGATCCATGATTCAATTTATGATTCATGATTCAATTCATGATTCATGATTCGTTTTATGATTCTTGATTCATGATTCATGATTCGATTCATGATTCATGATTCATGATTCAATTCATAATTCATGATTAATGATTCATGATTCAATTCATGATTTATGATTCATGATTCATGATTCATAATTCAATTCATGATTCATGATTCAATTCATGATTCGAATCCTGATTCAATTGAAGATTCGAATCCTGATTCAATTCATGATTAATGATTCATGATTCAATTCATGATTCATGATTCATGATTCATGATTCAATTCATGATTCATGATTCATGATTCAATTCATGATTCATGATTCATGATTCATGATTCATGATTCGATTCATGATTCATGATTCATGATTCAATTTATGATTCATGATTCATGATTCAATTCATGATTCATGCTTCGTTTCATGATTCTTGATTCATGATTCATGATTCGTTTCATGATTCTTGATTCATGATTCAATTCATGATTTATGATTCATGATTCATGATTCATGATTCAATTCATGATTCATGATTCATGATTCATGATTCATGATTCAATTCATAATTCATGATTAATGATTCATGATTCATGATTCAATTCATAATTCATGATTAATGATTCATGATTCAATTCATGATTTATGATTCATGATTCATGATTCATGATTCAATTCATGATTCATGATTCAATTCATGATTCATGATTTATGATTCGATTCATGATTCATGATTCATGATTCATGATTCAATTCATGATTCAAGATTCATGATTCAATTCATGATTCATGATTTATGATTCGATTCATGATTCATGATTCATGATTCATGATTCAATTCATGATTCAAGATTCATGATTCAATTCATGATTCATGATTCGTTTCATGATTCTTGATTCATGATTCATGATTCGTTTCATGATTCTTGATTCATGATTCAATTCATGATTTATGATTCATGATTCATGATTCAATTCATGATTCATGATTCATGATTCATGATTCATGATTCAATTCATAATTCATGATTAATGATTCATGATTCAATTCATGATTTATGATTCATGATTCATGATTCATGATTCAATTCATGATTCATGATTCATGATTCAATTCATGAATCATGATTCATGATTTATGATTCGATTCATGATTCATGATTCATGATTCAATTCATGCTTTATGATTCAATTCATGATTCATAATTCATGATTCAATTCATGATTCATGATTGATGATTCAATTCATGATTCATGATTCATGATTCATGATTCATGATTCGATTCATGATTCATGATTCATGATTCAATTCATGATTCAAGATTCATGATTCATGATTTATGATTCAATTCATGATTCATGATTCATGATTCGATTCATGATTCATGATTCATGATTCAATTCATGATTCATGATTCAAGATTCATGATTCATGATTTATGATTCAATTCATGATTCATGATTCATGATTAATGATTCATGATTCAATTCATGATTCATGATTCAATTCATGATTCAATTCATGATTCATGATTCGATTCATGATTCTTGATTCATGATTCATGATTCGATTCATGATTCATGATTCATGATTCAATTCATGATTCATGATTCATGATTCATGATTCAATTCATAATTCATGATTCATGATTCATGATTCATGATTCAATTCATGATTCTTGATTCTTGATTCATGATTCATGATTCGATTCATGATTCTAGATTCATGATTCAATTCATGATTCATGATTCAATTCATGATTCATGATTCAATTCATGATTCATGATTCAATTCATGATTCATGATTCGATTCATGATTCATGATTCAATTCATGATTCATGATTCATGATAGAATTCATGATTCATGATTCATGATTGAATTCATGATTCATGATTCATGATTAAATTCATGATTGAATTCATGATTCATGATTCATGATTCAATTTATGATTCATGATTCATGATTCATGATTCATGATTGAATTCATGATTCAATTCATGATTTATGATTGCTGAATTCAATTCATGATTCATGATTTATGATTTATGATTCAATTCATGATTCATGATTCAATTCATGATTCATGATTCAATTCATGATTCATGATTCGATTCATGAATCATGATTCAATTCATGATTCATTAATCATGATTCAATTCATGATTCATGATTCAATTCATGATTCAATTTATGATTCATGATTCATGATTCATAATTTAATTCATGATTCAATTTATGATTCATGATTCAATTCATGATTCATGATTCATGATTTATGAGTCAATTCATGATTCATGATTCATGATTCAATTTATGATTCATGATTCATGATTCATGATTCGATTCATGATCCATGATTCAATTTATGATTCATGATTCAATTCATGATTCATGATTCGTTTTATGATTCTTGATTCATGATTCATGATTCGATTCATGATTCATGATTCATGATTCAATTCATGATTCATGATTCATGATTCATGATTCATGATTCAATTCATGATTCATGATTCATGATTCAATTCATAATTCATGATTAATGATTCATGATTCAATTCATGATTTATGATTCATGATTCATGATTCATAATTCAATTCATGATTCATGATTCAATTCATGATTCGAATCCTGATTCAATTCAAGATTCGAATCCTGATTCAATTCATGATTAATGATTCATGATTCAATTCATGATTCATGATTCATGATTCAATTCATGATTCAAGATTCATGATTCAATTCATGATTCATGATTCATGATTCATGATTTATGATTCAATTTATGATTCATGATTCATGATTCAATTCATGATTCATGCTTCGTTTCATGATTCTTGATTCATGATTCATGATTCGTTTCATGATTCTTGATTCATGATTCAATTCATGATTTATGATTCATGATTCATGATTCATGATTCAATTCATGATTCATGATTCATGATTCATGATTCATGATTCAATTCATAATTCATGATTAATGATTCATGATTCATGATTCAATTCATAATTCATGATTAATGATTCATGATTCAATTCATGATTTATGATTCATGATTCATGATTAATGATTCATGATTCAATTCATGATTCATGATTCATGATTCAATTCATGATTCATGATTTATGATTCGATTCATGATTCATGATTCAATTCATGATTCAAGATTCATGATTCAATTCATGATTCATGATTTATGATTCGATTCATGATTCATGATTCATGATTCATGATTCAATTCATGATTCAAGATTCATGATTCAATTCATGATTCATGATTCGTTTCATGATTCTTGATTCATGATTCATGATTCGTTTCATGATTCTTGATTCATGATTTAATTCATGATTTATGATTCATGATTCATGATTCATGATTCAATTCATGATTCATGATTCATGATTCATGATTCATGATTCAATTCATAATTCATGATTAATGATTCATGATTCAATTCATGATTTATGATTCATGATTCATGATTCATGATTCAATTCATGATTCATGATTCATGATTCAATTCATGAATCATGATTCATGATTTATGATTCGATTCATGATTCATGATTCAATTCATGCTTTATGATTCAATTCATGATTCATGATTCATGATTCAATTCATGATTCATGATTGATGATTCAATTCATGATTCATGATTCATGATTCATGATTCATGATTCGATTCATGATTCATGATTCATGATTCAATTCATGATTCAAGATTCATGATTCATGATTTATGATTCAATTCATGATTCATGATTCGATTCATGATTCATGATTCATGATTCAATTCATGATTCATGATTCAAGATTCATGATTCATGATTTATGATTCAATTCATGATTCATGATTCATGATTAATGATTCATGATTCAATTCATGATTCATGATTCAATTCATGATTCAATTCATGATTCATGATTCGATTCATGATTCTTGATTCATGATTCATGATTTGATTCATGATTCATGATTCATGATTCAATTCATGATTCATGATTCATGATTCATGATTCATGATTCAATTCATAATTCATGATTCATGATTCATGATTCATGATTCAATTCATGATTCTTGATTCATGATTCATGATTCGATTCATGATTCTAGATTCATGATTCAATTCATGATTCATGATTCGATTCATGATTCATGATTCAATTCATGATTCATGATTCAATTCATGATTCATGATTCGATTCATGATTCATGATTCAATTCATGATTCATGATTCATGATTGAATTCATGATTCATGATTCATGATTGAATTCATGATTCATGATTAAATTCATGATTCATGATTCATGATTCATGATTCAATTTATGATTCATGATTCATGATTCAATTCATGATTCATGATTCGTTTCATGATTCTTGATTCATAATTCATGATTTGATTCATGATTCATGATTGAATTCATGATTCATGATTCATGATTCATGATTCAATTCATGATTCATGATTCATGATTCATGATTCAATTCATAATTAATGATTAATGATTCATGATTTAATTCATGATTTATGATTCATGATTCATGATTCATGATTCATGATTCAATTCATGATTCATGATTCATGATTCAATTCATGATTCATGATTCATGATTTATGATTTGATTCATGATTCATGATTCATGATTCATGATTCAATTCATGATTTATGATTCAATTCATGATTCATGATTCATGATTCATGATTGAATTCATGATTTATGATTCATGATTGAATTCATGATTCATGATTCATGAGTCAATTCATGATTCATGATTCATGATTCAATTTATGATTCATGATTCATGATTCATGATTCATGATTCGATTCATAATTCATGATTCATGATTCAATTTATGATTCATGATTCAATTCATGATTCATGATTCATGATTCATGATTCAATTCATAATTCATGATTAATGATTCTTGATTCAATTCATGATTCATGATTCATGATTCATAATTCAATTCATGATTCATGATTCATGATTGAATTCATGATTCATGATTCATGATTCATGAGTCAATTCATGATTCATGATTCATGATTCAATTTATGATTCATGATTCATGATTCATGATTCATGATTCATGATTCATGATTCAATTTATGATTCATGATTCATGATTCATGATTCGATTCATGATTCATGATTCATGATTCAATTTATGATTCATGATTCAATTCATGATTCGTTTCATGATTCTTGATTCATGATTCATGATTCGATTCATGATTCATGATTCATGATTCAATTCATGATTCATGATTCATGATTCATGATTCAATTCATGATTCATGATTCATGATTCAATTCATAATTCATGATTAATGATTCATGATTCAATTCATGATTTATGATTCATGATTCATGATTCATGATTCAATTCATGATTCGAATCCTGATTCAATTCAAGATTCGAATCCTGATTCAATTCATGATTAATGATTCATGATTCAATTCATGATTCATGATTCATGATTCGATTCATGATTCATGATTCATGATTCAATTTATGATTCATGATTCAATTCATGATTCGTTTCATGATTCTTGATTCATGATTCATGATTCGATTCATGATTCATGATTCATGATTCAATTCATGATTCATGATTCATGATTCATGATTCAATTCATGATTCATGATTCATGATTCATGATTCAATTCATAATTCATGATTAATGATTCATGATTCAATTCATGATTTATGATTCATGATTCATGATTCATGATTCAATTCATGATTCATGATTCAATTCATGATTCGAATCCTGATTTAATTCAAGATTCGAATCCTGATTCAATTCATGATTAATGATTCATGATTCAATTCATGATTAATGATTCATGATTCATGATTCAATTCATGATTCATGATTCATGATTCAATTCATGATTCATGATTCATGATTCATGATTCATGATTCGATTCATGATTCATGATTCATGATTTAATTTATGATTCATGATTCATGATTCAATTCATGATTCATGATTCGTTTCATGATTCTTGATTCATGATTCATGATTCGTTTCATGATTCTTGATTCATGATTCAATTCATGATTTATGATTCATGATTCATGATTCATGATTCAATTCATGATTCATGATTCATGATTCATGATTCAATTCATAATTCATGATTAATGATTCATGATTCAATTCATGATTTATGATTCATGATTCATGATTCATGATTCATGATTCAATTCATGATTCATGATTCATGATTCAATTCATGATTCATGATTCATGATTTATGATTCGATTCATGATTCATGATTCATGATTCAATTCATGATTCATGATTCATGATTCAATTCATGATTCATGATTCGTTTCATGATTCTTGATTCATGATTCATGATTCGTTTCATGATTCTTGATTCATGATTCAATTCATGATTTATGATTCATGATTCATGATTCATGATTCAATTCATGATTCATGATTCATGATTCATGATTCAATTCATAATTCATGATTAATGATTCATGATTCAATTCATGATTTATAATTCATGATTCATGATTCATGATTCATGATTCATGATTCAATTCATGATTCATGATTCATGATTCAATTCATGATTCATGATTCATGATTTATGATTCGATTCATGATTTATGATTCATGATTCATGATTCAATTCATGATTTATGATTCAATTCATGATTAATGATTCATGATTCAATTCATGATTCATGATTCATAATTCAATTCATGATTCATGATTCATGATTCAAGATTCATGATTCAATTCATGATTCATGATTCATGATTCAATTCATGATTCAAGATTCATGATTCATGATTTATGATTCGATTCATGATTCATGATTCATGATTCAATTCATGATTCAAGATTCATGATTCATGATTTATGATTCGATTCATGATTCATGATTCATGATTCAATTCATGATTCAAGATTCATGATTCAATTTATGATTCATGATTCAATTCATGATTCAATTCATGATTCATGATTCGATTCATGATTCTTGATTCATGATTCATGATTCATGATTCAATTCATGATTCATGATTCATGATTCATGATTTATGATTCAATTCATAATTCATGATTCATGATTCATGATTCATGATTCAATTCATGATTCTTGATTCATGATTCATGATTCGATTCATGATTCATGATTCATGATTCAATTCATGATTCATGATTCATGATTTATGATTCAATTCATAATTCATGATTCATGATTCATGATTCATGATTCAATTCATGATTCTTGATTCATGATTCATGATTCGATTCATGATTCTAGATTCATGATTCAATTCATGATTCATGATTCATGATTCAATTCATGATTCAAGATTCATGATTCGATTCATGATTCATGATTCGATTCATGATTCATGATTCAATTCATGATTCATGATTCAATTCATGATTCAATTCATGATTCATGATTCGATTCATGATTCATGATTCAATTCATGATTCATGATTCATGATTCAATTCATGATTCATGATTCATGATTCAATTCATGATTCATGATTCATGATTCAATTCATGATTCATGATTCATGATTCAATTCATGATTCAATTCATGATTCATGATTCATGATTCAATTTATGATTCGTGATTCATGATTCATGATTCATGATTAAATTCATGATTCAATTCATGATTTATGATTGCTGAATTCAATTCATGATTTATGATTTATGATTTATGATTCAATTCATGATTCAATTCATGATTCATGATTCAATTCATGATTCATGATTCAATTCATGATTCATGATTCATGATTCAATTCATGATTCATGATTCGATTCATGAATCATGATTCATGATTCAATTCATGATTCATGAATCATGATTCAATTCATGATTCATGATTCATGATTCAATTCATGATTTAATTTATGATTCATGATTCATGATTCATAATTTAATTCATGATTCAATTTATGATTCATGATTCAATTCATGATTAAATTCATGATTCATGATTAAATTCATGATTCATGATTCAATTCATGATTCATGATTAAATTATGATTCATGATTCGATTCATGATTCATGATGCATGATTCAATTCATGATTCATGATTCATGATTCATGATTCAATTCATGATTCATGATTCAATTCATGATTCATAATTCATGATTCATGATTCAATTCATGACTCATGATTCAATTCATGACTCATGATTCAATTCATGATTTGAATCCTGATTCAATTCATGATTCGAATCCTGATTCAATTCATGATTCATGATTCAATTCATGATTAATGATTCATGATTCAATTCATGATTCATGATTCATGATTCATGATTCATGATTCATGATTCAATTCATGATTCATGATTCATGATTCATGATTCATGATTCGATTCATGATTCATGATTCAATTTATGATTCATGATTCATGATTCAATTCATGATTCATGATTCGTTTCATGATTCTTGATTCATGATTCATGATTCGATTCATGATTCATGATTCAATTCATGATTCATGATTCATGATTCAATTCATGATTCATGATTCATGATTCATGATTCATGATTCAATTCATAATTCATGATTAATGATTCATGATTCAATTCATGATTTATGATTCATGATTCATGATTCATGATTCATGATTCAATTCATGATTCATGATTCATGATTCGTTTCATGATTCATGATTTATGATTCGATTCATGATTCATGATTCATGATTCATGATTCAATTCATGATTTATGATTCAATTCATGATTCATGATTCATGATTCAATTCATGATTCATGATTCATGATTGAATTCATGATTCATGATTCATGAGTCAATTCATGATTCATGATTCATGATTAAATTTATAATTCATGATTCATGATTCATGATTCATGATTCGTTTCATGATTCATGATTCATGATTCAATTTATGATTCATGATTCAATTCATGATTCATGATTCGTTTCATGATTCTTGATTCATGATTCATGATTTGATTCATGATTCATGATTTATGATTCAATTCATGATTCAAGATTCATGATTCATGATTCAATTCATGATTCATGATTCATGATTCATGATTCAATTCATAATTCATGATTAATGATTCATGATTAATGATTCATGATTCAATTCATGATTCATGATTCATAATTCATGATTAATGATTCATGATTAATGATTCATGATTCAATTCATGATTCATGATTCATGATTCCTGAGTCAATTCATGATTCATGATTCATGATTCAATTTATGATTCATGATTCATGATTCATGATTCATGATTCGATTCATGATTCATGATTCATGATTCAATTTATGATTCATGATTCAATTCATGATTCATGATTCGTTTCATGATTCTTGATTCATGATTCATGATTCGATTCATGATTCATGATTCATGATTCAATTCATGATTCATGATTCATGATTCATGATTCAATTTATGATTCATGATTCAATTTATGATTCATGATTCGTTTCATGATTCTTGATTCATGATTCATGATTCGATTCATGATTCATGATTTATGATTCAATTCATGATTCATGATTTATGATTCATGATTCAATTCATGATTCATGATTCATGATTCATGATTCAATTCATAATTCATGATTAATGATTCATGATTCAATTCATGATTCATGATTCATGATTCATGATTCAATTCATGATTCATGATTCATGATTCAATTCATGATTCATGATTCATGATTCATGATTCAATTCATAATTCATGATTAATGATTCATGATTCAATTCATGATTTATGATTCATGATTCATGATTCATGATTCAATTCATGATTCATGATTCATGATTCAATTCATGATTCATAATTCATGATTTAATTTATAATTCATGATTCAATTCATGATTCAATTCATGATTCAATTCATGATTCATGATTCAATTCATGATTCATGATTCATGATTCAATTCATGATTCATGATTCAATTCATGATTCATGATTCATGATTCAATTCATGATTCATGATTCATGATTCAATTCATGATTCATGATTCGATTCATGAATCATGATTCATGATTCAATTCATGATTCATGATGCATGATTCGATTCATGATTCATGATTCAATTCATGATTCAATTTATGATTCATGATTCATGATTCATGATTCATGATTCAATTCATGACTCATGATTCAATTCATGATTTGAATCCTGATTCAATTCATGATTCATGATTCATGATTCATGATTCGATTCATGATTCATGATTCAATTTATGATTCATTAATCATGATTCAATTCATGATTCAAGATTCGTTTCATGATTCTTGATTCATGATTCATGATTCGATTCATGATTCATGATTCATGATTCAATTCATGATTCATGATTCATGATTCATGATTTATGATTCAATTCATGATTCATGATTCATGATTCATGATTCATGATTCAATTCATAATTCATGATTAATGATTCATGATTCAATTCATGATTTATGATTCATGATTCATGATTCATGATTCATGATTCAATTCATGATTCATGATTCATGATTCAATTCATGATTCATGATTTATGATTCGATTCATGATTCATGATTCATGATTCATGATTCAATTCATGATTTATGATTCAATTCATGATTCATGATTCATGATTCATGATTGAATTCATGATTCATGATTCATGATTGAATTCATGATTCATGATTCATGATTCATGAGTCAATTCATGATTCATGATTCAATTTATGATTCATGATTCATGATTCATGATTCGATTCATGATTCATGATTCATGATTCAATTTATGATTCATGATTCAATTCATGATTCATGATTCATTTCATGATTCTTGATTCATGATTCATGATTCGATTCATGATTCATGATTCATGATTCAATTCATGATTCATGATTCATGATTCATGATTCAATTCATGATTCATGATTCATGATTCATGATTCAATTCATAATTCATGATTAATGATTCATGATTCAATTCATGATTCATGATTCATGATTCATGATTCAATTCATGATTCATGATTGAATTCATGATTCATGATTCATGAGTCAATTCATGATTCATGATTCATGATTCAATTTATGATTCATGATTCATGATTCATGATTCATGATTCGATTCATGATTCATGATTCAATTTATGATTCATGATTCAATTCATGATTCATGATTCGTTTTATGATTCTTGATTCATGATTCATGATTCGATTCATGATTCATGATTCAATTCATGATTCATGATTCATGATTCAATTCATGATTCATGATTCATGATTCATGATTCATGATTCAATTCATAATTCATGATTTATGATTCATGATTCATGATTCATGATTCATGATTCAATTCATGATTCATGATTCATGATTCAATTCATGATTCATGATTTATGATTCGATTCATGATTCATGATTCATGATTCATGATTCAATTCATGATTCAAGATTCATGATTCAATTCATGATTCATGATTCGTTTCATGATTCTTGATTCATGATTCATGATTCGTTTCATGATTCTTGATTCATGATTCAATTCATGATTTATGATTCATGATTCATGATTCATGATTCAATTCATGATTCATGATTCATGATTCATGATTCAATTCATAATTCATGATTAATGATTCATGATTCAATTCATGATTTATGATTCATGATTCATGATTCATGATTCATGATTCAATTCATGATTCATGATTCAATTCATGATTTATGATTCATGATTCATGATTCATGATTCATGATTCAATTCATGATTCATGATTCATGATTCAATTCATGAATCATGATTCATGATTTATGATTCGATTCATGATTCATGATTCATGATTCATGATTCAATTTATGATTCATGATTCATGATTCATGATTCGATTCATGATTCATGATTCAATTCATGATTCAAGATTCATGATTCATGATTTATGATTCAATTCATGATTCATGATTCATGATTCATGATTCATGATTCGATTCATGATTCATGATTCAATTTATGATTCATGATTCATGATTCAATTCATGATTCATGATTCGTTTCATGATTCTTGATTCATGATTCATGATTCGATTCATGATTCATGATTCAATTCATGATCATGATTCATGATTCATGATTCAATTCATGATTCATGATTCATGATTCATGATTCATGATTCAATTCATAATTCATGATTAATGATTCATGATTCAATTCATGATTTATGATTCATGATTCATGATTCATGATTCATGATTCAATTCATGATTCATGATTCATGATTCGTTTCATGATTCATGATTTATGATTCGATTCATGATTCATGATTCATGATTCATGATTCAATTCATGATTTATGATTCAATTCATGATTCATGATTCATGATTCAATTCATGATTCATGATTCATGATTGAATTCATGATTCATGATTCATGAGTCAATTCATGATTCATGATTCATGATTAAATTTATAATTCATGATTCATGATTCATGATTCATGATTCGTTTCATGATTCATGATTCATGATTCAATTTATGATTCATGATTCAATTCATGATTCATGATTCGTTTCATGATTCTTGATTCATGATTCATGATTTGATTCATGATTCATGATTTATGATTCAATTCATGATTCAAGATTCATGATTCATGATTCAATTCATGATTCATGATTCATGATTCATGATTCAATTCATAATTCATGATTAATGATTCATGATTAATGATTCATGATTCATGATTCATGATTCATGATTAATGATTCATGATTAATGATTCATGATTCAATTCATGATTCATGATTCATGATTCCTGAGTCAATTCATGATTCATGATTCATGATTCAATTTATGATTCATGATTCATGATTCATGATTCATGATTCGATTCATGATTCATGATTCATGATTCAATTTATGATTCATGATTCAATTCAAGATTCATGATTCGTTTCATGATTCTTGATTCATGATTCATGATTCGATTCATGATTCATGATTCATGATTCAATTCATGATTCATGATTCATGATTCATGATTCAATTTATGATTCATGATTCAATTTATGATTCATGATTCGTTTCATGATTCTTGATTCATGATTCGATTCATGATTCATGATTTATGATTCAATTCATGATTCATGATTTATGATTCATGATTCAATTCATGATTCATGATTCATGATTCATGATTCAATTCATAATTCATGATTAATGATTCATGATTCAATTCATGATTCATGATTCATGATTCAATTCATGATTCATGATTCATGATTCAATTCATGATTCATGATTCATGATTCATGATTCAATTCATAATTCATGATTAATGATTCATGATTCAATTCATGATTTATGATTCATGATTCATGATTCATGATTCAATTCATGATTCATAATTCATGATTTAATTTATAATTCATGATTCAATTCATGATTCAATTCATGATTCAATTCATGATTCAATTCATGATTCATGATTCAATTCATGATTCATGATTCATGATTCAATTCATGATTCATGATTCAATTCATGATTCATGATTCATGATTCAATTCATGATTCATGATTCATGATTCAATTCATGATTCATGATTCGATTCATGAATCATGATTCATGATTCAATTCATGATTCATGATTCATGATTCGATTCATGATTCATGATTCAATTCATGATTCAATTTATGATTCATGATTCATGATTCATGATTCATGATTCATGATTCATGATTCAATTCATGACTCATGATTCAATTCATGATTTGAATCCTGATTCAATTCATGATTCATGATTCATGATTCATGATTCGATTCATGATTCATGATTCAATTTATGATTCATGATTCATGATTCAATTCATGATTCAAGATTCGTTTCATGATTCTTGATTCATGATTCATGATTCGATTCATGATTCATGATTCATGATTCAATTCATGATTCATGATTCATGATTCATGATTTATGATTCAATTCATGATTCATGATTCATGATTCATGATTCATGATTCAATTCATAATTCATGATTAATGATTCATGATTCAATTCATGATTTATGATTCATGATTCATGATTCATGATTCATGATTCAATTCATGATTCATGATTCATGATTCAATTCATGATTCATGATTTATGATTCGATTCATGATTCATGATTCATGATTCAATTCATGATTTATGATTCAATTCATGATTCATGATTCATGATTCATGATTGAATTCATGATTCATGATTCATGATTGAATTCATGATTCATGATTCATGATTCATGAGTCAATTCATGATTCATGATTCAATTTATGATTCATGATTCATGATTCATGATTCGATTCATGATTCATGATTCATGATTCAATTTATGATTCATGATTCAATTCATGATTCATGATTCATTTCATGATTCTTGATTCATGATTCATGATTCGATTCATGATTCATGATTCATGATTCAATTCATGATTCATGATTCATGATTCATGATTCAATTCATGATTCATGATTCATGATTCATGATTCAATTCATAATTCATGATTAATGATTCATGATTCAATTCATAATTCATGATTCATGATTCATGATTCAATTCATGATTCATGATTGAATTCATGATTCATGATTCATGAGTCAATTCATGATTCATGATTCATGATTCAATTTATGATTCATGATTCATGATTCATGATTCGATTCATGATTCATGATTCAATTTATGATTCATGATTCAATTCATGATTCATGATTCGTTTTATGATTCTTGATTCATGATTCATGATTCGATTCATGATTCATGATTCAATTCATGATTCATGATTCATGATTCAATTCATGATTCATGATTCATGATTCATGATTCATGATTCAATTCATAATTCATGATTAATGATTCATGATTCAATTCATGATTTATGATTCATGATTCAAGATTCATGATTCATGATTCAATTCATGATTCAAGATTCATGATTCAATTCATGATTCATGATTCGTTTCATGATTCTTGATTCATGATTCATGATTCGTTTCATGATTCTTGATTCATAATTCAATTCATGATTTATGATTCATGATTCATGATTCATGATTCAATTCATGATTCATGATTCATGATTCATGATTTATGATTCAATTCATAATTCATGATTAATGATTCATGATTCAATTAATGATTTATGATTCATGATTCATGATTCATGATTCATGATTCAATTCATGATTCATGATTCAATTCATGATTTATGATTCATGATTCATGATTCATGATTCATGATTCAATTCATGATTCATGATTCATGATTCAATTCATGAATCATGATTCATGATTTATGATTCGATTCATGATTCATGATTCATGATTCATGATTCAATTCATGATTCATGATTCATGATTCGATTCATGATTCATGATTCAATTCATGATTCAAGATTCATGATTCATGATTTATGATTCAATTCATGATTAATGATTCATGATTCGATTCATGATTCATGATTCATGATTCAATTCATGATTCATGATTCAAGATTCATGATTCATGATTTATGATTCAATTCATGATTCATGATTCATGATTAATGATTCATGATTCAATTCATGATTCATGATTCAATTCATGATTCAATTCATGATTCATGATTCGATTCATGATTCTTGATTCATGATTCATGATTCGATTCATGATTCATGATTCATGATTCAATTCATGATTCATGATTCATGATTCAATTCATAATTCATGATTCATGATTCATGATTCATGATTCAATTCATGATTCTTGATTCATGATTCATGATTCGATTCATGATTCTAGATTCATGATTCAATTCATGATTCATGATTCGATTCATGATTCATGATTCAATTCATGATTCATGATTCATGATTCAATTCATGATTCAATTCATGATTCATGATTTGATTCATGATTCATGATTCAATTCATGATTCATGATTCATGATTCAATTCATGATTTATGATTCATGATTCAATTCATGATTCATGATTCATGATTAAATTCATGATTGAATTCATGATTCATGATTCATGATTCAATTTATGATTCATGATTCATGATTCATGATTGAATTCATGATTCAATTCATGATTTATGATTGCTGAATTCAATTCATGATTCATGATTTATGATTTATGATTCAATTCATGATTCAATTCATGATTCATGATTCAATTCATGATTCATGATTCAATTCATGATTCATGATTCATGATTAAATTCATGATTCATGATTCGATTCATGAATCATGATTCATGATTCAATTCATGATTCATGAATCATGATTCAATTCATGATTCATGATTCATGATTCAATTCATGATTCAATTTATGATTCATATTTCATGATTCATAATTTAATTCATGATTCAATTTATGATTCATGATTCAATTCATGATTCATGATTCATGATTCAATTCATGATTCATGATTCAATTCATGATTCATGATTAAATTATGATTCATGATTCGATTCATGATTTATGATGCATGATTCAATTCATGATTCATGATTCATGATTCAATTCATGATTCATGATTCAATTCATGATTCATAATTCATGATTCATGATTCAATTCATGACTCATGATTCAATTCATGATTTGAATCCTGATTCAATTCATGATTCGAATCCTGATTCAATTCATGATTCATGATTCAATTCATGATTCATGATTCAATTCATGATTCATGATTCATGATTCAATTCATGATTCATGATTCATGATTCATGATTTATGATTCGATTCATGATTCATGATTCAATTTATGATTCATGATTCATGATTCAATTCATGATTCATGATTCGTTTCATGATTCTTGATTCATAATTCATGATTCGATTCATGATTCATGATTCAATTCATGATTCATGATTCATGATTCATGATTCAATTCATGATTCATGATTCATGATTCATGATTCAATTCATAATTCATGATTAATGATTCATGATTCAATTCATGATTTATGATTCATGATTCATGATTCATGATTCATGATTCAATTCATGATTCATGATTCATGATTCAATTCATGAATCATGATTCATGATTTATGATTCGATTCATGATTCATGATTCATGATTCATGATTCAATTCATGATTCATGATTCATGATTCGATTCATGATTCATGATTCAATTCATGATTCACGATTCATGATTCATGATTCATGATTCAATTCATGATTCATGATTCAAGATTCATGATTCATGATTTATGATTCAATTCATGATTCATGATTCATGATTCATGATTCATGATTCAATTCATGATTCATGATTCAATTCATGATTCAATTCATGATTCATGATTCGATTCATGATTCTTGATTCATGATTCATGATTCGATTCATGATTCATGATTCATGATTCAATTCATGATTCATGATTCATGATTCATGATTCAATTCATAATTCATGATTCATGATTCATGATTCATGATTCAATTCATGATTCTTGATTCATGATTCATGATTCGATTCATGATTCATGATTCATGATTCAATTCATGATTCATGATTCATGATTCATGATTCAATTCATGATTCATGATTCATGATTCAATTCATAATTCATGATTAATGATTCATGATTCAATTCATGATTTATGATTCATGATTCATGATTCAATTCATGATTCATGATTCAATTCATGATTCATGATTTAATTTATAATTCATGATTCAATTCATGATTCAATTCATGAATCATGATTCATGATTCAATTCATGAATCATGATTCATGATTCAATTCATGATTCATGATTCATGGTTCAATTCATGATTCATGATTCATGATTCAATTCATGATTCATGATTCAATTCATGATTCAATTCATGATTCATGATTCATGATTCAATTTATGATTCATGATTCATGATTCATGATTCAATTCATGATTCAATTCATGATTCATGATTCAATTCGTGATTCATGATTCAATTCATGATTCATGATTCATGATTTAATTCATGATTCATGATTCATGATTCAATTCATGATTCATGATTCAATTCATGATTTATGAATCATGATTCATGATTCAATTCATGATTCATGATTCATGATTCGATTCATGATTCATGATTCAATTCATGATTCAATTTATGATTCATGATTCATGATTCATGATTAATGATTCAATTTATGATTCATGATTCAATTCAAGATTCATGATTCGTTTCATGATTCTTGATTCATGATTCATGATTCGATTCATGATTCATGATTCATGATTCAATTCATGATTCATGATTCATGATTCATGATTCAATTTATGATTCATGATTCAATTTATGATTCATGATTCGTTTCATGATTCTTGATTCATGATTCGATTCATGATTCATGATTTATGATTCAATTCATGATTCATGATTTATGATTCATGATTCAATTCATGATTCATGATTCATGATTCATGATTCAATTCATAATTCATGATTAATGATTCATGATTCAATTCATGATTCATGATTCATGATTCAATTCATGATTCATGATTCATGATTCAATTCATGATTCATGATTCATGATTCATGATTCAATTCATAATTCATGATTAATGATTCATGATTCAATTCATGATTTATGATTCATGATTCATGATTCATGATTCAATTCATGATTCATAATTCATGATTTAATTTATAATTCATGATTCAATTCATGATTCAATTCATGATTCAATTCATGATTCAATTCATGATTCATGATTCAATTCATGATTCATGATTCATGATTCAATTCATGATTCATGATTCAATTCATGATTCATGATTCATGATTCAATTCATGATTCATGATTCATGATTCAATTCATGATTCATGATTCGATTCATGAATCATGATTCATGATTCAATTCATGATTCATGATTCATGATTCGATTCATGATTCATGATTCAATTCATGATTCAATTTATGATTCATGATTCATGATTCATGATTCATGATTCATGATTCATGATTCAATTCATGACTCATGATTCAATTCATGATTCAATTCATGATTCATGATTCAATTCATGATTCATGATTCATGATTCAATTCATGATTCATGATTCAATTCATGATTCATGATTCATGATTCAATTCATGATTCATGATTCATGATTCAATTCATGATTCATGATTCGATTCATGAATCATGATTCATGATTCAATTCATGATTCATGATTCATGATTCGATTCATGATTCATGATTCAATTCATGATTCAATTTATGATTCATGATTCATGATTCATGATTCATGATTCATGATTCATGATTCAATTCATGACTCATGATTCAATTCATGATTTGAATCCTGATTCAATTCATGATTCATGATTCATGATTCATGATTCGATTCATGATTCATGATTCAATTTATGATTCATGATTCATGATTCAATTCATGATTCAAGATTCGTTTCATGATTCTTGATTCATGATTCATGATTCGATTCATGATTCATGATTCATGATTCAATTCATGATTCATGATTCATGATTCATGATTTATGATTCAATTCATGATTCATGATTCATGATTCATGATTCATGATTCAATTCATAATTCATGATTAATGATTCATGATTCAATTCATGATTTATGATTCATGATTCATGATTCATGATTCATGATTCAATTCATGATTCATGATTCATGATTCAATTCATGATTCATGATTTATGATTCGATTCATGATTCATGATTCATGATTCAATTCATGATTTATGATTCAATTCATGATTCATGATTCATGATTCATGATTGAATTCATGATTCATGATTCATGATTGAATTCATGATTCATGATTCATGATTCATGAGTCAATTCATGATTCATGATTCAATTTATGATTCATGATTCATGATTCATGATTCGATTCATGATTCATGATTCATGATTCAATTTATGATTCATGATTCAATTCATGATTCATGATTCATTTCATGATTCTTGATTCATGATTCATGATTCGATTCATGATTCATGATTCATGATTCAATTCATGATTCATGATTCATGATTCATGATTCAATTCATGATTCATGATTCATGATTCATGATTCAATTCATAATTCATGATTAATGATTCATGATTCAATTCATAATTCATGATTCATGATTCATGATTCAATTCATGATTCATGATTGAATTCATGATTCATGATTCATGAGTCAATTCATGATTCATGATTCATGATTCAATTTATGATTCATGATTCATGATTCATGATTCGATTCATGATTCATGATTCAATTTATGATTCATGATTCAATTCATGATTCATGATTCGTTTTATGATTCTTGATTCATGATTCATGATTCGATTCATGATTCATGATTCAATTCATGATTCATGATTCATGATTCAATTCATGATTCATGATTCATGATTCATGATTCATGATTCAATTCATAATTCATGATTAATGATTCATGATTCAATTCATGATTTATGATTCATGATTCAAGATTCATGATTCATGATTCAATTCATGATTCAAGATTCATGATTCAATTCATGATTCATGATTCGTTTCATGATTCTTGATTCATGATTCATGATTCGTTTCATGATTCTTGATTCATAATTCAATTCATGATTTATGATTCATGATTCATGATTCATGATTCAATTCATGATTCATGATTCATGATTCATGATTTATGATTCAATTCATAATTCATGATTAATGATTCATGATTCAATTCATGATTTATGATTCATGATTCATGATTCATGATTCATGATTCAATTCATGATTCATGATTCAATTCATGATTTATGATTCATGATTCATGATTCATGATTCATGATTCAATTCATGATTCATGATTCATGATTCAATTCATGAATCATGATTCATGATTTATGATTCGATTCATGATTCATGATTCATGATTCATGATTCAATTCATGATTCATGATTCATGATTCGATTCATGATTCATGATTCAATTCATGATTCAAGATTCATGATTCATGATTTATGATTCAATTCATGATTAATGATTCATGATTCGATTCATGATTCATGATTCATGATTCAATTCATGATTCATGATTCAAGATTCATGATTCATGATTTATGATTCAATTCATGATTCATGATTCATGATTAATGATTCATGATTCAATTCATGATTCATGATTCAATTCATGATTCAATTCATGATTCATGATTCGATTCATGATTCTTGATTCATGATTCATGATTCGATTCATGATTCATGATTCATGATTCAATTCATGATTCATGATTCATGATTCAATTCATAATTCATGATTCATGATTCATGATTCATGATTCAATTCATGATTCTTGATTCATGATTCATGATTCGATTCATGATTCTAGATTCATGATTCAATTCATGATTCATGATTCGATTCATGATTCATGATTCAATTCATGATTCATGATTCATGATTCAATTCATGATTCAATTCATGATTCATGATTTGATTCATGATTCATGATTCAATTCATGATTCATGATTCATGATTCAATTCATGATTTATGATTCATGATTCAATTCATGATTCATGATTCATGATTAAATTCATGATTGAATTCATGATTCATGATTCATGATTCAATTTATGATTCATGATTCATGATTCATGATTGAATTCATGATTCAATTCATGATTTATGATTGCTGAATTCAATTCATGATTCATGATTTATGATTTATGATTCAATTCATGATTCAATTCATGATTCATGATTCAATTCATGATTCATGATTCAATTCATGATTCATGATTCATGATTAAATTCATGATTCATGATTCGATTCATGAATCATGATTCATGATTCAATTCATGATTCATGAATCATGATTCAATTCATGATTCATGATTCATGATTCAATTCATGATTCAATTTATGATTCATATTTCATGATTCATAATTTAATTCATGATTCAATTTATGATTCATGATTCAATTCATGATTCATGATTCATGATTCAATTCATGATTCATGATTCAATTCATGATTCATGATTAAATTATGATTCATGATTCGATTCATGATTTATGATGCATGATTCAATTCATGATTCATGATTCATGATTCAATTCATGAATCATGATTCAATTCATGATTCATAATTCATGATTCATGATTCAATTCATGACTCATGATTCAATTCATGATTTGAATCCTGATTCAATTCATGATTCGAATCCTGATTCAATTCATGATTCATGATTCAATTCATGATTCATGATTCAATTCATGATTCATGATTCAATTCATGATTCATGATTCATGATTCATGATTTATGATTTGATTCATGATTCATGATTCAATTTATGATTCATGATTCATGATTCAATTCATGATTCATGATTCGTTTCATGATTCTTGATTCATAATTCATGATTCGATTCATGATTCATGATTCAATTCATGATTCATGATTCATGATTCATGATTCAATTCATGATTCATGATTCATGATTCATGATTCAATTCATAATTCATGATTAATGATTCATGATTCAATTCATGATTTATGATTCATGATTCATGATTCATGATTCATGATTCAATTCATGATTCATGATTCATGATTCAATTCATGAATCATGATTCATGATTTATGATTCGATTCATGATTCATGATTCATGATTCATGATTCAATTCATGATTCATGATTCATGATTCGATTCATGATTCATGATTCAATTCATGATTCACGATTCATGATTCATGATTCATGATTCAATTCATGATTCATGATTCAAGATTCATGATTCATGATTTATGATTCAATTCATGATTCATGATTCATGATTCATGATTCATGATTCAATTCATGATTCATGATTCAATTCATGATTCAATTCATGATTCATGATTCGATTCATGATTCTTGATTCATGATTCATGATTCGATTCATGATTCATGATTCATGATTCAATTCATGATTCATGATTCATGATTCATGATTCAATTCATAATTCATGATTCATGATTCATGATTCATGATTCAATTCATGATTCTTGATTCATGATTCATGATTCGATTCATGATTCATGATTCATGATTCAATTCATGATTCATGATTCATGATTCATGATTCAATTCATGATTCATGATTCATGATTCAATTCATAATTCATGATTAATGATTCATGATTCAATTCATGATTTATGATTCATGATTCATGATTCAATTCATGATTCATGATTCAATTCATGATTCATGATTTAATTTATAATTCATGATTCAATTCATGATTCAATTCATGAATCATGATTCATGATTCAATTCATGAATCATGATTCATGATTCAATTCATGATTCATGATTCATGGTTCAATTCATGATTCATGATTCATGATTCAATTCATGATTCATGATTCAATTCATGATTCAATTCATGATTCATGATTCATGATTCAATTTATGATTCATGATTCATGATTCATGATTCAATTCATGATTCAATTCATGATTCATGATTCAATTCGTGATTCATGATTCAATTCATGATTCATGATTCATGATTTAATTCATGATTCATGATTCATGATTCAATTCATGATTCATGATTCAATTCATGATTTATGAATCATGATTCATGATTCAATTCATGATTCATGATTCATGATTCGATTCATGATTCATGATTCAATTCATGATTCAATTTATGATTCATGATTCATGATTCATGATTAATGATTCAATTCATGATTCATGATTCAATTCATGATTCATAATTCATGATTCATGATTCAATTCATGACTCATGATTCAATTCATGATTTGAATCGTGATTCAATTCATGATTCATGATTCATGATTCATGATTCGATTCATGATTCATGATTCAATTTATGATTCATGATTCATGATTCAATTCATGATTCATGATTCGTTTCATGATTCTTGATTCATGATTCATGATTCGATTCATGATTCATGATTCATGATTCAATTCATGATTCATGATTCATGATTCATGATTCATGATTCATGATTCATGATTCAATTCATGATTCATGATTCATGATTCATGATTCATGATTCAATTCATAATTCATGATTAATGATTCATGATTCAATTCATGATTTATGATTCATGATTCATGATTCATGATTCATGATTCATGATTCAATTCATGATTCATGATTCAATTCATGATTCATGATTCATGATTTATGATTCGATTCATGATTCATGATTCATGATTCATGATTCAATTCATGATTTATGATTCAATTCATGATTCATGATTCATGATTCATGATTGAATTCATGATTCATGATTCATGATTGAATTCATGATTCATGATTCATGATTCATGAGTCAATTCATGATTCATGATTCAATTTATGATACATGATTCATGATTCATGATTCATGATTCGATTCATGATTCATGATTCATGATTCAATTTATTATTCATGATTCAATTCATGATTCATGATTCGTTTCATGATTCTTATTCATGATTCATGATTCGATTCATGATTCATGATTCATGATTCAATTCATGATTCATGATTCATGATTCATGATTCAATTCATGATTCATGATTCATGATTCATGATTCAATTCATAATTCATGATTAATGATTCATGATTCAATTCATGATTCATGATTCATGATTCATGAGTCAATTCATGATTCATGATTCATGATTCAATTTATGATTCATGATTCATGATTCATGATTCATGATTCGATTCATGATCCATGATTCAATTTATGATTCATGATTCAATTCATGATTCATGATTCGTTTTATGATTCTTGATTCATGATTCATGATTCGATTCATGATTCATGATTCATGATTCAATTCATGATTCATGATTCATGATTCATGATTCATGATTCAATTCATGATTCATGATTCATGATTCAATTCATAATTCATGATTAATGATTCATGATTCAATTCATGATTTATGATTCATGATTCATGATTCATAATTCAATTCATGATTCATGATTCAATTCATGATTCGAATCCTGATTCAATTCAAGATTCGAATCCTGATTCAATTCATGATTAATGATTCATGATTCAATTCATGATTCATGATTCATGATTCATGATTCAATTCATGATTCATGATTCATGATTCAATTCATGATTCATGATTCATGATTCATGATTCATGATTCATGATTCGATTCATGATTCATGATTCAATTTATGATTCATGATTCATGATTCAATTCATGATTCATGCTTCGTTTCATGATTCTTGATTCATGATTCATGATTCGTTTCATGATTCTTGATTCATGATTCAATTCATGATTTATGATTCATGATTCATGATTCATGATTCAATTCATGATTCATGATTCATGATTCATGATTCATGATTCAATTCATAATTCATGATTAATGATTCATGATTCATGATTCAATTCATAATTCATGATTAATGATTCATGATTCAATTCATGATTTATGATTCATGATTCATGATTCATGATTCATGATTCAATTCATGATTCATGATTCGATTCATGATTCATGATTCATGATTCATGATTCAATTCATGATTCAAGATTCATGATTCAATTCATGATTCATGATTTATGATTCGATTCATGATTCATGATTCATGATTCATGATTCAATTCATGATTCAAGATTCATGATTAAATTCATGATTCATGATTCGTTTCATGATTCTTGATTCATGATTCATGATTCGTTTCATGATTCTTGATTCATGATTCAATTCATGATTTATGATTCATGATTCATGATTCATGATTCAATTCATGATTCATGATTCATGATTCATGATTCATGATTCAATTCATAATTCATGATTAATGATTCATGATTCAATTCATGATTTATGATTCATGATTCATGATTCAATTCATGATTCATGATTCATGATTCAATTCATGAATCATGATTCATGATTTATGATTCGATTCATGATTCATGATTCATGATTCAATTCATGCTTTATGATTCAATTCATGATTCATGATTCATGATTCAATTCATGATTCATGATTGATGATTCAATTCATGATTCATGATTCATGATTCATGATTCATGATTCGATTCATGATTCATGATTCATGATTCAATTCATGATTCATGATTCGTTTCATGATTCTTGATTCATAATTCATGATTCGATTCATGATTCATGATTCAATTCATGATTCATGATTCATGATTCATGATTCATGATTCAATTCATGATTCATGATTCATGATTCATGATTCATGATTCAATTCATGATTCATGATTCATGATTCAATTCATAATTCATGATTAATGATTCATGATTCAATTCATGATTTATGATTCATGATTCATGATTCATGATTCATGATTCAATTCATGATTCATGATTCATGATTCAATTCATGATTCATGATTCATGATTTATGATTCGATTCATGATTCATGATTCATGATTCATGATTCAATTCATGATTTATGATTCAATTCATGATTCATGATTCATGATTCATGATTGAATTTATGATTCATGATTCATGATTAAATTCATGATTCATGATTCATGAGTCAATTCATGATTCATGATTAATGATTCAATTTATGATTCATGATTCATGATTCATGATTCATGATTCGATTCATGATTCATGATTCATGATTCAATTTATGATTCATGATTCAATTCATGATTCATGATTCATGATTCATGATTCAATTCATAATTCATGATTAATGATTCATGATTCAATTCATGATTCATGATTCATGATTCATAATTCAATTCATGATTCATGATTAATGATTCAATTCATGATTCATGATTCATGATTCATGATTCATGATTCAATTCATAATTCATGATTAATGATTCATGATTCAATTCATGATTTATGATTCATGATTCATGATTCATGATTCATGATTCAATTCATGATTCATGATTCATGATTCAATTCATGATTCATGATTCATGATTGAATTCATGATTCATGATTCATGATTCATGAGTCAATTCATGATTCATGATTCATGATTAAATTTATGATTCATGATTCATGATTCATGATTCGATTCATGATTCATGATTCATGATTCAATTTATGATTCATGATTCAATTCATGATTCATGATTCGTTTCATGATTCTTGATTCATGATTCATGATTCGATTCATGATTCATGATTTATGATTCAATTCATGATTCATGATTCATGATTCATGATTCAATTCATGATTCATGATTCATGATTCATGATTCAATTCATAATTCATGATTAATGATTCATGATTCAATTCATGATTCATGATTCATGATTCATGATTCAATTCATGATTCATGATTTATGATTGAATTCATGATTCATGAGTCATGATTCATGAGTCAATTCATGATTCATGATTCATGATTCAATTTATGATTCATGATTCATGATTCATGATTCATGATTCATGATTCATGATTCATGATTCATGATTCAATTCATGATTCATGATTCGTTTCATGATTCTTGATTCATGATTCATGATTCGATTCATGATTCATGATTCATGATTCAATTCATGATTCATGATTCATGATTCATGATTCAATTCATGATTCATGATTCATGATTCAATTCATAATTCATGATTAATGATTCATGATTCAATTCATGATTTATGATTCATGATTCATGATTCAATTCATGATTCATGATTCAATTCATGATTCATGATTCAATTCATGATTCATGATTCAATTCATGATTCATGATTTAATTTATAATTCATGATTCAATTCATGATTCAATTCATGAATCATGATTCATGATTCAATTCATGAATCATGATTCATGATTCAATTCATGATTCATGATTCATGGTTCAATTCATGATTCATGATTCATGATTCAATTCATGATTCATGATTCAATTCATGATTCAATTCATGATTCATGATTCATGATTCAATTTATGATTCATGATTCATGATTCATGATTCATGATTCAATTCATGATTCAATTCATGATTCATGATTCAATTCGTGATTCATGATTCAATTCATGATTCATGATTCATGATTTAATTCATGATTCATGATTCATGATTCAATTCATGATTCATGATTCATGATTCAATTCATGATTTATGAATCATGATTCATGATTCAATTCATGATTCATGATTCATGATTCGATTCATGATTCATGATTCAATTCATGATTCAATTTATGATTCATGATTCATGATTCATGATTAATGATTCAATTCATGATTCATGATTCAATTCATGATTCATAATTCATGATTCATGATTCAATTCATGACTCATGATTCAATTCATGATTTGAATCGTGATTCAATTCATGATTCATGATTCATGATTCATGATTCATGATTCGATTCATGATTCATGATTCAATTTATGATTCATGATTCATGATTTAATTCATGATTCATGATTCGTTTCATGATTCTTGATTCATGATTCATGATTCGATTCATGATTCATGATTCATGATTCAATTCATGATTCATGATTCATGATTCATGATTCATGATTCAATTCATGATTCATGATTCATGATTCATGATTCATGATTCAATTCATAATTCATGATTAATGATTCATGATTCAATTCATGATTTATGATTCATGATTCATGATTCATGATTCATGATTCATGATTCAATTCATGATTCATGATTCATGATTTATGATTCGATTCATGATTCATGATTCATGATTCATGATTCAATTCATGATTTATGATTCAATTCATGATTCATGATTCATGATTCATGATTGAATTCATGATTCATGATTCATGATTGAATTCATGATTCATGATTCATGATTCATGAGTCAATTCATGATTCATGATTCAATTTATGATTCATGATTCATGATTCATGATTCATGATTCGATTCATGATTCATGATTCATTATTCAATTTATGATTCATGATTCAATTCATGATTCATGATTCGTTTCATGATTCTTATTCATGATTCATGATTCGATTCATGATTCATGATTCATGATTCAATTCATGATTCATGATTCATGATTCATGATTCAATTCATGATTCATGATTCATGATTCATGATTCAATTCATAATTCATGATTAATGATTCATGATTCAATTCATGATTCATGATTCATGATTCATGAGTCAATTCATGATTCATGATTCATGATTCAATTTATGATTCATGATTCATGATTCATGATTCATGATTCGATTCATGATCCATGATTCAATTTATGATTCATGATTCAATTCATGATTCGTTTTATGATTCTTGATTCATGATTCATGATTCGATTCATGATTCATGATTCATGATTAAATTCATGATTCATGATTCATGATTCATGATTCAATTCATGATTCATGATTCATGATTCAATTCATAATTCATGATTAATGATTCATGATTCAATTCATGATTTATGATTCATGATTCATGATTCATAATTCAATTCATGATTCATGATTCAATTCATGATTCGAATCCTGATTCAATTCAAGATTCGAATCCTGATTCAATTCATGATTAATGATTCATGATTCAATTCATGATTCATGATTCATGATTCATGATTCAATTCGTGATTCATGATTCATGATTCAATTCATGATTCATGATTCATGATTCATGATTCATGATTCGATTCATGATTCATGATTCATGATTCAATTTATGATTCATGATTCATGATTCAATTCATGATTCATGCTTCGTTTCATGATTCTTGATTCATGATTCATGATTCGTTTCATGATTCTTGATTCATGATTCAATTCATGATTTATGATTCATGATTCATGATTCATGATTCAATTCATGATTCATGATTCATGATTCATGATTCATGATTCAATTCATAATTCATGATTAATGATTCATGATTCATGATTCAATTCATAATTCATGATTAATGATTCATGATTCAATTCATGATTTATGATTCATGATTCATGATTCATGATTCATGATTCAATTCATGATTCATGATTCATGATTCAATTCATGATTCATGATTTATGATTCGATTCTTGATTCATGATTCATGATTCATGATTCAATTCATGATTCAAGATTCATGATTCAATTCATGATTCATGATTTATGATTCGATTCATGATTCATGATTCATGATTCATGATTCAATTCATGATTCAAGATTCATGATTCAATTCATGATTCATGATTCGTTTCATGATTCTTGATTCATGATTCATGATTCGTTTCATGATTCTTGATTCATGATTCAATTCATGATTTATGATTCATGATTCATGATTCATGATTCAATTCATGATTCATGATTCATGATTCATGATTCATGATTCAATTCATAATTCATGATTAATGATTCATGATTCAATTCATGATTTATGATTCATGATTCATGATTCAATTCATGATTCATGATTCATGATTCAATTCATGAATCATGATTCATGATTCATGATTCAATTCATAATTCATGATTCATGATTCATGATTCATGATTCAATTCATGATTCTTGATTCATGATTCATGATTCGATTCATGATTCTAGATTCATGATTCAATTCATGATTCATGATTCGATTCATGATTCATGATTCAATTCATGATTCATGATTCATGATTCAATTCATGATTCAATTCATGATTCATGATTTGATTCATGATTCATGATTCAATTCATGATTCATGATTCAATTCATGATTCATGATTCATGATTCAATTCATGATTCATGATTCATGATTAAATTCATGATTGAATTCATGATTCATGATTCATGATTCAATTTATGATTCATGATTCATGATTGAATTCATGATTCAATTCATGATTTATGATTGCTGAATTCAATTCATGATTCATGATTTATGATTTATGATTCAATTCATGATTCAATTCATGATTCATGATTCAATTCATGATTCATGATTCATGATTAAATTCATGATTCATGATTCGATTCATGAATCATGATTCATGATTCAATTCATGATTCATGAATCATGATTCAATTCATGATTCATGATTCATGATTCAATTCATGATTCAATTTATGATTCATATTTCATGATTCATAATTTAATTCATGATTCAATTCATGATTCATGATTCATGATTCAATTCATGATTCATGATTCAATTCATGATTCATGATTAAATTATGATTCATGATTCGATTCATGATTCATGATGCATGATTCAATTCATGATTCATGATTCATGATTCAATTCATGATTCATGATTCAATTCATGATTCATAATTCATGATTCATGATTCAATTCATGACTCATGATTCAATTCATGATTTGAATCCTGATTCAATTCATGATTCGAATCCTGATTCAATTCATGATTCATGATTCAATTCATGATTCATGATTCAATTCATGATTCATGATTCATGATTCAATTCATGATTCATGATTCATGATTCATGATTTATGATTCGATTCATGATTCATGATTCAATTTATGATTCATGATTCATGATTCAATTCATGATTCATGATTCGTTTCATGATTCTTGATTCATAATTCATGATTCGATTCATGATTCATGATTCAATTCATGATTCATGATTCATGATTCATGATTCAATTCATGATTCATGATTCATGATTCATGATTCAATTCATAATTCATGATTAATGATTCATGATTCAATTCATGATTTATGATTCATGATTCATGATTCATGATTCATGATTCAATTCATGATTCATGATTCATGATTTATGATTCGATTCATGATTCATGATTCATGATTCATGATTCAATTCATGATTTATGATTCAATTCATGATTCATGATTCATGATTCATGATTGAATTCATGATTCATGATTAAATTCATGATTCATGATTCATGAGTCAATTCATAATTCATGATTAATGATTCAATTTATGATTCATGATTCATGATTCATGATTCATGATTCGATTCATGATTCATGATTCATGATTCAATTTATGATTCATGATTCAATTCATGATTCATGATTCATGATTCATGATTCAATTCATAATTCATGATTAATGATTCATGATTCAATTCATGATTCATGATTCATGATTCATAATTCAATTCATGATTCATGATTAATGATTCAATTCATGATTCATGATTCATGATTCATGATTCATGATTCAATTCATAATTCATGATTAATGATTCATGATTCAATTCATGATTTATGATTCATGATTCATGATTCATGATTCATGATTCAATTCATGATTCATGATTCATGATTCAATTCATGATTCATGATTCATGATTGAATTCATGATTCATGATTCATGATTCATGAGTCAATTCATGATTCATGATTCATGATTAAATTTATGATTCATGATTCATGATTCATGATTCATGATTCGATTCATGATTCATGATTCATGATTCAATTTATGATTCATGATTCAATTCATGATTCATGATTCGTTTCATGATTCTTGATTCATGATTCATGATTCGATTCATGATTCATGATTTATGATTCAATTCATGATTCATGATTCATGATTCATGATTCAATTCATGATTCATGATTCATGATTCATGATTCAATTCATAATTCATGATTAATGATTCATGATTCAATTCATGATTCATGACTCATGATTCATGATTCAATTCATGATTCATGATTTATGATTGAATTCATGATTCATGAGTCATGATTCATGAGTCAATTCATGATTCATGATTCATGATTCAATTTATGATTCATGATTCATGATTCATGATTCATGATTCATGATTCATGATTCAATTTATGATTCATGATTCAATTCATGATTCATGATTCGTTTCATGATTCTTGATTCATGATTCATGATTCGATTCATGATTCATGATTCATGATTCAATTCATGATTCATGATTCATGATTCATGATTCAATTCATGATTCATGATTCATGATTCAATTCATAATTCATGATTAATGATTCATGATTCAATTCATGATTTATGATTCATGATTCATGATTCAATTCATGATTCATGATTCAATTCATGATTCATGATTTAATTTATAATTCATGATTCAATTCATGATTCAATTCATGAATCATGATTCATGATTCAATTCATGAATCATGATTCATGATTCAATTCATGATTCATGATTCATGGTTCAATTCATGATTCATGATTCATGATTCAATTCATGATTCATGATTCAATTCATGATTCAATTCATGATTCATGATTCATGATTCAATTTATGATTCATGATTCATGATTCATGATTCATGATTCAATTCATGATTCAATTCATGATTCATGATTCAATTCGTGATTCATGATTCAATTCATGATTCATGATTCATGATTTAATTCATGATTCATGATTCATGATTCAATTCATGATTCATGATTCATGATTCAATTCATGATTTATGAATCATGATTCATGATTCAATTCATGATTCATGATTCATGATTCGATTCATGATTCATGATTCAATTCATGATTCAATTTATGATTCATGATTCATGATTCATGATTAATGATTCAATTCATGATTCATGATTCAATTCATGATTCATAATTCATGATTCATGATTCAATTCATGACTCATGATTCAATTCATGATTTGAATCGTGATTCAATTCATGATTCATGATTCATGATTCATGATTCGATTCATGATTCATGATTCAATTTATGATTCATGATTCATGATTCAATTCATGATTCATGATTCGTTTCATGATTCTTGATTCATGATTCATGATTCGATTCATGATTCATGATTCATGATTCAATTCATGATTCATGATTCATGATTCATGATTCATGATTCAATTCATGATTCATGATTCATGATTCATGATTCATGATTCAATTCATAATTCATGATTAATGATTCATGATTCAATTCATGATTTATGATTCATGATTCATGATTCATGATTCATGATTCAATTCATGATTCATGATTCAATTCATGATTCATGATTCATGATTTATGATTCGATTCATGATTCATGATTCATGATTCATGATTCAATTCATGATTTATGATTCAATTCATGATTCATGATTCATGATTCATGATTGAATTCATGATTCATGATTCATGATTGAATTCATGATTCATGATTCATGATTCATGAGTCAATTCATGATTCATGATTCAATTTATGATTCATGATTCATGATTCATGATTCATGATTCGATTCATGATTCATGATTCATGATTCAATTTATTATTCATGATTCAATTCATGATTCATGATTCGTTTCATGATTCTTATTCATGATTCATGATTCGATTCATGATTCATGATTCATGATTCAATTCATGATTCATGATTCATGATTCATGATTCAATTCATGATTCATGATTCATGATTCATGATTCAATTCATAATTCATGATTAATGATTCATGATTCAATTCATGATTCATGATTCATGATTCATGAGTCAATTCATGATTCATGATTCATGATTCAATTTATGATTCATGATTCATGATTCATGATTCATGATTCGATTCATGATCCATGATTCAATTTATGATTCATGATTCAATTCATGATTCATGATTCGTTTTATGATTCTTGATTCATGATTCATGATTCGATTCATGATTCATGATTCATGATTCAATTCATGATTCATGATTCATGATTCATGATTCATGATTCAATTCATGATTCATGATTCATGATTCAATTCATAATTCATGATTAATGATTCATGATTCAATTCATGATTTATGATTCATGATTCATGATTCATAATTCAATTCATGATTCATGATTCAATTCATGATTCGAATCCTGATTCAATTCAAGATTCGAATCCTGATTCAATTCATGATTAATGATTCATGATTCAATTCATGATTCATGATTCATGATTCATGATTCAATTCATGATTCATGATTCATGATTCAATTCATGATTCATGATTCATGATTCATGATTCATGATTCATGATTCGATTCATGATTCATGATTCATGATTCAATTTATGATTCATGATTCATGATTCAATTCATGATTCATGCTTCGTTTCATGATTCTTGATTCATGATTCATGATTCGTTTCATGATTCTTGATTCATGATTCAATTCATGATTTATGATTCATGATTCATGATTCAATTCATGATTCATGATTCATGATTCATGATTCATGATTCAATTCATAATTCATGATTAATGATTCATGATTCATGATTCAATTCATAATTCATGATTAATGATTCATGATTCAATTCATGATTTATGATTCATGATTCATGATTCATGATTCATGATTCAATTCATGATTCATGATTCATGATTCGATTCATGATTCATGATTCATGATTCATGATTCAATTCATGATTCAAGATTCATGATTCAATTCATGATTCATGATTTATGATTCGATTCATGATTCATGATTCATGATTCATGATTCAATTCATGATTCAAGATTCATGATTAAATTCATGATTCATGATTCGTTTCATGATTCTTGATTCATGATTCATGATTCGTTTCATGATTCTTGATTCATGATTCAATTCATGATTTATGATTCATGATTCATGATTCATGATTCAATTCATGATTCATGATTCATGATTCATGATTCATGATTCAATTCATAATTCATGATTAATGATTCATGATTCAATTCATGATTTATGATTCATGATTCATGATTCAATTCATGATTCATGATTCATGATTCAATTCATGAATCATGATTCATGATTTATGATTCGATTCATGATTCATGATTCATGATTCAATTCATGCTTTATGATTCAATTCATGATTCATGATTCATGATTCAATTCATGATTCATGATTGATGATTCAATTCATGATTCATGATTCATGATTCATGATTCATGATTCGATTCATGATTCATGATTCATGATTCAATTCATGATTCATGATTCGTTTCATGATTCTTGATTCATAATTCATGATTCGATTCATGATTCATGATTCAATTCATGATTCATGATTCATGATTCATGATTCATGATTCAATTCATGATTCATGATTCATGATTCATGATTCAATTCATAATTCATGATTAATGATTCATGATTCAATTCATGATTTATGATTCATGATTCATGATTCATGATTCATGATTCAATTCATGATTCATGATTCATGATTCAATTCATGATTCATGATTCATGATTTATGATTCGATTCATGATTCATGATTCATGATTCATGATTCAATTCATGATTTATGATTCAATTCATGATTCATGATTCATGATTCATGATTGAATTCATGATTCATGATTCATGATTAAATTCATGATTCATGATTCATGAGTCAATTCATGATTCATGATTAATGATTCAATTTATGATTCATGATTCATGATTCATGATTCATGATTCGATTCATGATTCATGATTCATGATTCAATTTATGATTCATGATTCAATTCATGATTCATGATTCATGATTCATGATTCAATTCATAATTCATGATTAATGATTCATGATTCAATTCATGATTCATGATTCATGATTCATAATTCAATTCATGATTCATGATTAATGATTCAATTCATGATTCATGATTCATGATTCATGATTCATGATTCAATTCATAATTCATGATTAATGATTCATGATTCAATTCATGATTTATGATTCATGATTCATGATTCATGATTCATGATTCAATTCATGATTCATGATTCATGATTCAATTCATGATTCATGATTCATGATTGAATTCATGATTCATGATTCATGATTCATGAGTCAATTCATGATTCATGATTCATGATTAAATTTATGATTCATGATTCATGATTCATGATTCGATTCATGATTCATGATTCATGATTCAATTTATGATTCATGATTCAATTCATGATTCATGATTCGTTTCATGATTCTTGATTCATGATTCATGATTCGATTCATGATTCATGATTTATGATTCAATTCATGATTCATGATTCATGATTCATGATTCAATTCATAATTCATGATTAATGATTCATGATTCAATTCATGATTCATGATTCATGATTCAATTCATGATTCATGATTTATGATTGAATTCATGATTCATGAGTCATGATTCATGAGTCAATTCATGATTCATGATTCATGATTCAATTTATGATTCATGATTCATGATTCATGATTCATGATTCATGATTCATGATTCAATTCATGATTCATGATTCGTTTCATGATTCTTGATTCATGATTCATGATTCGATTCATGATTCATGATTCATGATTCAATTCATGATTCATGATTCATGATTCATGATTCAATTCATGATTCATGATTCATGATTCAATTCATAATTCATGATTAATGATTCATGATTCAATTCATGATTTATGATTCATGATTCATGATTCAATTCATGATTCATGATTCAATTCATGATTCATGATTTAATTTATAATTCATGATTCAATTCATGATTCAATTCATGAATCATGATTCATGATTCAATTCATGAATCATGATTCATGATTCAATTCATGATTCATGATTCATGGTTCAATTCATGATTCATGATTCATGATTCAATTCATGATTCATGATTCAATTCATGATTCAATTCATGATTCATGATTCATGATTCAATTTATGATTCATGATTCATGATTCATGATTCATGATTCAATTCATGATTCAATTCATGATTCATGATTCAATTCGTGATTCATGATTCAATTCATGATTCATGATTCATGATTTAATTCATGATTCATGATTCATGATTCAATTCATGATTCATGATTCATGATTCAATTCATGATTTATGAATCATGATTCATGATTCAATTCATGATTCATGATTCATGATTCGATTCATGATTCATGATTCAATTCATGATTCAATTTATGATTCATGATTTATGATTCATGATTAATGATTCAATTCATGATTCATGATTCAATTCATGATTCATAATTCATGATTCATGATTCAATTCATGACTCATGATTCAATTCATGATTTGAATCGTGATTCAATTCATGATTCATGATTCATGATTCATGATTCATGATTCGATTCATGATTCATGATTCAATTTATGATTCATGATTCATGATTTAATTCATGATTCATGATTCGTTTCATGATTCTTGATTCATGATTCATGATTCGATTCATGATTCATGATTCATGATTCAATTCATGATTCATGATTCATGATTCATGATTCATGATTCAATTCATGATTCATGATTCATGATTCATGATTCATGATTCAATTCATAATTCATGATTAATGATTCATGATTCAATTCATGATTTATGATTCATGATTCATGATTCATGATTCATGATTCATGATTCAATTCATGATTCATGATTCAATTCATGATTCATGATTCATGATTTATGATTCGATTCATGATTCATGATTCATGATTCATGATTCAATTCATGATTTATGATTCAATTCATGATTCATGATTCATGATTCATGATTGAATTCATGATTCATGATTCATGATTGAATTCATGATTCATGATTCATGATTCATGAGTCAATTCATGATTCATGATTCAATTTATGATTCATGATTCATGATTCATGATTCATGATTCGATTCATGATTCATGATTCATGATTCAATTTATGATTCATGATTCAATTCATGATTCATGATTCGTTTCATGATTCTTATTCATGATTCATGATTCGATTCATGATTCATGATTCATGATTCAATTCATGATTCATGATTCATGATTCATGATTCAATTCATGATTCATGATTCATGATTCATGATTCAATTCATAATTCATGATTAATGATTCATGATTCAATTCATGATTCATGATTCATGATTCATGAGTCAATTCATGATTCATGATTCATGATTCAATTTATGATTCATGATTCATGATTCATGATTCATGATTCGATTCATGATCCATGATTCAATTTATGATTCATGATTCAATTCATGATTCATGATTCGTTTTATGATTCTTGATTCATGATTCATGATTCGATTCATGATTCATGATTCATGATTCAATTCATGATTCATGATTCATGATTCATGATTCAATTCATGATTCATGATATATGATTCAATTCATAATTCATGATTAATGATTCATGATTCAATTCATGATTTATGATTCATGATTCATGATTCATAATTCAATTTATGATTCATGATTCAATTCATGATTCATGATTCGTTTTATGATTCTTGATTCATGATTCATGATTCGATTCATGATTCATGATTCATGATTCAATTCATGATTCATGATTCATGATTCATGATTCAATTCATGATTCATGATTCATGATTCAATTCATAATTCATGATTAATGATTCATGATTCAATTCATGATTCATGATTCATGATTCATGATTCAATTCATGATTCATGATTCATGATTCAATTCATGATTCATGATTCATGATTCATGATTCATGATTCGATTCATGATTCATGATTCATGATTCAATTTATGATTCATGATTCATGATTCAATTCATGATTCATGCTTCGTTTCATGATTCTTGATTCATGATTCATGATTCGTTTCATGATTCTTGATTCATGATTCAATTCATGATTTATGATTCATGATTCATGATTCATGATTCAATTCATGATTCATGATTCATGATTCATGATTCATGATTCAATTCATAATTCATGATTAATGATTCATGATTCATGATTCAATTCATAATTCATGATTAATGATTCATGATTCAATTCATGATTTATGATTCATGATTCATGATTCATGATTCATGATTCAATTCATGATTCATGATTCATGATTCAATTCATGATTCATGATTTATGATTCGATTCTTGATTCATGATTCATGATTCATGATTCAATTCATGATTCAAGATTCATGATTCAATTCATGATTCATGATTTATGATTCGATTCATGATTCATGATTCATGATTCATGATTCAATTCATGATTCAAGATTCATGATTCAATTCATGATTCATGATTCGTTTCATGATTCTTGATTCATGATTCATGATTCGTTTCATGATTCTTGATTCATGATTCAATTCATGATTTATGATTCATGATTCATGATTCATGATTCAATTCATGATTCATGATTCATGATTCATGATTCATGATTCAATTCATAATTCATGATTAATGATTCATGATTCAATTCATGATTTATGATTCATGATTCATGATTCAATTCATGATTCATGATTCATGATTCAATTCATGAATCATGATTCATGATTAATAATTCATGATTCAATTCATGATTCATGATTCAATTCATGATTCAATTCATGATTCATGATTCGATTCATCATTCTTGATTCATGATTCATGATTCGATTCATGATTCATGATTCATGATTCAATTCATGATTCATGATTCATGATTCATGATTCATGATTCAATTCATAATTCATGATTCATGATTCATGATTCATGATTCAATTCATGATTCTTGATTCATGATTCATGATTCGATTCATGATTCTAGATTCATGATTCAATTCATGATTCATGATTCGATTCATGATTCATGATTCAATTCATGATTCATGATTCAATTCATGATTCATGATTCGATTCATGATTCATGATTCAATTCATGATTCATGATTCATGATTGAATTCATGATTCATGATTCATGATTGAATTCATGATTCATGATTCATGATTAAATTCATGATTGAATTCATGATTCATGATTCATGATTCAATTTATGATTCATGATTCATGATTCATGAATCATGATTGAATTCATGATTCAATTCATGATTTATGATTGCTGAATTCAATTCATGATTCATGATTTATGATTTATGATTCAATTCATGATTCATGATTCAATTCATGATTCAAGATTCATGATTCAATTCATGATTCATGATTTATGATTCGATTCATGATTCATGATTCATGATTCATGATTCAATTCATGATTCAAGATTCATGATTCAATTCATGATTCATGATTCGTTTCATGATTCTTGATTCATGATTCATGATTCGTTTCATGATTCTTGATTCATGATTCAATTCATGATTTATGATTCATGATTCATGATTCATGATTCAATTCATGATTCATGATTCATGATTCATGATTCATGATTCAATTCATAATTCATGATTCATGATTCAATTCATGATTTATGATTCATGATTCATGATTCAATTCATGATTCATGATTCATGATTCAATTCATGAATCATGATTCATGATTTATGATTCGATTCATGATTCATGATTCATGATTCAATTCATGCTTTATGATTCAATTCATGATTCATGATTCATGATTCAATTCATGATTCATGATTGATGATTCAATTCATGATTCATGATTCATGATTCATGATTCGATTCATGATTCATGATTCATGATTCAATTCATGATTCAAGATTCATGATTCATGATTTATGATTCAATTCATGATTCATGATTCATGATTCGATTCATGATTCATGATTCATGATTCAATTCATGATTCATGATTCAAGATTCATGATTCATGATTTATGATTCAATTCATGATTCATGATTCATGATTAATGATTCATGATTCAATTCATGATTCATGATTCAATTCATGATTCAATTCATGATTCATGATTCGATTCATCATTCTTGATTCATGATTCATGATTCGATTCATGATTCATGATTCATGATTCAATTCATGATTCATGATTCATGATTCATGATTCATGATTCAATTCATAATTCATGATTCATGATTCATGATTCATGATTCAATTCATGATTCTTGATTCATGATTCATGATTCGATTCATGATTCTAGATTCATGATTCAATTCATGATTCATGATTCGATTCATGATTCATGATTCAATTCATGATTCATGATTCAATTCATGATTCATGATTCGATTCATGATTCATGATTCAATTCATGATTCATGATTCATGATTGAATTCATGATTCATGATTCATGATTGAATTCATGATTCATGATTCATGATTAAATTCATGATTGAATTCATGATTCATGATTCATGATTCAATTTATGATTCATGATTCATGATTCATGATTCATGATTGAATTCATGATTCAATTCATGATTTATGATTGCTGAATTCAATTCATGATTCATGATTTATGATTTATGATTCAATTCATGATTCATGATTCAATTCATGATTCATGATTCAATTCATGATTCATGATTCAATTCATGATTCATGATTCGATTCATGAATCATGATTCATGATTCAATTCATGATTCATTAATCATGATTCAATTCATGATTCATGATTCAATTCATGATTCAATTTATGATTCATGATTCATGATTCATAATTTAATTCATGATTCAATTTATGATTCATGATTCAATTCATGATTCAATTCATGATTCATGATTCAATTCATGATTCATGATTCAATTCATGATTCATGATTAAATTATGATTCATGATTCGATTCATGATTCATGATGCATGATTCAATTCATGATTCATGATTCATGATTCATGATTCAATTCATGATTCATGATTCAATTCATGATTCATAATTCATGATTCATGATTCAATTCATGACTCATGATTCAATTCATGATTTGAATCCTGATTCAATTCATGATTCGAATCCTGATTCAATTCATGATTCATGATTCAATTCATGATTCATAATTCATGATTCATGATTCATGATTCATGATTCATGATTCATGATTCAATTCATGATTCATGATTCATGATTCATGATTCATGATTCGATTCATGATTCATGATTCAATTTATGATTCATGATTCATGATTCAATTCATGATTCATGATTCGTTTTATGATTCTTGATTCATGATTCATGATTCGATTCATGATTCATGATTCATGATTCAATTCATGATTCATGATTCATGATTCATGATTCATGATTCAATTCATGATTCATGATTCATGATTCAATTCATAATTCATGATTAATGATTCATGATTCAATTCATGATTTATGATTCATGATTCATGATTCAATTCATGATTCGAATCCTGATTCAATTCAAGATTCGAATCCTGATTCAATTCATGATTAATGATTCATGATTCAATTCATGATTCATGATTCATGATTCATGATTCAATTCATGATTCATGATTCATGATTCAATTCATGATTCATGATTCATGATTCATGATTCATGATTCGATTCATGATTCATGATTCATGATTCAATTTATGATTCATGATTCATGATTCAATTCATGATTCATGCTTCGTTTCATGATTCTTGATTCATGATTCATGATTCGTTTCATGATTCTTGATTCATGATTCAATTCATGATTTATGATTCATGATTCATGATTCATGATTCAATTCATGATTCATGATTCATGATTCATGATTCATGATTCAATTCATAATTCATGATTAATGATTCATGATTCATGATTCAATTCATAATTCATGATTAATGATTCATGATTCAATTCATGATTTATGATTCATGATTCATGATTCATGATTCATGATTCAATTCATGATTCATGATTCATGATTCAATTCATGATTCATGATTTATGATTCGATTCATGATTCATGATTCATGATTCATGATTCATGATTCATGATTCAATTCATGATTCAAGATTCATGATTCAATTCATGATTCATGATTTATGATTCGATTCATGATTCATGATTCATGATTCATGATTCAATTCATGATTCAAGATTCATGATTCAATTCATGATTCATGATTCATGATTCAATTCATGATTCATGATTCATGATTCATGATTCATGATTCATGATTCGATTCATGATTCATGATTCATGATTCATGATTCATGATTCATGATTCATGATTCAATTCATGATTCATGATTCATGATTCATGATTCATGATTCATGATTCGATTCATGATTCATGATTCAATTTATGATTCATGATTCATGATTCAATTCATGATTCATGATTCGTTTCATGATTCTTGATTCATGATTCATGATTCGATTCATGATTCATGATTCATGAATCAATTCATGATTCATGATTCATGATTCATGATTCATGATTCATGATTCATGATTCAATTCATGATTCATGATTCATGATTCATGATTCATGATTCATGATTCGATTCATGATTCATGATTCAATTTATGATTCATGATTCATGATTCAATTCATGATTCATGATTCGTTTCATGATTCTTGATTCATGATTCATGATTCGATTCATGATTCATGATTCATGAATCAATTCATGATTCATGATTCATGATTCATGATTCAATTCATGATTCATGATTCGATTCATGAATCATGATTCATGATTCAATTCATGATTCATTAATCATGATTCAATTCATGATTCATGATTCAATTCATGATTCAATTTATGATTCATGATTCATGATTCATAATTTAATTCATGATTCAATTTATGATTCATGATTCAATTCATGATTCAATTCATGATTCATGATTCAATTCATGATTCATGATTCAATTCATGATTCATGATTAAATTATGATTCATGATTCGATTCATGATTCATGATGCATGATTCAATTCATGATTCATGATTCATGATTCATGATTCAATTCATGATTCATGATTCAATTCATGATTCATAATTCATGATTCATGATTCAATTCATGACTCATGATTCAATTCATGATTTGAATCCTGATTCAATTCATGATTCGAATCCTGATTCAATTCATGATTCATGATTCAATTCATGATTCATAATTCATGATTCATGATTCATGATTCATGATTCATGATTCATGATTCAATTCATGATTCATGATTCATGATTCATGATTCATGATTCGATTCATGATTCATGATTCAATTTATGATTCATGATTCATGATTCAATTCATGATTCATGATTCGTTTTATGATTCTTGATTCATGATTCATGATTCGATTCATGATTCATGATTCATGATTCAATTCATGATTCATGATTCATGATTCATGATTCATGATTCAATTCATGATTCATGATTCATGATTCAATTCATAATTCATGATTAATGATTCATGATTCAATTCATGATTTATGATTCATGATTCATGATTCAATTCATGATTCGAATCCTGATTCAATTCAAGATTCGAATCCTGATTCAATTCATGATTAATGATTCATGATTCAATTCATGATTCATGATTCATGATTCATGATTCAATTCATGATTCATGATTCATGATTCAATTCATGATTCATGATTCATGATTCATGATTCATGATTCGATTCATGATTCATGATTCATGATTCAATTTATGATTCATGATTCATGATTCAATTCATGATTCATGCTTCATTTCATGATTCTTGATTCATGATTCATGATTCGTTTCATGATTCTTGATTCATGATTCAATTCATGATTTATGATTCATGATTCATGATTCATGATTCAATTCATGATTCATGATTCATGATTCATGATTCATGATTCAATTCATAATTCATGATTAATGATTCATGATTCATGATTCAATTCATAATTCATGATTAATGATTCATGATTCAATTCATGATTTATGATTCATGATTCATGATTCATGATTCATGATTCAATTCATGATTCATGATTCATGATTCAATTCATGATTCATGATTTATGATTCGATTCATGATTCATGATTCATGATTCATGATTCAATTCATGATTCAAGATTCATGATTCAATTCATGATTCATGATTTATGATTCGATTCATGATTCATGATTCATGATTCATGATTCAATTCATGATTCAAGATTCATGATTCAATTCATGATTCATGATTCATGATTCAATTCATGATTCATGATTCATGATTCATGATTCATGATTCATGATTCGATTCATGATTCATGATTCATGATTCATGATTCATGATTCATGATTCATGATTCAATTCATGATTCATGATTCATGATTCATGATTCATGATTCGATTCATGATTCATGATTCAATTTATGATTCATGATTCATGATTCAATTCATGATTCATGATTCGTTTCATGATTCTTGATTCATGATTCATGATTCGATTCATGATTCATGATTCATGAATCAATTCATGATTCATGATTCATGATTCATGATTCATGATTCATGATTCATGATTCAATTCATGATTCATGATTCATGATTCATGATTCATGATTCATGATTCGATTCATGATTCATGATTCAATTTATGATTCATGATTCATGATTCAATTCATGATTCATGATTCGTTTCATGATTCTTGATTCATGATTCATGATTCGATTCATGATTCATGATTCATGAATCAATTCATGATTCATGATTCATGATTCATGATTCAATTCATGATTCATGATTCATGATTCATGATTCATGATTCAATTCATAATTCATGATTAATGATTCATGATTCAATTCATGATTTATGATTCATGATTCATGATTTATGATTCATGATTCAATTCATGATTCATGATTCATGATTCAATTTATGATTCATGATTCATGATTTATGATTCGATTCATGATTCATGATTCATGATTCATGATTCAATTCATGATTTATGATTCAATTCATGATTCATGATTCATGATTCAATTCATGATTCATGATTCATGATTCAATTCATGATTCATGATTCATGATTTATGATTCGATTCATGATTCATGATTCATGATTTATGATTCAATTCATGATTTATGATTCAATTCATGATTCATGATTCATGATTCAATTCATGATTCATGATTCATGATTCAATTCATGATTCATGATTCATGATTGTATTCATGATTCATGATTCATGAGTCAATTCATGATTCATGATTCATGATTCAATTTATGATTCATGATTCATGATTCATGATTCATGATTCGATTCATGATTCATGATTCATGATTCAATTTATGATTCATGATTCAATTCATGATTCATGATTCATGATTCATGTTTCATGATTCAATTCATGATTCATGATTCATGATTCAATTCATAATTCATGATTAATGATTCATGATTCAATTCATGATTCATGATTCATGATTCATAATTCAATTCATGAATCATGATTCATGATTGAATTCATGATTCATGATTCATGATTCATGAGTCAATTCATGATTCATGATTCATGATTCAATTTATGATTCATGATTCATGATTCATGATTCATGATTCGATTCATGATTCATGATTCATGATTCAATTTATGATTCATGATTCAATTCATGATTCGTTTCATGATTCTTGATTCATGATTCGATTCATGATTCATGATTCATGATTCAATTCATGATTCATGATTCATGATTGTATTTATGATTCATGATTCATGAGTCAATTCATGATTCATGATTCATGATTCAATTTATGATTCATGATTCATGATTCATGATTCATGATTCGATTCATGATTCATGATTCATGATTCAATTTATGATTTATGATTCAATTCATGATTCATGATTCATGATTCATGATTCATGATTCAATTCATGATTCATGATTCATGATTCAATTCATAATTCATGATTAATGATTCATGATTCAATTCATGATTCATGATTCATGATTCATAATTCAATTCATGATTCATGATTCATGATTGAATTCATGATTCATGATTCATGAGTCAATTCATGATTCATGATTCATGATTCAATTTATGATTCATGATTCATGATTCGATTCATGATTCATGATTCATGATTCAATTTATGATTCATGATTCAATTCATGATTCGTTTCATGATTCTTGATTCATGATTCATGATTCGATTCATGATTCATGATTCATGATTCAATTCATGATTCATGATTCATGATACATGATTCAATTCATGATTCATGATTCATGATTCAATTCATAATTCATGATTAATGATTCATGATTCAATTCATGATTTATGATTCATGATTCATGATTAAATTCATGATTCGAATCCTGATTCAATTTAAGATTCGAATCCTGATTCAATTCATGATTAATGATTCATGATTCAATTCATGATTCATGATTCATGATTCATGATTCAATTCATGATTCATGATTCATGATTCAATTCATGATTCATGATTCATGATTCAATTTATGATTCATGATTCATGATTCAATTCATGATTCATGATTCGTTTCATGATTCTTGATTCATGATTCATGATTCGTTTCATGATTCTTGATTCATGATTCAATTCATGATTTATGATTCATGATTCATGATTCATGATTCAATTCATGATTCATGATTCATGATTCATGATTCAATTCATAATTCAGGATTCATGATTCATGATTTATGATTCAATTCATGATTCATGATTCAATTCATGATTCAATTCATGATTCATGATTCAATTTATGATTCATGATTCATGATTCAATTCATGATTCATGATTCGTTTCATGATTCTTGATTCATGATTCATGATTCGTTCCATGATTCATGATTCATGATTCAATTCATGATTCATGATTCATGATTCATGATTCATGATTCAATTCATGATTCATGATTCATGATTCATGATTCAATTCATAATTCATGATTAATGATTCATGATTCAATTCATGATTCATGATTCATGATTCATGAGTCAATTCATGATTCATGATTCATGATTCAATTTATGATTCATGATTCATGATTCATGATTCATGATTCGAATTATGATCCATGATTCAATTTATGATTCATGATTCAATTCATGATTCATGATTCGTTTTATGATTCTTGATTCATGATTCATGATTCGATTCATGATTCATGATTCATGATTCAAATCATGATTCATGATTCATGATTCATGATTCATGATTCAATTCATGATTCATGATTCATGATTCAATTCATAATTCATGATTAATGATTCATGATTCAATTCATGATTTATGATTCATGATTCATGATTCATAATTCAATTCATGATTCATGATTCAATTCATGATTCGAATCCTGATTCAATTCAAGATTCGAATCCTGATTCAATTCATGATTAATGATTCATGATTCAATTCATGATTCATGATTCATGATTCATGATTCATGATTCGATTCATGATTCATGATTCATGATTCAATTTATGATTCATGATTCATGATTCAATTCATGATTCATGCTTCGTTTAATGATTCTTGATTCATGATTCATGATTCGTTTCATGATTCTTGATTCATGATTCAATTCATGATTTATGATTCATGATTCATGATTCATGATTCAATTCATGATTCATGATTCATGATTCATGATTCATGATTCAATTCATAATTCATGATTAATGATTCATGATTCATGATTCAATTCATAATTCATGATTAATGATTCATGATTCAATTCATGATTTATGATTCATGATTCATGATTCATGATTCATGATTCAATTCATGATTCATGATTCATGATTCAATTCATGATTCATGATTTATGATTCGATTCATGATTCATGATTCATGATTCATGATTCAATTCATGATTCAAGATTCATGATTCAATTCATGATTCATGATTTATGATTCGATTCAAGATTCATGATTCATGATTCATGATTCAATTCATGATTCAAGATTCATGATTCAATTCATGATTCATGATTCGTTTCATGATTCTTGATTCATGATTCATGATTCGTTTCATGATTCTTGATTCATGATTCAATTCATGATTTATGATTCATGATTCATGATTCATGATTCAATTCATGATTCATGATTCATGATTCATGATTCAATTCATAATTCATGATTAATGATTCATGATTCAATTCATGATTTATGATTCATGATTCATGATTCATGATTCAATTCATGATTCATGATTCATGATTCAATTCATGAATCATGATTCATGATTTATGATTCGATTCATGATTCATGATTCATGATTCAATTCATGCTTTATGATTCAATTCATGATTCATGATTCATGATTCAATTCATGATTCATGATTGATGATTCAATTCATGATTCATGATTCATGATTCATGATTCATGATTCGATTCATGATTCATGATTCATGATTCAATTCATGATTCAAGATTCATGATTCATGATTTATGATTCAATTCATGATTCATGATTCATGATTCGATTCATGATTCATGATTCATGATTCAATTCATGATTCATGATTCAAGATTCATGATTCATGATTTATGATTCAATTCATGATTCATGATTCATGATTCGATTCATGATTCATGATTCATGATTCAATTCATGATTCATGATTCAAGATTCATGATTCATGATTTATGATTCAATTCATGATTCATGATTCATGATTAATGATTCATGATTCAATTCATGATTCATGATTCAATTCATGATTCAATTCATGATTCATGATTCGATTCATGATTCTTGATTCATGATTCATGATTCGATTCATGATTCATGATTCATGATTCAATTCATGATTCATGATTCATGATTCATGATTCAATTCATAATTCATGATTCATGATTCATGATTCATGATTCAATTCATGATTCTTGATTCATGATTCATGATTCGATTCATGATTCTAGATTCATGATTCAATTCATGATTCATGATTCGATTCATGATTCATGATTCAATTCATGATTCATGATTCAATTCATGATTCATGATTCGATTCATGATTCATGATTCAATTCATGATTCATGATTCATGATTGAATTCATGATTCATGATTCATGATTGAATTCATGATTCATGATTCATGATTAAATTCATGATTGAATTCATGATTCATGATTCATGATTCAATTTATGATTCATGATTCATGATTCATGATTCATGATTGAATTCATGATTCAATTCATGATTTATGATTGCTGAATTCAATTCATGATTCATGATTTATGATTTATGATTCAATTCATGATTCATGATTCAATTCATGATTCATGATTCAATTCATGATTCATGATTCAATTCATGATTCATGATTTAATTCATGATTCATGATTCGATTCATGAATCATGATTCATGATTCAATTCATGATTCATTAATCATGATTCAATTCATGATTCATGATTCAATTCATGATTCAATTTATGATTCATGATTCATAATTTAATTCATCATTCAATTTATGATTCATGATTCAATTCATGATTCAATTCATGATTCATGATTCAATTCATGATTCATGATTCAATTCATGATTCATGATTAAATTATGATTCATGATTCGATTCATGATTCAATTTATGATTCATGATTCATAATTTAATTCATCATTCAATTTATGATTCATGATTCAATTCATGATTCAATTCATGATTCATGATTCAATTCATGATTCATGATTCAATTCATGATTCATGATTAAATTATGATTCATGATTCGATTCATGATTCATGATGCATGATTCAATTCATGATTCATGATTCATGATTCATGATTCAATTCATGATTCATGATTCAATTCATGATTCATAATTCATGATTCAATTCATGACTCATGATTCAATTCATGATTTGAATCCTGATTCAATTCATGATTCGAATCCTGATTCAATTCATGATTCATGATTCAATTCATGATTCATGATTCATGATTCATGATTCATGATTCATGATTCATGATTCAATTCATGATTCATGATTCATGATTCATGATTCATGATTCATGATTTGATTCATGATTCATGATTCAATTTATGATTCATGATTCATGATTCAATTCATGATTCATGATTCGTTTCATGATTCTTGATTCATGATTCATGATTCGATTCATGATTCATGATTCATGAATCAATTCATGATTCATGATTCAGGATTCATGATTCAATTCATGATTCATGATTCATGATTCATGATTCATGATTCAATTCATAATTCATGATTAATGATTCATGATTCAATTCATGATTTATGATTCATGATTCATGATTCATGATTCAATTCATGATTCATCATTCATGATTCAATTCATGATTCATGATTCATGATTTATGATTCGATTCATGATTCATGATTCATGATTCATGATTCAATTCATGATTTATGATTCAATTCATGATTCATGATTCATGATTCAATTCATGATTCATGATTCATGATTCAATTCATGATTCATGATTTATGATTCGATTCATGATTCATGATTCATGATTTATGATTCAATTCATGATTTATGATTCAATTCATGATTCATGATTCATGATTCATGATTCAATTCATGATTCATGATTCATGATTCAATTCATGATTCATGATTCATGATTGTATTCATGATTCATGATTCATGAGTCAATTCATGATTCATGATTCATGATTCAATTTATGATTCATGATTCATGATTCATGATTCATGATTCGATTCATGATTCATGATTCATGATTCAATTTATGATTCATGATTCAATTCATGATTCATGATTCATGATTCATGATTCATGATTCAATTCATGATTCATGATTCATGATTCATTTCATAATTCATGATTAATGATTCATGATTCAATTCATGATTCATGATTCATGATTCATAATTCAATTCATGATTCATGATTCATGATTGAATTCATGATTCATGATTCATGATTCATGAGTCAATTCATGATTCATGATTCATGATTCAATTTATGATTCATGATTCATGATTCATGATTCATGATTCGATTCATGATTCATGATTCATGATTCAATTTATGATTCATGATTCAATTCATGATTCGTTTCATGATTCTTGATTCATGATTCATGATTCGATTCATGATTCATGATTCATGATTCAATTCATGATTCATGATTCATGATTGTATTCATGATTCATGATTCATGAGTCAATTCATGATTCATGATTCATGATTCAATTTATGATTCATGATTCAATTCATGATTCATGATTCATGATTCATGATTCATGATTCAATTCATGATTCATGATTCATGATTCAATTCATAATTCATGATTAATGATTCATGATTCAATTCATGATTCGTGATTCATGATTCATAATTCAATTCATGATTCATGATTCATGATTGAATTCATGATTCATGATTCATGATTCATGAGTCAATTCATGATTCATGATTCATGATTCAATTTATGATTCATGATTCATGATTCATGATTCATGATTCGATTCATGATTCATGATTCATGATTCAATTTATGATTCATGATTCAATTCATGATTCGTTTCATGATTCTTGATTCATGATTCATGATTCGATTCATGATTCATGATTCATGATTCAATTCATGATTCATGATTCATGATTCATGATTCAATTCATGATTCATGATTCATGATTCAATTCATAATTCATGATTAATGATTCATGATTCAATTCATGATTTATGATTCATGATTCATGATTAAATTCATGATTCGAATCCTGATTCAATTCAAGATTCGAATCCTGATTCAATTCATGATTAATGATTCATGATTCAATTCATGATTCATGATTCATGATTCATGATTCAATTCATGATTCATGATTCATGATTCAATTCATGATTCATGATTCATGATTCAATTTATGATTCATGATTCATGATTCAATTCATGATTCATGATTCGTTTCATGATTCTTGATTCATGATTCATGATTCGTTTCATGATTCTTGATTCATGATTCAATTCATGATTTATGATTCATGATTCATGATTCATGATTCAATTCATGATTCATGATTCATGATTCATGATTCATGATTCAATTCATAATTCATGATTCATGATTCATGATTTATGATTCAATTCATGATTCATGATTCAATTCATGATTCAATTCATGATTCATGATTCATGATTCAATTTATGATTCATGATTCATGATTCAATTCATGATTCATGATTCGTTTCATGATTCTTGATTCATGATTCATGATTCGTTTCATGATTCTTGATTCATGATTCAATTCATGATTCATGATTCAATTCATGATTCATGATTCATGATTCATGATTCATGATTCAATTCATAATTCATGATTAATGATTCATGATTCAATTCATGATTCATGATTCTTGATTCATGATTCATGATTCGATTCATGATTCATTATTCATGATTCAATTCATGATTCATGATTCATGATTCAATTCATAATTCATGATTCATGATTCAATTTATGATTCATGATTCATGATTCAATTCATGATTCATGATTCGTTTCATGATTCTTGATTCATGATTCATGATTCGTTTCATGATTCTTGATTCATGATTCAATTCATGATTTATGATTCATGATTCATGATTCATGATTCAATTCATTATTCATGATTCATGATTCATGATTCATGATTCAATTCATAATTCATGATTAATGATTCATGATTCAATTCATGATTTATGATTCATGATTCATGATTCATGATTCATGATTCAATTCATGATTCATGATTTATGATTCAATTCATGATTCATGATTCATGATTTATGATTCGATTCATGATACATGATTCATGATTCATGATTCAATTCATGATTCATGATTCATGATTCAATTCATGATTCATGATTCTTGATTCATGATTCATGATTCGTTTCATGATTCTTGATTCATGATTCAATTCATGATTTATGATTCATGATTCATGATTCATGATTCAATTCATGATTCATGATTCATGATTCATGATTCAATTCATAATTCATGATTAATGATTCATGATTCAATTCATGATTCATGATTCATGATTCAATTCATGATTCAAGATTCATGATTCATGATTTATGATTCAATGCATGATTCATGATGCATGATTCGATTCATGATTCATGATTCATGATTCAATTCATGATTCATGATTCAAGATTCATGATTCATGATTTATGATTCAATTCATGATTCATGATTCATGATTAATGATTCATGATTCAATTCATGATTCATGATTCAATTCATGATTCAATTCATGATTCATGATTCGATTCATGATTCTTGATTCATGATTCATGATTCGATTCATGATTCATGATTCATGATTCAATTCATGATTCATGATTCATGATTCATGATTCAATTCATAATTCATGATTCATGATTCATGATTCATGATTCAATTCATGATTCTTGATTCATGATTCATGATTCGATTCATGATTCTAGATTCATGATTCAATTCATGATTCATGATTCATGATTCAATTCATGATTCAAGATTCATGATTCGATTCATGATTTATGATTCGATTCATGATTCATGATTCAATTCATGATTCATGATTCATGATTCAATTCATGATTCAATTCATGATTCATGATTCGATTCATGATTCATGATTCAATTCATGATTCATGATTCATGATTCAATTCATGATTCATGATTCATGATTCAATTCATGATTCATGATTCATGATTCAATTCATGATTCATGATTCATGATTCAATTCATGATTCAATTCATGATTCATGATTCATGATTCAATTTATGATTCGTGATTCATGATTCATGATTCATGATTGAATTCATGATTCAATTCATGATTTATGATTGCTGAATTCAATTCATTATTCATGATTTATGATTTATGATTCAATTCATGATTCAATTCATGATTCATGATTCAATTCATGATTCATGATTCAATTCATGATTCATGATTCATGATTCAATTCATGATTCATGATTCGATTCATGAATCATGATTCATGATTCAATTCATGATTTATGAATCATGATTCAATTCATGATTCATAATTCATGATTCATGATTCAATTCATGACTCATGATTCAATTCATGATTTGAATCCTGATTCAATTCATGATTCGAATCCTGATTCAATTCATGATTCATGATTCAATTCATGATTCATGATTCATGATTCAATTCATGAATCATGATTCATGATTCATGATTCATGATTCATGATTCAATTCATGATTCATGATTCATGATTCATGATTCGATTCATGATTCATGATTCAATTTATGATTCATGATTCATGATTCAATTCATGATTCATGTTTTGTTTCATGATTCTTGATTCATGATTCATTATTCGATTCATGATTCATGATTCATGATTCAATTCATGATTCATGATTCATGATTCATGATTCAATTCATGATTCATGATTCATGATTCATGATTCAATTCATGATTCATGATTCATGATTCATGATTCATGATTCAATTCATAATTCATGATTAATGATTCATGATTCAATTCATGATTTATGATTCATGATTCATGATTCATGATTCATGATTCAATTCATGATTCATGATTCATGATTCGTTTCATGATTCATGATTCATGATTTATGATTCGATTCATGATTCATGATTCATGATTCATGATTCAATTCATGATTTATGATTCAATTTATGATTCATGATTCATGATTCAATTCATGATTCATGATTCATGATTCAATTCATGATTCATGATTTATGATTCATGAGTCAATTCATGATTCATGATTCATGATTCAATTTATGATTCATGATTCATGATTCATGATTCGATTCATGATTCATGATTCATGATTCAATTTATGATTCATGATTCAATTCATGATTCATGATTCGTTTCATGATTCTTGATTCATGATTCATGATTCGATTCATGATTCATGATTTATGATTCAATTCATGATTCATGATTCATGATTCATGATTCAATTCATGATTCATGATTCATGATTCATGATTCAATTCATAATTCATGATTAATGATTCATGATTCAATTCATGATTCATGATTCATGATTCATGATTCAATTCATGATTCATGATTCATGATTCAATTCATGATTCATGATTTGTTTCATGATTCTTGATTCATGATTCATGATTCGATTCATGATTCATGATTCATGATTCATGATTCGATTCATGATTCATGATTCAATTTATGATTCATGATTCAATTCATGATTCATGATTCGTTTCATGATTCTTGATTCATGATTCATGATTCGATTCATGATTCATGATTCATGATTCAATTCATGATTCATGATTCATGATTCATGATTCAATTCATGATTCATGATTCATGATTCATGATTCAATTCATAATTCATGATTAATGATTCATGATTCAATTCATGATTCATGATTCATGATTCATGATTCATGATTCGATTCATGATTCATGATTCAATTTATGATTCATGATTCAATTCATGATTCATGATTCGTTTCATGATTCTTGATTCATGATTCATGATTCGATTCATGATTCATGATTCATGATTCAATTCATGATTCATGATTCATGATTCATGATTCAATTCATAATTCATGATTAATGATTCATGATTCAATTCATGATTCATGATTCATGATTCATGATTTATGATTCGATTCATGATTCATGATTCATGATTCATGATTCAATTCATGATTCATGATTCATGATTCAATTCATGATTCATGATTCGTTTCATGATTCATGATTCGTTTCATGATTCTTGATTCATGATTCAATTCATGATTTATGATTCATGATTCATGATTCATGATTCAATTCATGATTCATGATTCATGATTCATGATTCAATTCATAATTCATGATTAATGATTCATGATTCAATTCATGATTTATGATTCATGATTCATGATTCATGATTCATGATTCATGATTCAATTCATGATTTATGATTCAATTCATGATTAATGATTCATGATTCAATTCATGATTCATGATTCATGATTCATGATTCGATTCATGATTCATGATTCATGATTCAATTCATGATTCAAGATTCATGATTCATGATTTATGATTCAATTCATGATTCATGATGCATGATTCGATTCATGATTCATGATTCATGATTCAATTCATGATTCATGATTCAAGATTCATGATTCATGATTTATGATTCAATTCATGATTCATGATTCATGATTAATGATTCATGATTCAATTCATGATTCATGATTCAATTCATGATTCAATTCATGATTCATGATTCGATTCATGATTCTTGATTCATGATTCATGATTCGATTCATGATTCATGATTCATAATTCAATTCATGATTCATGATTCATGATTCATGATTCAATTCATAATTCATGATTCATGATTCATGATTCATGATTCAATTCATGATTCTTGATTCATGATTCATGATTCGATTCATGATTCTAGATTCATGATTCAATTCATGATTCATGATTCACGATTCAATTCATGATTCAATTCATGATTCGATTCATGATTTATGATTCGATTCATGATTCATGATTCAATTCATGATTCATGATTCAATTCATGATTCAATTCATGATTCATGATTCATGATTCGTTTCATGATTCATGATTCATGATTTATGATTCGATTCATGATTCATGATTCATGATTCATGATTCAATTCATGATTTATGATTCAATTTATGATTCATGATTCATGATTCAATTCATGATTCATGATTCATGATTCAATTCATGATTCATGATTTATGATTCATGAGTCAATTCATGATTCATGATTCATGATTCAATTTATGATTCATGATTCATGATTCATGATTCGATTCATGATTCATGATTCAATTTATGATTCATGATTCAATTCATGATTCATGATTCGTTTCATGATTCTTGATTCATGATTCATGATTCGATTCATGATTCATGATTTATGATTCAATTCATGATTCATGATTCATGATTCATGATTCAATTCATGATTCATGATTCATGATTCATGATTCAATTCATAATTCATGATTAATGATTCATGATTCAATTCATGATTCATGATTCATGATTCAATTCATGATTCATGATTCATGATTCAATTCATGATTCATGATTTGTTTCATGATTCTTGATTCATGATTCATGATTCGATTCATGATTCATGATTCATGATTCATGATTCGATTCATGATTCATGATTCAATTTATGATTCATGATTCAATTCATGATTCATGATTCGTTTCATGATTCTTGATTCATGATTTATGATTCGATTCATGATTCATGATTCATGATTCAATTCATGATTCATGATTCATGATTCATGATTCAATTCATGATTCATGATTCATGATTCATGATTCATGATTCGATTCATGATTCATGATTCAATTTATGATTCATGATTCAATTCATGATTCATGATTCGTTTCATGATTCTTGATTCATGATTCATGATTCGATTCATGATTCATGATTCATGATTTAATTCATGATTAATGATTCATGATTCATGATTCATGATTCAATTCATGATTCATGATTCATGATTCAATTCATAATTCATGATTAATGATTCATGATTCAATTCATGATTCATGATTCATGATTCATGATTTATGATTCGATTCATGATTCATGATTCATGATTCATGATTCAATTCATGATTCATGATTCATGATTCAATTCATGATTCATGATTCGTTTCATGATTCTTGATTCATGATTCATGATTCGTTTCATGATTCTTGATTCATGATTCAATTCTTGATTTATGATTCATGATTCATGATTCATGATTCAATTCATGATTCATGATTCATTATTCATGATTCATGATTCAATTCATAATTCATGATTAATGATTCATGATTCAATTCATGATTTATGATTTATGATTCATGATTCATGATTCATGATTCATGATTCAATTCATGATTCATGATTCATGATTCAATTCATGATTCATGATTCATGATTTATGATTCGATTCATGATTCATGATTCATAATTCATGATTCAATTCATGATTTATGATTCAATTCATGATTAATGATTCATGATTCAATTCATGATTCATGATTCATGATTCATGATTCATGATTCGATTCATGATTCATGATTCATGATTCAATTCATGATTCAAGATTCATGATTCATGATTTATGATTTATGATTCAATTCATGATTCATGATGCATGATTCGATTCATGATTCATGATTCATGATTCAATTCATGATTCATGATTCAAGATTCATGATTCATGATTTATGATTCAATTCATGATTCATGATTCATGATTAATGATTCATGATTCAATTCATGATTCATGATTCAATTCATGATTCAATTCATGATTCATGATTCGATTCATGATTCTTGATTCATGATTCGATTCATGATTCATGATTCATGATTCAATTCATGATTCATGATTCATGATTCAATTCATAATTCATGATTCATGATTCATGATTCATGATTCAATTCATGATTCTTGATTCATGATTCATGATTCGATTCATGATTCTAGATTCATGATTCGATTCATGATTTATGATTCGATTCATGATTCATGATTCAATTCATGATTCATGATTCATGATTCAATTCATGATTCAATTCATGATTCATGATTCGATTCATGATTCATGATTCAATTCATGATTCATGATTCATGATTCAATTCATGATTCATGATTCATGATTCAATTCATGATTCATGATTCATGATTCAATTCATGATTCATGATTCATGATTCAATTCATGATTCAATTCATGATTCATGATTCATTATTCAATTTATGATTCTTGATTCATGATTCATGATTCATGATTGAATTCATGATTCAATTCATGATTTATGATTGCTGAATTCAATTCATGATTCATGATTTATGATTTATGATTCAATTCATGATTCAATTCATGATTCATGATTCAATTCATGATTCATGATTCAATTCATGATTCATGATTCATGATTCAATTCATGATTCATGATTCGATTCATGATTCATGATTCGATTCATGAATCATGATTCATGATTCAATTCATGATTTATGAATCATGATTCAATTCATGATTCATAATTCATGATTCATGATTCAATTCATGACTCATGATTCAATTCATGATTTGAATCCTGATTCAATTCATGATTCGAATCCTGATTCAATTCATGATTCATGATTCAATTCATGATTCATGATTCATGATTCAATTCATGATTCATGATTCATGATTCATGATTCATGATTCGATTCATGATTCATGATTCAATTTATGATTCATGATTCATGATTCAATTCATGATTCATGATTCGTTTCATGATTCTTGATTCATGATTCATGATTCGATTCATGATTCATGATTCATGCTTCAATTCATGATTCATGATTCAATTCATGATTCATGATTCATGATTCATGATTCAATTCATAATTCATGATTAATGATTCATGATTCAATTCATGATTTATGATTCATGATTCATGATTCATGATTCAATTCATGATTCATGATTCGTTTCATGATTCATGATTCATGATTTATGATTCGATTCATGATTCATGATTCATGATTCATGATTCAATTCATGATTTATGATTCAATTTCTGATTCATGATTCATGATTCAATTCATGATTCATGATTCATGATTGAATTCATGATTCATGATTTATGATTCATGAGTCAATTCATGATTCATGATTCAATTCATGATTCATGATTCGTTTCATGATTCTTGATTCATGATTCATGATTCGATTCATGATTCATGATTCATGATTTAATTCATGATTAATGATTCATGATTCATGATTCATGATTCAATTCATGATTCATGATTCATGATTCAATTCATAATTCATGATTAATGATTCATGATTCAATTCATGATTCATGATTCATGATTCATGATTTATGATTCGATTCATGATTCATGATTCATGATTCATGATTCAATTCATGATTCATGATTCATGATTCAATTCATGATTCATGATTCGTTTCATGATTCTTGATTCATGATTCATGATTCGTTTCATGATTCTTGATTCATGATTCAATTCTTGATTTATGATTCATGATTCATGATTCATGATTCAATTCATGATTCATGATTCATTATTCATGATTCATGATTCAATTCATAATTCATGATTAATGATTCATGATTCAATTCATGATTTATGATTTATGATTCATGATTCATGATTCATGATTCATGATTCAATTCATGATTCATGATTCATGATTCAATTCATGATTCATGATTCATGATTTATGATTCGATTCATGATTCATGATTCATAATTCATGATTCAATTCATGATTTATGATTCAATTCATGATTAATGATTCATGATTCAATTCATGATTCATGATTCATGATTCATGATTCATGATTCGATTCATGATTCATGATTCATGATTCAATTCATGATTCAAGATTCATGATTCATGATTTATGATTTATGATTCAATTCATGATTCATGATGCATGATTCGATTCATGATTCATGATTCATGATTCAATTCATGATTCATGATTCAAGATTCATGATTCATGATTTATGATTCAATTCATGATTCATGATTCATGATTAATGATTCATGATTCAATTCATGATTCATGATTCAATTCATGATTCAATTCATGATTCATGATTCGATTCATGATTCTTGATTCATGATTCGATTCATGATTCATGATTCATGATTCAATTCATGATTCATGATTCATGATTCAATTCATAATTCATGATTCATGATTCATGATTCATGATTCAATTCATGATTCTTGATTCATGATTCATGATTCGATTCATGATTCTAGATTCATGATTCGATTCATGATTTATGATTCGATTCATGATTCATGATTCAATTCATGATTCATGATTCATGATTCAATTCATGATTCAATTCATGATTCATGATTCGATTCATGATTCATGATTCAATTCATGATTCATGATTCATGATTCAATTCATGATTCATGATTCATGATTCAATTCATGATTCATGATTCATGATTCAATTCATGATTCATGATTCATGATTCAATTCATGATTCAATTCATGATTCATGATTCATTATTCAATTTATGATTCTTGATTCATGATTCATGATTCATGATTGAATTCATGATTCAATTCATGATTTATGATTGCTGAATTCAATTCATGATTCATGATTTATGATTTATGATTCAATTCATGATTCAATTCATGATTCATGATTCAATTCATGATTCATGATTCAATTCATGATTCATGATTCATGATTCAATTCATGATTCATGATTCGATTCATGATTCATGATTCGATTCATGAATCATGATTCATGATTCAATTCATGATTTATGAATCATGATTCAATTCATGATTCATAATTCATGATTCATGATTCAATTCATGACTCATGATTCAATTCATGATTTGAATCCTGATTCAATTCATGATTCGAATCCTGATTCAATTCATGATTCATGATTCAATTCATGATTCATGATTCATGATTCAATTCATGATTCATGATTCATGATTCATGATTCATGATTCGATTCATGATTCATGATTCAATTTATGATTCATGATTCATGATTCAATTCATGATTCATGATTCGTTTCATGATTCTTGATTCATGATTCATGATTCGATTCATGATTCATGATTCATGATTCAATTCATGATTCATGATTCAATTCATGATTCATGATTCATGATTCATGATTCAATTCATAATTCATGATTAATGATTCATGATTCAATTCATGATTTATGATTCATGATTCATGATTCATGATTCATGATTCAATTCATGATTCATGATTCGTTTCATGATTCATGATTCATGATTTATGATTCGATTCATGATTCATGATTCATGATTCATGATTCAATTCATGATTTATGATTCAATTTCTGATTCATGATTCATGATTCAATTCATGATTCATGATTCATGATTGAATTCATGATTCATGATTTATGATTCATGAGTCAATTCATGATTCATGATTCATGATTCAATTTATGATTCATGATTCATGATTCATGATTCATGATTCGATTCATGATTCATGATTCATGATTCAATTTATGATTCATGATTCAATTCATGATTCATGATTCGTTTCATGATTCTTGATTCATGATTCATGATTCGATTCATGATTCATGATTTATGATTCAATTCATGATTCATGATTCATGATTCATGATTCAATTCATGATTCATGATTCATGATTCAATTCATAATTCATGATTAATGATTCATGATTCAATTCATGATTCATGATTCATGATTCATGATTCAATTCATGATTCATGATTCATGATTCAATTCATGATTCATGATTCGTTTCATGATTCTTGATTCATGATTCATGATTCGATTCATGATTCATGATTCATGATTCGATTCATGATTCATGATTCATGATTCAATTTATGATTCATGATTCAATTCATGATTCATGATTCGATTCATGATTCATGATTCATGATTCGATTCATGATTCATGATTCATGATTCAATTCATGATTCATGATTCATGATTCATGATTCATGATTCAATTCATGATTCATGATTCATGATTCATGATTCATGATTCATGATTCAATTCATAATTCATGATTAATGATTCATGATTCAATTCATGATTTATGATTCATGATTCATGATTCATGATTCAATTCATGATTCATGATTCATGATTCAATTCATGATTCATGATTCATGATTTAATTTATAATTCATGATTCAATTCATGATTCAATTCATGAATCATGATTCATGATTCAATTCATGATTCATGATTCATGGTTCAATTCATGATTCATGATTCATGATTCAATTCATGATTCATGATTTAATTTATGATTCATGATTCATGATTCATGATTCATGATTCATGATTCAATTCATGATTCAATTCATGATTCATGATTCAATTCATGATTCATGATTCAATTCATGATTCATGATTCATGATTTAATTCATGATTCATGATTCATGATTCATGATTCATGATTCATGATTCAATTCATGATTCAATTCATGATTCATGATTCAATTCATGATTCATGATTCAATTCATGATTCATGATTCATGATTTAATTCATGATTCATGATTCGATTCATGAATCATGATTCATGATTCAATTCATGATTCATGATTCATGATTTAATTCATGATTCATGATTCGATTCATGAATCATGATTCATGATTTATGATTCGATTCATGATTCATGATTCATGATTCATGATTCAATTCATGATTTATGATTCAATTTCTGATTCATGATTCATGATTCAATTCATGATTCATGATTCATGATTCAATTCATGATTCATGATTTATGATTCATGAGTCAATTCATGATTCATGATTCATGATTCAATTTATGATTCATGATTCATGATTCATGATTCATGATTCGATTCATGATTCATGATTCATGATTCAATTTATGATTCATGATTCAATTCATGATTCGTTTCATGATTCTTGATTCATGATTCATGATTCGATTCATGATTCATGATTTATGATTCAATTCATGATTCATGATTCATGATTCATGATTCAATTCATGATTCATGATTCATGATTCATGATTCAATTCATAATTCATGATTAATGATTCATGATTCAATTCATGATTCATGATTCATGATTCATGATTCAATTCATGATTCATGATTCATGATTCAATTCATGATTCATGATTCGTTTCATGATTCTTGATTCATGATTCGATTCATGATTCATGATTCATGATTCATGATTCGATTCATGATTCATGATTCATGATTCAATTTATGATTCATGATTCAATTCATGATTCATGATTCGATTCATGATTCATGATTCATGATTCGATTCATGATTCATGATTCATGATTCAATTCATGATTCATGATTCATGATTCATGATTCATGATTCAATTCATGATTCATGATTCATGATTCATGATTCAATTCATAATTCATGATTAATGATTCATGATTCAATTCATGATTTATGATTCATGATTCATGATTCATGATTCAATTCATGATTCATGATTCATGATTTAATTTATAATTCATGATTCAATTCATGATTCAATTCATGATTCATGATTCATGATTCAATTCATGATTCATGATTCATGGTTCAATTCATGATTCATGATTCATGATTCAATTCATGATTCATGATTTAATTTATGATTCATGATTCATGATTCATGATTCATGATTCATGATTCAATTCATGATTCAATTCATGATTCATGATTCAATTCATGATTCATGATTCAATTCATGATTCATGATTCATGATTTAATTCATGATTCATGATTCGATTCATGAATCATGATTCATGATTCAATTCATGATTCATGATTCATGATTCAATTCATGATTCATGATTCGATTCATGAATCATGATTCATGATTCAATTCATGATTCATGATTCATGATTCGATTCATGATTCATGATTCAATTCATGATTCAATTTATGATTCATGATTCATGATTCATGATTTATGATTCGATTCATGATTCATGATTCAATTTATGATTCATGATTCATGATTCAATTCATGATTCATGATTCGTTTCATGATTCTTGATTCATGATTCATGATTCGATTCATGATTCATGATTCATGATTCAATTCATGATTCATGATTCATGATTAATGATTCATGATTCAATTCATGATTCATGATTCATGATTCATGATTCAATTCATAATTCATGATTAATGATTCATAATTCAATTCATGATTTATGATTCATGATTCATGATTCATGATTCATGATTCAATTCATGATTCATGATTCATGATTCAATTCATGATTCATGATTCATGATTTATGATTCGATTCATGATTCATGATTCATGATTCATGATTCAATTCATGATTTATGATTCAATTCATGATTCATGATTCATGATTCATGATTGAATTCATGATTCATGATTCATGATTGAATTCATGATTCATGATTCATGATTCAATTCATGATTCATGATTCATGATTCAATTCATGATTCATGATTCATGATTCATGATTCAATTCATGATTCATGATTCATGAGTCAATTCATGATTCATGATTCATGATTCAATTTATGATTCATGATTCATGATTCATGATTCATGATTCGATTCATGATTCATGATTCATGATTCAATTTATGATTCATGATTCAATTCATGATTCATGATTCGTTTTATGATTCTTGATTCATGATTCGATTCATGATTCATGATTCATGATTCATGATTCATGATTCATGATTCATGATTCAATTCATAATTCATGATTAATGATTCATGATTCAATTCATGATTTATGATTCATGATTCATGATTCATGATTCAATTCATGATTCATGATTCAATTCATGATTCGAATCCTGATTCAATTCAAGATTCGAATCCTGATTCAATTCATGCTTAATGATTCATGATTCAATTCATGATTCATGATTCATGATTTAATTCATGATTCATGATTCATGATTCATGATTCATGATTCGATTCATGATTCATGATTCATGATTCAATTTATGATTCATGATTCATGATTCAATTCATGATTCATGCTTCGTTTCATGATTCTTGATTCATGATTCATGATTCGTTTCATGATTCTTGATTCATGATTCAATTCATGATTTATGATTCATGATTCATGATTCATAATTCAATTCATGATTCATGATTCAATTCATAATTCATGATTAATGATTCATGATTCAATTCATGATTTATGATTCATGATTCATGATTCATGATTCAATTCATGATTCAATTCATGAATCATGATTCATGATTTATGATTCGATTCATGATTCATGATTCATGATTCATGATTCAATTCATGATTCATGATTCAATTCATGATTCATGATTCATGATTCGATTCATGATTCATGATTCATGATTCAATTCATGATTCAAGATTCATGATTCATGATTTATGATTCAATTCATGATTCATGATTCGATTCATGATTCATGATTCAATTCATGATTCATGATTCAAGATTCATGATTCATGATTTATGATTCAATTCATGATTCATGATTCAATTCATGATTCAATTCATGATTCATGATTCGATTCATGATTCTTGATTCATGATTCATGATTCGATTCATGATTCATGATTCATGATTCAATTCATGATTCATGATTCATGATTCATGATTCATGATTCAATTCATAATTCATGATTCATGATTCATGATTCATGATTAAATTCATGATTCATGATTCATGATTCTATTCATGATTCATGATTCATGATTCATGATTTATGATTCAATTCATGATTCATGATTCATGATTCATGATTCAATTCATAATTCATGATTAATGATTCATGATTCAATCCATGATTTATGATTCATGATTCATGATTTATGATTCAATTCATGATTCGAATCCTGATTCAATTCAAGATTCGAATCCTGATTCAATTCATGATTAATGATTAATGATTCATGATTCATGATTCAATTCATTATTCATGATTCATGATTCATGATTCATGATTCATGATTCATGATTCATGATTCGATTCATGATTCATGATTCATGATTCAATTTATGATTCATAATTCATGATTCATGCTTCGTTTCATGATTCTTGATTCATGATTCATGATTCGTTTCATGATTCTTGATTCATGATTCAATTCATTATTCATGATTCATGATTCATGATTCATGATTCGATTCATGATTCATGATTCATGATTCAATTTATGATTCATGATTCATGATTCAATTCATGATTCATGCTTCGTTTCATGATTCTTGATTCATGATTCATGATTCGTTTCATGATTCTTGATTCATGATTCAATTCATGATTTATGATTCATGATTCATGATTCAATTCATGATTCATGATTCATGATTCATGATTCAATTCATAATTCATGATTAATGATTAATGATTCAATTCATGATTTATGATTCATGATTCATGATTCATTATTTATGATTCAATTCATGATTCATGATTCATGATTCAATTCATGATCCATGATTTATGATTCGATTCATGATTCATGATTCATGATTCATGATTCAATTCATGATTCAAGATTCATGATTCAATTCATGATTCATGATTCGTTTCATGATTCTTGATTCATGATTCATGATTCGTTTCATGATTCTTGATTCATGATTCAATTCATGATTTATGATTCATGATTCATGATTTATGATTCAATTCATGATTCATGATTCATGATTCATGATTCATGATTCAATTCATAATTCATGATTAATGATTCATGATTCAATTCATGATTCATGATTCATGATTCATGATTCAATTCATGATTGATGATTCATGATTCAATTCATGAATCATGATTCATGATTTATGATTCGATTCATGATTCATGATTCATGATTCATGATTCAATTCATGATTTATGATTCAATTCATGATTCATGATTCATGATTCAATTCATGATTCATGATTCATGATTCTATTCATGATTCATGATTCATGATTCAATTCATGATTCAAGATTCATGATTCATGATTTATGATTCAATTCATGATTCATGATTCATGATTCGATTCATGATTCATGATTCATGATTCAATTCATGATTCATGATTCAAGATTCATGATTCATGATTTATGATTCAATTCATGATTCATGATTCATGATTAATGATTCATGATTCACTTCATGATTCATGATTCAATTCATGATTCAATTCATGATTCATGATTCGATTCATGATTCTTGATTCATGATTCATGATTCGATTCATGATTCATGATTCATGATTCAATTCATGATTCATGATTCATGATTCATGATTCAATTCATAATTCATGATTCATGATTCATGATTCATGATTCAATTCATGATTCTTGATTCATGATTCATGATTCGATTCATGATTCTAGATTCATGATTCAATTCATGATTCATGATTCGATTCATGATTCATGATTCAATTCATGATTCATGATTCATGATTCAATTCATGATTCAATTCATGATTCATGATTCGATTCATGATTCATGATTCAATTCATGATTCATGATTCATGATTCAATTCATGATTCATGATTCATGATTCAATTCATGATTCATGATTCATGATTAAATTCATGATTCAATTCATGATTCATGATTCATGATTCAATTTATGATTCATGATTCATGATTCATGATTCAATTCATGATTCATGATTCATGATTCAATTCATGATTCATGATTCATGATTCAATTCATGATTCATGATTCATGATTCATGATTCATGATTCGATTCATGATTCATGATTCATGATTCAATTTATGATTCATGATTCATGATTCAATTCATGATTCATGCTTCGTTTCATGATTCTTGATTCATGATTCATGATTCGTTTCATGATTCTTGATTCATGATTCAATTCATGATTTATGATTCATGATTCATGATTCATGATTCAATTCATAATTCATGATTAATGATTCATGATTCAATTCATGATTTATGATTTATGATTCATGATTCATGATTCATGATTCAATTCATGATTCATGATTCATGATTCAATTCATGATTCATGATTTATGATTTGATTCATGATTCATGATTCATGATTCATGATTCAATTCATGATTCAAGATTCATGATTCAATTCATGATTCATGATTCGTTTCATGATTCTTGATTCATGATTCGTTTCATGATTCTTGATTCATGATTCAATTCATGATTTATGATTCATGATTCATGATTCATGATTCAATTCATGATTCATGATTCATTATTCAATTCATAATTCATGATTAATGATTCATGATTCAATTCATGATTTATGATTCATGATTCATGATTCATGATTCAATTCATGATTCATGATTCATGATTCAATTCATGAATCATGATTCATGATTTATGATTCGATTCATGATCCATGATTCATGATTCATGATTCAATTCATGATTTATGATTCAATTCATGATTCATGATTCATGATTCAATTCATGATTCATGATTCATGATTCAATTCATGATTCATGATTCATGATTCATAATTCATGATTCGATTCATGATTCATGATTCATGATTCAATTCATGATTCAAGATTCATGATTCATGATTTATGATTCAATTCATGATTCATGATTCATGATTCAATTCATGATTCATGATTCAAGATTCATGATTCATGATTTATGATTCAATTCATGATTCATGATTCATGATTAATGATTCATGATTCAATTCATGATTCAATTCATAATTCATGATTCAATTCATGATTCATGATTCGATTCATGATTCTTGATTCATGATTCATGATTCGATTCATGATTCATGATTCATGATTCAATTCATGATTCATGATTCATGATTCATGATTCATGATTCAATTCATAATTCATGATTCATGATTCATGATTCAATTCATGATTCTTGATTCATGATTCATGATTCGATTCATGATTCTAGATTCATGATTCAATTCATGAATTATGATTCGATTCATGATTCATGATTCAATTCATGATTCATGATTCATGATTCAATTCATGACTCAATTCATGATTCATGATTCGATTCATGATTCATGATTCAATTCATGATTCATGATTCATGATTCAATTCATGATTCATGATTCATGATTCAATTCATGATTCATGATTCAATTCATGATTGAATTCATGATTCATGATTCATGATTCAATTTATGATTCATGATTCATGATTCATGATTGAATTCATGACTCAATTCATGATTTATGATTGCTGAATTCAATTCATGATTCATGATTTATGATTTATGATTCAATTCATGATTCAATTCATGATTCATGATTCAATTCATGATTCATGATTCAATTCATGATTCATGATTCAATTCATGATTCATGATTCGATTCATGAATCATGATTCATGATTCAATTCATGATTCATGAATCATGATTCAATTCATGATTCATGATTCATGATTCAATTCATGATTCAATTTATGATTCATGATTCATGATTCATGATTCAATTCATGATTCAATTTATGATTCATGATTCATGATTCATAATTTAATTCATGATTCAATTTATGATTCATGATTCAATTCATGATTCAATTCATGATTCATGATTCATGATTCAATTCATGATTCATGAGTCAATTCATGATTCATGATTAAATTATGATTCATGATTCGATTCATGATTCATGATGCATGATTCAATTCATGATTCATGATTCATGATTCATGATTCAATTCATGATTCATGATTCAATTCATGATTCATAATTCATGATTCATGATTCAATTCATGACTCATGATTCAATTCATGATTTGATACCTGATTCAATTCATGATTCATGATTCAATTCATGATTCATGATTCAATTCATGATTCATGATTCATGATTCATGATTCAATTCATGATTCATGATTCATGATTCATGATTCATGATTCGATTCATGATTCATGATTCAATTTATGATTCATGATTCATGATTCAATTCATTATTCATGATTCGTTTCATGATTCTTGATTCATGATTCATGATTCGATTCATGATTCATGATTCAATTCATGATTCATGATTCATGATTCATGATTCAATTCATGATTCATGATTCATGATTCATGATTCAATTCATAATTCATGATTAATGATTCATGATTCAATTCATGATTTATGATTCATGATTCATGATTCATGATTCAATTCATGATTCATGATTCATGATTCAATTCATGATTCATGATTTATGATTCGATTCATGATTCATGATTCATGATTCATGATTCAATTCATGATTTATGATTCAATTCATGATTCATGATTCATGATTCATGATTCAATTCATGATTCATGATTCATGATTGAATTCATGATTCATGATTCATGAGTCAATTCATGATTCATGATTCATGATTCAATTTATGATTCATGATTCATGATTCATGATTCATGATTCGATTCATGATTCATGATTCATGATTCAATTTATGATTCATGATTCAATTCATGATTCATGATTCGTTTCATGATTCTTGATTCATGATTCATGATTCGATTCATGATTCATGATTCATGATTCAATTCATGATTTATGATTCATGATTCAATTCATGATTCATGATTCATGATTCATGATTCAATTCATAATTCATGATTAATGATTCATGATTGAATTCATGATTCATGATTCATGAGTCAATGCATGATTCATGATTCATGATTCAATTTATGATTCATGATTCATGATTCATGATTCATGATTCATGATTCATGATTCGTTTCATGATTCTTGATTCATGATTCATGTTCGATTCATGATTCATGATTCATGATTCAATTCATGATTCATGATTCATGATTCATGAGTCAATTCATGATTCATGATTCATGATTCAATTCATGATTCATGATTCATGATTCAATTCATGATTCATGATTTATGATTCAATTCATGATTCAATTCATGATTCATGATTCATGATTCAATTTATGATTCATGATTCATGATTCATGATTGAATTCATGATTCAATTCATGATTTATGATTGCTGAATTCAATTCATGATTCATGATTTATGATTTATGATTCAATTCATGATTCAATTCATGATTCATGATTCAATTCATGATTCATGATTAAATTCATGATTCATGATTCATGATTCAATTCATGATTCATGATTCGATTTATGAATCATGATTCATTATTCAATTCATGATTCATGAATCATGATTCAATTCATGATTCATGATTCAGGATTCAATTCATGATTCAATTTATGATTCATGATTCATGATTCATAATTTAATTCATGATTCAATTTATGATTCAAGATTCAATTCATGATTCAATTCATGATTCATGATTCATGATTCAATTCATGATTCATCATTAAATTCATGATTCATGATTCGATTCATGATTCATGATGCATGATTCAATTCATGATTCATGATTCATGATTCATGATTCATAATTCAATTCATGATTCATGATTCAATTCATGATTCATAATTCATGATTCATGATTCAATTCATGATTTGAATCCTGATTCAATTCATGATTCGAATCCTAAATCAATTCATGATTCATGATTCAATTCATGATTCATGATTCATGATTCAATTCATGATTCATGATTCATGATTCATGATTCAATTCATGATTCATGATTCATGATTCATGATTCGATTCATGATTCATGATTCAATTTATGATTCATGATTCAATTCATGATTCATGATTCGTTTCATGATTCTTGATTCATGATTCATGATTCGATTCATGATTCATGATTCAATTCATGATTCATGATTCATGATTCATGATTTAATTCATGATTTATGATTCATGATTCATGATTCATGATTCATGATTCATGATTCAATTCATGATTCATGATTCATGATTCAATTCATGATTCATGATTCATGATTTATGATTCGATTCATGATTCATGATTCAATTCATGATTCATGATTCAATTCATGATTTATGATTCATGATTCATGATTCATGATTCAATTCATGATTCATGATTCATGATTCAATTCATGATTCATGATTCATGATTCATGATTCATGATTCGATTCATGATTCATGATTCATGATTCGATTCATGATTCATGATTCATGATTCAATTCATGATTCATGATTCAAGATTCATGATTCATGATTCGATTCATGATTCATGATTCAATTCATGATTAATGATTCATGATTCAATTCATGATTCATGATTCAATTCATGATTAATGATTCATGATTCAATTCATGATTCATGATTCAATTCATGATTCAATTCATGATTCATGATTCGATTCATGATTCTTGATTCATGATTCATGATTCGATTCATGATTCATGATTCGATTCATGATTCATGATTCATGATTCAATTCATGATTCATGATTCAATTCATGATTCATGATTTAATTCATGATTCATGATTCAATTCATGATTCATGATTCATGATTCGATTCATGATTCATGATTCAATTCATGATTCATGATTCATGATTCATGATTCAATTCATGATTCATTATTCAATTCATGATTAATGATTCATGATTCGATTCGTGATTCAATTCATGATTAATGATTCATGATTCGATTCGTGATTCAATTCATGATTCATGATTTGATTCATGATTCATGATTCAATTCATGATTAATGATTCATGATTCAATTCATGATTCATGATTCATGATTCAATTCATTATTCAATTCATGATTCATGATTCATGATTCAATTTATGAATTATGATTCATGATTCATGATTCATGATTCAATTCATGATTCAATTCATGATTCATGATTCATGATTCAATTCATGATTCATGATTCAATTCATGATTCATGATTAAATTTATGATTCATGATGCATGATTTAATTCATGATTCATGATTCATGATTCATAATTCAGGATTCATGATTTAATTCATGATTCATGATTCAATTCATGATTCGAATCCTGATTCAATTCAAGATTCGAATCCTGATTCAATTCATGATTAATGATTCATGATTCAATTCACGATAAATGATTCATGATTCAATTCATGATTCATGATTCATGATTCAATTCATGATTCATGATTCATGATTCATGATTCATGATTCGATTCATGATTCATGATTCAATTTATGATTCATGATTCATGATTCTTGATTCATGATTCATGATTTGTTTCATGATTCTTGATTCATGATTCATGATTCGTTTCATGATTCTTGATTCATGATTCAATTCATGATTTATGATTCATGATTCATGATTCATGATTCAATTCATGATTCATGATTCATGATTCATGATTCATGATTCAATTCATAATTCATGATTAATGATTCATGATTCAATTCATGATTTATGATTCATGATTCATGATTCATGATTCATGATTCATGATTCAATTCATGATTCATGATTCATGATTCAATTCATGATTCATGATTCATGATTTATGATTCGATTCATGATTCATGATTCATGATTCATGATTCAATTCATGATTTATGATTCAATTCATGATTCATGATTCATGATTCATGATTCAATTCATGATTCATGATTCATGATTCATGATTCATGATTCGATTCATGATTCATGATTCATGATTCAATTCATGATTCATGATTCAAGATTCATGATTCATGATTTATGATTCAATTCATGATTCATGATTCATGATTCGATTCATGATTCATGATTCATGATTCAATTCATGATTCATGATTCAAGATTCATGATTCATGATTTATGATTCAATTCATGATTCATGATTAATGATTCATGATTCAATTCATGATTCAATTCATGATTCTTGATTCGATTCATGATTCTTGATTCATGATTCATGATTCGATTCATGATTCATGATTCATGATTCAATTCATGATTCATGATTCATGATTCATGATTCAATTCATACTTCATGATTCATGATTCATGATTCATGATTCAATTCATGATTCTTGATTCATGATTCGATTCATGATTCTAGATTCATGATTCAATTCATGATTCATGATTCATGATTCAATTCATGATTCAAGATTCATGATTCGATTCATGATTCATGATTCGATTCATGATTCATGATTCAATTCATGATTCATGATTCAATTCATGATTCAATTCATGATTCATGATTCGATTCATGATTCATGATTTAATTCATGATTCATGATTCATGATTCAATTCATGATTCTAGATTCATGATTCAATTCATGATTCATGATTTATGATTCAATTCATGATTCAATTCATGATTCATGATTCATGATTCAATTTATGATTCATGATTTATGATTCACGATTGAATTCATGATTCAATTCATGATTTATGATTGCTGAATTCAATTCATGATTCATGATTTATGATTTATGATTCAATTCATGATTTATGATTCAATTCATGATTCATGATTAAATTCATGATTCATGATTCATGATTCAATTCATGATTCATGATTCGTTTTATGAATCATGATTCATGATTCAATTCATGATTCATGATTCGATTTATGAATCATGATTCATGATTCAATTCATGATTCATGATTCAATTCATGATTCATGAATCATGATTCAATTCATGATTCATGATTCAGGATTCAATTCATGATTCAATTTATGATTCATGATTCATGATTCATGATTCATGATTGAATTCATGATTCAATTCATGATTTATGATTGCTGAATTCAATTCATGATTCATGATTTATGATTCAATTCATGATTCATGATTCAATTCATGATTCATGATTAAATTCATGATTCGATTTATGAATCATGATTCATGATTCAATTCATGATTCATGATTCGATTTATGAATCATGATTCATGATTCATGATTCATGATTCATGAATCATGATTCAATTCATGATTCATGATTCATGATTCAATTCATGATTCATGATTCATGATTCATGATTCATGATTCGATTCATGATTCATGATTCATGATTTATGATTCAATTCATGATTCATGATTCATGATTCGATTCATTATTCATGATTCATGATTCAATTCATGATTCATGATTAATGATTCATGATTCAATTCATGATTCAATTCATGATTCATGATTCGATTCATGATTCTTGATTCATGATTCATGATTTGATTCATGATTCATGATTCATGATTCAATTCATGATTCATGATTCATGATTCATGATTCATGATTCAATTCATGATTAATGATTCATGATTCAATTCATGATTCATGATTCATGATTCAATTCATTATTCAATTCATGATTCATGATTCATGATTCAATTTATGAATTATGATTCATGATTCATGATTCATGATTCAATTCATGATTCAATTCATGATTCATGATTCATGATTCAATTCATGATTCATGATTCAATTCATGATTCATGATTAAATTCATGATTCATGATGCATGATTTAATTCATGATTCATGATTCATGATTCATAATTCAGGATTCATGATTTAATTCATGATTCATGATTCAATTCATGATTCGAATCCTGATTCAATTCAAGATTCGAATCCTGATTCAATTCATGATTAATGATTCATGATTCAATTCACGATAAATGATTCATGATTCAATTCATGATTCATGATTCATGATTCAATTCATGATTCATGATTCATGATTCATGATTCATGATTCGATTCATGATTCATGATTCAATTTATGATTCATGATTCATGATTCTTGATTCATGATTCATGATTTGTTTCATGATTCTTGATTCATGATTCATGATTCGTTTCATGATTCTTGATTCATGATTCAATTCATGATTTATGATTCATGATTCATGATTCATGATTCAATTCATGATTCATGATTCATGATTCATGATTCATGATTCAATTCATAATTCATGATTAATGATTCATGATTCAATTCATGATTTATGATTCATGATTCATGATTCATGATTCATGATTCAATTCATGATTCATGATTCATGATTCAATTCATGATTCATGATTCATGATTTATGATTCGATTCATGATTCATGATTCATGATTCATGATTCAATTCATGATTTATGATTCAATTCATGATTCATGATTCATGATTCATGATTCAATTCATGATTCATGATTCATGATTCATGATTCATGATTCGATTCATGATTCATGATTCATGATTCAATTCATGATTCATGATTCAAGATTCATGATTCATGATTTATGATTCAATTCATGATTCATGATTCATGATTCGATTCATGATTCATGATTCATGATTCAATTCATGATTCATGATTCAAGATTCATGATTCATGATTTATAATTCAATTCATGATTCATGATTAATGATTCATGATTCAATTCATGATTCAATTCATGATTCTTGATTCGATTCATGATTCTTGATTCATGATTCATGATTCGATTCATGATTCATGATTCATGATTCAATTCATGATTCATGATTCATGATTCATGATTCAATTCATACTTCATGATTCATGATTCATGATTCATGATTCAATTCATGATTCTTGATTCATGATTCGATTCATGATTCTAGATTCATGATTCAATTCATGATTCATGATTCATGATTCAATTCATGATTCAAGATTCATGATTCGATTCATGATTCATGATTCGATTCATGATTCATGATTCGATTCATGATTCATGATTCAATTCATGATTCATGATTCAATTCATGATTCAATTCATGATTCATGATTCGATTCATGATTCATGATTCAATTCATGATTCATGATTCATGATTCAATTCATGATTCTAGATTCATGATTCAATTCATGATTCATGATTTATGATTCAATTCATGATTCAATTCATGATTCATGATTCATGATTCAATTTATGATTCATGATTTATGATTCACGATTGAATTCATGATTCAATTCATGATTTATGATTGCTGAATTCAATTCATGATTCATGATTTATGATTTATGATTCAATTCATGATTTATGATTCAATTCATGATTCATGATTAAATTCATGATTCATGATTCATGATTCAATTCATGATTCATGATTCGTTTTATGAATCATGATTCATGATTCAATTCATGATTCATGATTCGATTTATGAATCATGATTCATGATTCAATTCATGATTCATGATTCAATTCATGATTCATGAATCATGATTCAATTCATGATTCATGATTCAGGATTCAATTCATGATTCAATTTATGATTCATGATTCATGATTCATGATTCATGATTGAATTCATGATTCAATTCATGATTTATGATTGCTGAATTCAATTCATGATTCATGATTTATGATTCAATTCATGATTCATGATTCAATTCATGATTCATGATTAAATTCATGATTCGATTTATGAATCATGATTCATGATTCAATTCATGATTCATGATTCGATTTATGAATCATGATTCATGATTCATGATTCATGATTCATGAATCATGATTCAATTCATGATTCATGATTCATGATTCAATTCATGATTCATGATTCATGATTCATGATTCATGATTCGATTCATGATTCATGATTCATGATTTATGATTCAATTCATGATTCATGATTCATGATTCGATTCATTATTCATGATTCATGATTCAATTCATGATTCATGATTAATGATTCATGATTCAATTCATGATTCAATTCATGATTCATGATTCGATTCATGATTCTTGATTCATGATTCATGATTCGATTCATGATTCATGATTCATGATTCAATTCATGATTCATGATTCATGATTCATGATTCATGATTCAATTCATAATTCATGATTAATGATTCATGATTCAATTCATGATTTATGATTCATGATTCATGATTCATGATTCATGATTCAATTCATGATTCATGATTCATGATTCAATTCATGATTCATGATTCATGATTTATGATTCGATTCATGATTCATGATTCATGATTCATGATTCAATTCATGATTCATGATTCAATTCATGATTCATGATTCATGATTCAATTCATGATTCATGATTCATGATTCAATTCATGATTCAATTCATGATTCCTGATTCATGATTCATGATTCATGATTCGATTCATGATTCATGATTCATGATTCAATTCATGATTCATGATTCAAGATTTATGATTCATGATTTATGATTCAATTCATGATTTATGATTCATGATTCGATTCATGATTCATGATTCATGATTCAATTCATGATTCATGATTCAAGATTCATGATTCATGATTTATGATTCAATTCATGATTCATGATTAATGATTCATGATTCAATTCATGATTCATGATTCAATTCATGATTCAATTCATGAGTCATGATTCGATTCATGATTCTTGATTCATGATTCATGATTCGATTCATGATTCATGATTCATGATTCAATTCATGATTCATGATTCATGATTCATGATTCAATTCATAATTCATGATTCATGATTCATGATTCATGATTCAAATTATGATTCTTGATTCATGATTCATGATTCGATTCATGATTCTAGATTCATGATTCAATTCATGATTCATGATTCATGATTCAAGATTCATGATTCGATTCATGATTCATGATTCGATTCATGATTCATGATTCGATTCATGATTCATGATTCAATTCATGATTCATGATTCAATTCATGATTCGATTCATGATTCATGATTCGATTCATGATTCATGATTCAATTCATGATTCATGATTCATGATTCAATTCATGATTCTAGATTCATGATTCAATTCATGATTCATGATTTATGATTCAATTCATGATTCAATTCATGATTCATGATTCAATTCATGATTTATGATTGCTGAATTCAATTCATGATTCATGATTTATGATTTATGATTCAATTCATGATTCATGATTCAATTCATGATTCATGATTAAATTCATGATTCATGATTCAATTCATGATTCATGATTCAGGATTCGATTTATGAATCATGATTCATGATTCAATTCATGATTCATGATTCGATTTATGAATCATGATTCATGATTCAATTCATGATTCATGAATCATGATTCAATTCATGATTCATGATTCAGGATTCAATTCATGATTCAATTTATGATTCATGATTCATGATTCATGATTCATGATTGAATTCCTGATTCAATTCATGATTTATGATTGCTGAATTCAATTCATGATTCATGATTTATGATTTATGATTCAATTCATGATTCAATTCATGATTCATGATTCAATTCATGATTCATGATTAAATTCATGATTCATGATTCATGATTCATGATTCAATTCATGATTCATGATTCGATTTATGAATCATGATTCATGATTCAATTCATGATTCATGAATCATGATTCAATTCATGATTCATGATTCATGATTCAATTCATGATTCATGATTCATGATTCATGATTCATGATTCATGATTCAATTCATGATTCATGATTCATGATTCATGATTCATGATTCGATTCATGATTCATGATTCATGATTCAATTCATGATTCATGATTCAAGATTCATGATTCATGATTTATGATTCAATTCATGATTCATGATTCATGATTCGATTCATGATTCATGATTCATGATTCAATTCATGATTCATGATTAATGATTCATGATTCAATTCATGATTCATGATTCAATTCATGATTCAATTCATGATTCATGATTCGATTCATGATTCTTGATTCATGATTCATGATTTGATTCATGATTCATGATTCATGATTCAATTTATGATTCATGATTCATGATTCATGATTCATGATTCAATTCATGATTCATGATTCATGATTCATGATTCATGATTCAATTCATAATTCATGATTCATGATTCATGATTCATGATTCGATTCATGATTCTAGATTCATGATTCAATTCATGATTCATGATTCATGATTCGATTCATGATTCTAGATTCATGATTCAATTCATGATTCAAGATTCATGATTCGATTCATGATTCATGATTCGATTCATGATTCATGATTCAATTCATGATTCATGATTCATGATTCAATTCATGATTCAATTCATGATTCATGATTCGATTCATGATTCATGATTCAATTCATGATTCATTATTCATGATTCAATTCATGATTCATGATTCATGATTCAATTCATGATTCATGATTTATGATTCAATTCATGATTCAATTCATGATTCATGATTCATGATTCAATTTATGATTCATGATTCATGATTCATGATTCATGATTGAATTCATGATTCAATTCATGATTTATGATTGCTGAATTCAATTCATGATTCATGATTTTTGATTTATGATTCAATTCATGATTCAATTCATGATTCATGATTCAATTCATGATTCATGATTAAATTCATGATTCATGATTCATGATTCATGATTCAATTCATGATTCATGATTCGATTTATGAATCATGATTCATGATTCAATTCATGATTCATGAATCATGATTCAATTCATGATTCAGGATTCAATTCATGATTCAATTTATGATTCATGATTCATAATTTAATTCATGATTCATGATTCATAATTTAATTCATGATTCAATTTATGATTCATGATTCAATTCATGATTCAATTCATGATTCATGATTCATGATTCAATTCATGATTCATCATTAAATTCATGATTCATGATTCGATTCATGATTCATGATGCATGATTCATGATTCATGATTCATCATTAAATTCATGATTCATGATTCGATTCATGATTCATGATGCATGATTCATGATTCATGATTTATGATTCATGAATAATGATTCATGATTCAATTCATGATTCATGATTCAATTCATGATTCATAATTCATGATTCATGATTCAATTCATGACTCATGATTCAATTCATGATTTGAATCCTGATTCAATTCATGATTCGAATCCTGATTCAATTCATGATTCATGATTCAATTCATGATTCATGATTCATGATTCAATTCATGATTCATGATTCATGATTCATGATTCATGATTCAATTCATGATTCATGATTCAATTCATGATTCATGATTCATGATTCGATTCATGATTCATGATTCAATTTATGATTCATGATTCATGATTCAATTCATGATTCATGATTCGTTTCATGATTCTTGATTCATGATTCATGATTCGATTCATGATTCATGATTCAATTCATGATTCATGAATCATGATTCAATTCATGATTCATGATTCATGATTCAATTCATGATTCATGATTCATGATTCATGATTCATGATTTGATTCATGATTCATGATTCATGATTCAATTCATGATTCATGATTCAAGATTCATGATTCATGATTTATGATTCAATTCATGATTCATGATTCATGATTCAATTCATGATTCATGATTCATGATTCAATTCATGATTCATGATTAATGATTCATGATTCAATTCATGATTCATGATTCAATTCATGATTCAATTCATGATTCATGATTCGATTCATGATTCTTGATTCATGATTCATGATTCGATTCATGATTCATGATTCATGATTCAATTCATGATTCATGATTCATGATTCATGATTCATGATTCAATTCATGATTCATGATTCATGATTCAATTCATAATTCATGATTCATGATTCATGATTCATGATTCGATTCATGATTCTAGATTCATGATTCAATTCATGATTCATGATTCATGATTCAATTCATGATTCAAGATTCATGATTCGATTCATGATTCATGATTCGATTCATGATTCATGATTCAATTCATGATTCATGATTCAATTCATGATATAATTCATGATTCAATTCACGATTCATGATTCGATTCATGATTCATGATTCAATTCATGATTCATGATTCATGATTCAATTCATGATTCATGATTCATGATTCAATTCATGATTCATGATTTATGATTCAATTCATGATTCAATTCATGATTCATGATTCAATTCATGATTCATGATTTATGATTCAATTCATGATTCAATTCATGATTCATGATTCATGATTCAATTTATGATTCATGATTCATGATTCATGATTCATGATTGAATTCATGATTCAATTCATGATTTATGATTGCTGAATTCAATTCATGATTCATAATTTATGATTTATGATTCAATGCATGATTCAATTCATGATTCATGATTCAATTCATGATTCATGATTAAATTCATGATTCATGATTCATGATTCATGATTCAATTCATGATTCATGATTCAATTTATGAATCATGATTCATGATTCAATTCATGATTCATGAATCATGATTCAATTCATGATTCATGATTCAGGATTCAATTCATGATTCAATTTATGATTCATGATTCATGATTCATAATTTAATTCATGATTCATGATTCATAATTTAATTCATGATTCAATTTATGATTCATGATTCAATTCATGATTCAATTCATGATTCATGATTCATGATTCAATTCATGATTCATCATTAAATTCATGATTCATGATTCGATTCATGATTCATGATGCATGATTCATGATTCATGATTCATGATTCATGATTAATGATTCATGATTAAATTCATGATTCATGATTCAATTCATGATTCATAATTCATGATTCATGATTCAATTCATGACTCATGATTCAATTCATGATTTGAATCCTGATTCAATTCATGATTCGAATCCTGATTCAATTCATGATTCATGATTCAATTCATGATTCATGATTCATGTTTCATGATTCATGATTCAATTCATGATTCATGATTCATGATTCATGATTCGATTCATGATTCATGATTCAATTTATGATTCATGATTCATGATTCAATTCATGATTCATGATTCGTTTCATGATTCTTGATTCATGATTCATGATTCGATTCATGATTCATGATTCAATTCATAATTCATGATTCATGATTCAATTCATGATTCATGATTCATGATTCATGATTCATGATTCATGATTCAATTCATAATTCATGATTAATGATTCATGATTCAATTCATGATTTATGATTCATGATTCATGATTCATGATTCATGATTCATGATTCATGATTCAATTCATGATTCATGATTCATGATTCAATTCATGATTCATAATTCATGATTTATGATTCGATTCATGATTCATGATTCATGATTCAATTCATGATTCATGATTCAATTCATGATTTATGATTCATGATTCATGATTCATGATTCAATTCATGATTCATGATTCAATTCATGATTCATGATTCATGATTCATGATTCATGGTTCGATTCATGATTCATGATTCATGATTCAATTCATGATTCATGATTCAAGATTCATGATTCATGATTCGATTCATGATTCATGATTCAATTCATGATTAATGATTCATGATTCAATTCATGATTCATGATTCAATTCATGATTCAATTCATGATTCATGATTCGATTCATGATTCTTGATTCATGATTCATGATTCGATTCATGATTCATAATTCGATTCATGATTCATGATTCATGATATGATTCATGATTCAATTCATGATTCATGATTCATGATTCGATTCATGATTCATGATTCATGATTCAATTCATGATTCGATTCGTGATTCAATTCATGATTAATGATTCATGATTCAATTCGTGATTCAATTCATGATTCATGATTTGATTCATGATTCAATTCATGATTAATGATTCATGATTCAATTCATGATTCTTGATTCATGATTCAATTCATGATTCAATTCATGATTCATGATTCATGATTCAATTTATGAATTATGATTCATGATTCATGATTCATGATTCAATTCATGATTCATGATTCATGATTCATGATTCATGATTCGATTCATGATTCATGATTCATGATTCAATTTATGATTCATGATTCAATTCATGATTCATGATTCGTTTCATGATTCTTGATTCATGATTCATGATTCGTTTCATGATTCTTGATTCATGATTCAATTCATGATTTATGATTCATGATTCATGATTCATGATTCAATTCATGATTCATGATTCATGATTCATGATTCATGATTCAATTCATAATTCATGATTAATGATTCATGATTCAATTCATGATTTATGATTCACGATTCATGATTCATGATTCATGATTCAATTCATGATTCATGATTCATGATTCAATTCATGATTCATGATTCATGATTTATGAATCGATTCATGATTCATGATTCATGATTCATGATTCAATTCATGATTTATGATTCAATTCATGATTCATGATTCATGATTCATGATTCAATTAATGATTCATGATTCATGATTCAATTCATGATTCATGATTCATGATTCGATTCATGATTCATGATTCATGATTCAATTCATGATTCATGATTCAAGATTCATGATTCATGATTTATGATTCAATTCATGATTCATGATTCATGATTCGATTCATGATTCATGATTCATGATTCAATTCATGATTCATGATTCAAGATTCATGATTCATGATTTATGATTCAATTCATGATTCATGATTAATGATTCATGATTCAATTAATGATTCATGATTCAATTCATGATTCAATTCATGATTCATGATTCGATTCATGATTCTTGATTCATGATTCATGATTCGATTCATGATTCATGATTCATGATTCAATTCATGATTCATGATTCATGATTCATGATTCATGATTCAATTCATAATTCATGATTCATGATTCATGATGCATGATTCAATTCATGATTCTTGATTCATGATTCATGATTCGATTCATGATTCTAGATTCATGATTCAATTCATGATTCAAGATTCATGATTCGATTCATGATTCATGATTCGATTCATGATTCATGATTCAATTCATGATTCATGATTCATGATTCAATTCATGATTCAATTCATGATTCATGATTCATGATTCATGATTCATGATTCATGATTCATGATTCAATTTATGATTCTAGATTCATGATTCAATTCATGATTCATAATTTATGATTCAATTCATGATTCATGATTCATGATTCAATTTATGATTCATGATTTATGATTCATGATTCATGATTGAATTCATGATTCAATTCATGATTTATGATTGCTGAATTCAATTCATGATTCATGATTCATGATTTATGATTAAATTCATGATTAAATTCATGATTCATGATTCAATTCATGATTCATGATTAAATTCATGATTCAATTCATGATTCATGATTAAATTCATGATTCATGATTCATGATTCATGATGCATGATTCATGATTCATGATTCAATTCATGATTCATGAATCATGATTCAATTCATGATTCATGATTCAGGATTCAATTCATGATTCAATTTATGATTCATGATTCATGATTCATAATTTAATTCATGATTCAATTCATGATTTATGATTGCTGAATTCAATTCATGATTCATGATTTATGATTTATGATTCAATTCATGATTAAATTCATGATTCATGATTCAATTCATGATTCATGATTAAATTCATGATTCAATTCATGATTCATGATTAAATTCATGATTCATGATTCATGATTCATGATGCATGATTCATGATTCATGATTCAATTCATGATTCATGAATCATGATTCAATTCATGATTCATGATTCAGGATTCAATTCATGATTCAATTTATGATTCATGATTCATGATTCATAATTTAATTCATGATTCAATTTATGATTCATGATTCAATTCATGATTCAATTCATGATTCATGATTCATGATTCAATTCATGATTCATCATTAAATTCATGATTCATGATTCGATTCATGATTCATGATGCATGATTCAATTCATGATTCATGATTCATGATTCATGATTCATGATTCAATTCATGATTCATGATTCAATTCATGATTCATAATTCATGATTCATGATTCATAATTCATGATTCATGATTCAATTCATGACTCATGATTCAATTCATGATTTGAATCCTGATTCAATTCATGATTTGAATCCTGATTCAATTCATGATTCAAATCCTGATTCAATTCATGAATTATGATTCAATTCATGATTCATGATTCATGATTCAATTCATGATTCATGATTCATGATTCATGATTCATGATTCAATTCATTAATCATGATTCATGATTCATGATTCGATTCATGATTCATGATTCAATTTATGATTCATGATTCATGATTCAATTCATGATTCATGATTCGTTTCATGATTCTTGATTCATGATTCATGATTCGATTCATGATTCATGATTCAATTCATGATTCATGATTCATGATTCATGATTCATGATTCAATTCATGATTCATGATTCATGATTCATGATTCAATTCATAATTCATGATTAATGATTAATGATTCAATTAATGATTTATGATTCATGATTCATGATTCATGATTCATGATTCATGATTCATGATTCAATTCATGATTCATGATTCATGATTCAATTCATGATTCATGATTCATGATTTATGATTCGATTCATGATTCATGATTCATGATTCAATTCATGATTCATGATTCAATTCATGATTTATGATTCATGATTCATGATTCATGATTCAATTCATGATTCATGATTCATGATTCATGATTCAATTCATGATTCATGATTCATGATTCATGATTCGATTCATGATTCATGATTCATGATTTAATTCATGATTCATGATTCAAGATTCATGATTCATGATTCGATTCATGATTCATGATTCAATTCATGATTAATGATTCATGATTCAATTCATGATTCATGATTCAATTCATGATTCAATTCATGATTCATGATTCGATTCATGATTCTTGATTCATGATTCATGATTCGATTCATGATTCATGATTCGATTCATGATTCATGATTCATGATTCAATTCATGATTCATGATTCAATTCATGATTCATGATTCATGATTCGATTCATGATTCATGATTCATGATTCAATTCATGATTCATGATTCATGATTCATGATTCATGATTCATTATTCAATTCATGATTAATGATTCATGATTCGATTCGTGATTCAATTCATGATTAATGATTCATGATTCGATTCGTGATTCAATTCATGATTCATGATTTGATTCATGATTCATGATTCAATTCATGATTAATGATTCATGATTCAATTCATGATTCATGATTCATATTTTATAAATAAATTCATGATTCAATTAATGATTCATGATTCATGATTCAATTTATGAATTATGATTCATGATTCATGATTCATGATTCAATTCATGATTCAATTCATGATTCATGATTCAATTAATGATTCATGATTCATTATTTATAAATAAATTCATGATTCAATTAATGATTCATGATTCATGATTCAATTCATGATTCATGATTTAATTCATGATTCATGATTCAATTCATGATTCATGATTCGATTCATGATTCATGATTCGATTCATGATTCATGATTCAGGATTAAATTCATGATTCATGATTCAATTAATGATTCATGATTCATGATTTATAAATAAATTCATGACTCAATTAATGATTCATGATTCATGATTCAATTCATGATTCATGATTCGATTCATGATTCATGATTCAATTCATGATTCATGATTCAGGATTCAATTCATGATTCAATTTATGATTCATGATTCATAATTTAATTCATGATTCAATTTATGATTCATGATTCATGATTCAGGATTCAATTCATGATTCAATTTATGATTCATGATTCATGATTCATAATTTAATTCATGATTCAATTTATGATTCATGATTCAATTCATGATTCAATTCATGATTCATGATTCATTATTCAATTCATGATTCATGATTCAATTCATGATTCATGAATAAATTCATGATTCATGATTCGATTCATGATTCATGATGCATGATTGAATTCATGATTCATGATTCATGATTCATGATTCATGATTCAATTCATGATTCATGATTCAATTCATGATTCATAATTCATGATTCATGATTCAATTCATGACTCATGATTCAATTCATGATTTGAATCCTGATTCAATTCATGATTCGAATCCTGATTCAATTCATGATTCATGATTCAATTCATGATTCATGATTCATGATTCAATTCATGATTCATGATTCATGATTCATGATTCATGATTCAATTCATGATTCATGATTCATGATTTGATTCATGATTCATGATTCAATTTATGATTCATGATTCATGATTCAATTCATGATTCATGATTAATTTCATGATTCTTGATTCATGATTCATGATTCGATTCATGATTCATGATTCAATTCATGATTCATGATTCATGATTCATGATTCGATTCATGATTCATGATTCAATTCATGATTCATGATTCAATTCATGATTCATGATTCATGATTCAATTCATGATTCATGATTCATGATTCATGATTCGATTTATGATTCATGATTCATGATTCAATTCATGATTCATGATTCATGATTCAATTCATGATTCATGATTCATGATTCATGATTCAATTCATGATTTATGATTCATGATTCAATTCATGATTCATGATTCATGATTTAATTCATGATTCATGATTCATGATTCATGATTCAATTCATGATTCATGGTTCATGATTCAATTCATGATTCATGATTCAATTCATGATTCATGATTCATGATTCATGATTCATGACTCAATTCATGATTCGAATCCTGATTCAATTTATGATTCATGATTTGATTTATGATTCATGATTCATGATTCAATTCATGATTCATGATTCATGATTCAATTCATGATTCAATTCATGATTCATGATTCATGATTCAATTCATGATTCATGATTCGATTCATGATTTTTGATTCATGATTCATGATTTGATTCAAGATTCATGATTCATGATTCACTTCATATTTCACGATTCATGATTTATGTTTCATGATTCATGATTCAATTCATGATTCATGATTCATGATTCAAGATTCATGAATCAATTCATGATTCATGATTCAATTCATGATTCGAATCCTGAATCAATTCATGATTCATGATTCATGATTCAATTCATGATTCATGATTCATGATTCATGATTCATGATTCAATTCATGATTCATGATTCAATTCATGATTCATGATTCATGATTCATGATTCGATTCATGATTCATGATTCATGATTTATGATTCATGATTCAATTCATGATTCATGATTCATGATTCAATTCATGATTCATGATTCGTAATTCATGATTCATGATTCAATTCATGATTCATGATTCATGATTCATGATTCAATTCATAATTCATGATTCATGATTCATGATTCAATTCATGATTTATGATTCATGATTCAATTCATGATTCATGATTCATGATTCATGATTCAATTCATGATTCATGATTCAATTCATGATTCATGATTCATGATTCGATTCATGATTTATGATTCAATTCATGATTCATGATTCATGATTCAATTCATGATTCATGATTCATGATTCATGATTCGATTCATGATTCATGATTCAATTCATGATTCATGATTCATGATTCAATTCATGATTCATGATTCATGATTCATGATTCATGATTCAATTCATGATTCATGATTCAATTCATGATTTATGATTCATGATTCATGATTCATGATTCAATTCATGATTCATGATTCATGATTAAATTCATGATTCATGATTCATGATTCATGATTCATGATTCGATTCATGATTCATGATTCATGATTTAATTCATGATTCATGATTCAAGATTAATGATTCATGATTCGATTCATGATTCATGATTCAATTCATGATTAATGATTCATGATTCAATTCATGATTCATGATTTAATTCATGATTCAATTCATGATTCATGATTCGATTCATGATTCTTGATTCATGATTCATGATTCGATTCATGATTCATGATTCGATTCATGATTCATGATTCATGATTCAATTCATGATTCATGATTCAATTCATGATTCATGATTCGATTCATGATTCATGATTCATGATTCAATTCATGATTCATGATTCATGATTCATGATTCAATTCATGATTCATTATTCAATTCATGATTAATGATTCATGATTCGATTCGTGATTCAATTCATGATTAATGATTCATGATTCGATTCGTGATTCAATTCATGATTCATGATTTGATTCATGATTCATGATTCAATTCATGATTAATGATTCATGATTCAATTCATGATTCATGATTCATGATTTATAAATAAATTCATGATTCAATTAATGATTCATGATTCATGATTCAATTTATGAATTATGATTAATGATTCATGATTCATGATTCAATTCATGATTCATGATTCATTATTTATAAATAAATTCATGATTCAATTAATGATTCATGATTCATGATTCAATTCATGATTCATGATTTAATTCATGATTCATGATTCAATTCATGATTCATGATTCGATTCATGATTCATGATTCGATTCATGATTCATGATTCAGGATTAAATTCATGATTCATGATTCAATTAATGATTCATGATTCATGATTTATAAATAAATTCATGACTCAATTAATGATTCATGATTCATGATTCAATTCATGATTCATGATTCGATTCATGATTCATGATTCAATTCATGATTCATGTTATGATTCATGATTCATAATTTAATTCATGATTCAATTTATGATTCATGATTCATGATTCATAATTTAATTCATGATTCAATTTATGATTCATGATTCAATTCATGATTCAATTCATGATTCATGATTCATTATTCAATTCATGATTCATGATTCAATTCATGATTCATGAATAAATTCATGATTCATGATTCGATTCATGATTCATGATGCATGATTGAATTCATGATTCATGATTCATGATTCATGATTCATGATTCAATTCATGATTCATGATTCAATTCATGATTCATAATTCATGATTCATGATTCAATTCATGACTCATGATTCAATTCATGATTTGAATCCTGATTCAATTCATGATTCGAATCCTGATTCAATTTATGATTCATGATTCAATTCATGATTCATGATTCATGATTCAATTCATGATTCATGATTCATGATTCATGATTCATGATTCAATTCATGATTCATGATTCATGATTCATGATTCGATTCATGATTCATGATTCAATTTATGATTCATGATTCATGATTCAATTCATGATTCATGATTAATTTCATGATTCTTGATTCATGATTCATGATTCGATTCATGATTCATGATTCAATTCATGATTCATGATTCATGATTCGATTCATGATTCATGATTCAATTCATGATTCATGATTCAATTCATGATTCATGATTCATGATTCAATTCATGATTCATGATTCATGATTCATGATTCGATTTATGATTCATGATTCATGATTCAATTCATGATTCATGATTCATGATTCAATTCATGATTCATGATTCATGATTCATGGTTCAATTCATGATTTATGATTCATGATTCAATTCATGATTCATGATTCATGATTTAATTCATGATTCATGATTCATGATTCATGATTCATGATTCAATTCATGATTCATGGTTCATGATTCAATTCATGATTCATGATTCAATTCATGATTCATGATTCATGATTCATGACTCAATTCATGATTCGAATCCTGATTCAATTTATGATTCATGATTTGATTTATGATTCATGATTCATGATTCAATTCATGATTCATGATTCATGATTCAATTCATGATTCAATTCATGATTCATGATTCATGATTCAATTCATGATTCATGATTCGATTCATGATTTTTGATTCATGATTCATGATTTGATTCAAGATTCATGATTCATGATTCACTTCATATTTCACGATTCATGATTTATGTTTCATGATTCATGATTCAATTCATGATTCATGATTCATGATTCAAGATTCATGAATCAATTCATGATTCATGATTCAATTCATGATTCGAATCCTGAATCAATTCATGATTCATGATTCATGATTCAATTCATGATTCATGATTCATGATTCATGATTCATGATTCAATTCATGATTCATGATTCAATTCATGATTCATGATTCATGATTCATGATTCAATTCATGATTCATGATTCATGATTTATGATTCATGATTCAATTCATGATTCATGATTCGTAATTCATGATTCATGATTCAATTCATGATTCATGATTCATGATTCAATTCATAATTCATGATTCATGATTCATGATTCAATTCATGATTTATGATTCATGATTCAATTCATGATTCATGATTCATGATTCATGATTCAATTCATGATTCATGATTCAATTCATGATTCATGATTCGATTCATGATTTATGATTCAATTCATGATTCATGATTCATGATTCAATTCATGATTCATGATTCATGATTCAATTCATGATTCATGATTCATGATTCATGATTCGATTCATGATTCATGATTCAATTCATGATTCATGATTCATGATTCAATTCATGATTCATGATTCATGATTCAATTCATGATTCATGATTCATGATTCATGATTCAATTCATGATTCATGATTCATGATTCAATTCATGATTCATGATTCATGATTCAATTCATGATTCATGATTCATGATTCATGATTCGATTCATGATTCATGATTCAATTCATGATTCATGATTCAATTCATGATTCATGATTCATGATTCAATTCATGATTCATGATTCATGATTCATGATTCGATTCATGATTCATGATTCATAATTCAATTCATGAATTATGATTCAATTCATGATTCATGATTCATGATTCATGATTCAATTCATGATTTATGATTCATGATTCAATTCATGATTCATGATTCATGATTTAATTCATGATTCATGATTCGATTCATGATTCATGATTAAATTCGTGATTCAATTCATGATTCATGATTCAATTTATGATTCATGATTCATTATTCAATTCATGATTCAATTCATGATTCAATTCATGATTCAATTCATGATTCATAATTCATGATTCATGATTCAATTCATGATTCATGATTCAATTCATAATTCATAAATCATGATTCATGATTCAATTTATGATTCATGATTCAATTCATGTTTCATGATTCATGATTCGATTCATGATTCATGATTCATGATTCAATTCATGATTCATGATTCATGATTCATGATTCTCGATTCATGATTCATGATTCATTATTCAATTCATGATTCATGATTCATGATTCATGATTCATGATTCAATTCATAATTCATGATTCATGATTCATGATTTAATTCATGATTTATGATTCATGATTCAATTCATGATTCATGATTCATGATTCATGATTCAATTCATGATTCATGATTTATGATTCAATTCATGATTCATGATTCGATTCATGATTCATGATTCAATTCATGATTCAATTCATGACTCATGATTCATGATTCATGATTCATGATTCATGATTCAATTCATGATTCATGATTCATGATTCGATTCATGATTCATGATTCAATTCATGATTCATGATTTATGATTCAATTCATGATTCATAATTCAATTCATGATTCATGATTCATGATTCATGATTCGATTCATGATTCATGATTCATGATTCAATTCATGATTCAATTCATGATTCATGATTTATGATTCAATTCATGATTCATGATTCATGATTCAATTCATAATTCATAAATCATGATTCATGATTCAATTCCTGATTCATGATTCAATTCATGATTCATGATTCATGATTCAATTCATAATTCATAAATCATGATTCATGATTCAATTCCTGATTCATGATTCAATTCATGATTCATGATTCATGATTCGATTCATGATTCATGATCCATAATTCATGATTTATGATTCAATTCATGATTCATGATTCATGATTCAATTCATAATTCATAAATCATGATTCATGATGCAATTCCTGATTCATGATTCAATTCATGATTCATGATTCAATTCATAATTCATAAATCATGATTCATGATTCAATTCATGATTCATGATTCGATTCATGACTCATAATTCATGATTCATGATTCAATTCATGATTCATGATTCAATTCATGATTCGAATCCTGATTCAATTCATGATTCATGATTCAATTCATGATTCATGATTCATAATTCATGATTCAAATCATGATTCATGATTCATGATTCAATTCATGATTCATGATTCATGATTCATGATTCGATTCATGATTCATGATTCATGATTTATGATTCATGATTCAATTCATGATTCATGATTCAATTCATGATTCATGATTTGTAATTCATGATTCATGATTCAATTCATGATTCATGATTCATGATTCAATTCATAATTCATGATTCATGATTCATGATTCAATTCATGATTTATGATTCATGATTCAATTCATGATTCATGATTCATGATTCATGATTCAATTCATGATTCATGATTCAATTCATGATTCATGATTCATGATTCGATTCATGATTTATGATTCAATTCATGATTCATGATTCATGATTCAATTCATGATTCATGATTCATGATTCAATTCATGATTCATGATTCATGATTCATGATTCGATTCATGATTCATGATTCAATTCATGATTCATGATTCAATTCATGATTCATGATTCATGATTCAATTCATGATTCATGATTCATGATTCATGATTCAATTCATGATTCATGATTCATGATTCAATTCATGATTCATGATTCATGATTCATGATTCGATTCATGATTCATGATTCAATTCATGATTCATGATTCAATTCATGATTCATGATTCAATTCATGATTCATGATTCATGATTCATGATTCGATTCATGATTCATGATTAATGATTCAATTCATGATTCATGATTCATGATTCAATTCATGATTCATGATTCATGATTCATGATTCAATTCATGATTTATGATTCATGATTCAATTCATGATTCATGATTCATGATTTAATTCATGATTCATGATTCGATTCATGATTCATGATTAAATTCATGATTCAATTCATGATTCATGATTCAATTTATGATTCATGATTCATTATTCAATTCATGATTCAATTCATGATTCAATTCATGATTCAATTCATGATTCATAATTCATGATTTATGATTCAATTCATGATTCATGATTTAATTCATAATTCATAAATCATGATTCATGATTCAATTCATGATTCATGATTCAATTCATGTTTCATGATTCATGATTCGATTCATGATTCATGATTCATGATTCAATTCATGATTCATGATTCATGATTCATGATTCATGATTCATGATTCATGATTCATGATTCAATTCATAATTCATGATTCATGATTCATGATTCATGATTCAATTCATAATTCATGATTCATGATTCATGATTCAATTCATGATTCATGATTCAATTCATGATTCATGATTCGATTCATGATTCATGATTCAATTCATGATTCAATTCATGATTCATGATTCATGATTCATGATTCATGATTCATGATTCAATTCATGATTCATGATTCATGATTCGATTCATGATTCATGATTGAATTCATGATTCATGATTCATGATTCAATTCATGATTCATGATTCATGATTCAATTCATGATTCATGATTCATGATTCATGATTCGATTCATGATTCATGATTCATGATTCAATTCATGATTCAATTCATGATTCATGATTTATGATTCAATTCATGATTCATGATTCATGATTCAATTCATAATTCATAAATCATGATTCATGATTCAATTCCTGATTCATGATTCATGATTCATGATTCATGATTCATGATTCATGATTCAATTCATAATTCATGATTCATGATTCATGATTCATGATTCAATTCATAATTCATGATTCATGATTCATGATTCAATTCATGATTCATGATTCATGATTCAATTCATGATTCATGATTCGATTCATGATTCATGATTCAATTCATGATTCAATTCATGATTCATGATTCATGATTCATGATTCATGATTCATGATTCAATTCATGATTCATGATTCATGATTCGATTCATGATTCATGATTGAATTCATGATTCATGATTCATGATTCAATTCATGATTCATGATTCATGATTCAATTCATGATTCATGATTCATGATTCATGATTCGATTCATGATTCATGATTCATGATTCAATTCATGATTCAATTCATGATTCATGATTTATGATTCAATTCATGATTCATGATTCATGATTCAATTCATAATTCATAAATCATGATTCATGATTCAATTCCTGATTCATGATTCAATTCATGATTCATGATTCATGATTCAATTCATAATTCATAAATCATGATTCATGATTCAATTCCTGATTCATGATTCAATTCATGATTCATGATTCATGATTCGATTCATGATTCATGATCCATGATTCATGATTTATGATTCAATTCATGATTCATGATTCATGATTCAATTCATAATTCATAAATCATGATTCATGATTCAATTCCTGATTCATGATTCAATTCATGATTCATGATTCATGATTCAATTCATAATTCATAAATGATGATTCATGATTCAATTCCTGATTCATGATTCAATTCATGATTCATGATTCAATTCATAATTCATAAATCATGATTCATGATTCGATTCATGATTCATGATTCATGATTCAATTTATGATTCTTGATATATGTTTCATTTCATGATTCATTATTCATGATTCAATTCATGATTCATGATTCATGATTCAATTCATGATTCAATTCATGATTCATGATTCATGATTCAATTTATTATTCATGATTCACAATTTAATTCATGATTCAATTCATGATTCATGATTCAATTCAGGATTCAATTCATGATTCATGATTCATGATTCAATTCATGATTCATGATTCATGATTCATGATTCGATTCATGTTTCCTGATTCATGATTCAATTCATGATTCATGATTCATGATTCAATTCATGATTCATGATTCGATTCATGACTCTTGATTCATGATTCATGATTCAATTCATGATTCAAATCCTGATTCAATTCATGATTCATGATTCGATTTAAGATTCATGATTCAATTCATAATTCATAATTCATGATTCATGATTCAATTAATGATTCATGATTCATGATTCATGATTCAATTAATGTTTCCTGATTCATGATTCAATTCATGATTCATGATTCATGATTTGATTCATGATTCATGATTCGATTCATGACTCTTGATTCATGATTCATGATTCAATTCATGTTTCATGATTCATGATTCATGATACAATTCATGATTCATGATTCATGATTCGATTCATGATTCAATTCATGATTCATAATTTATGATTTAATTCATGATTCTTGATTCGATTCATGATTCATGATTCATGATTCAATTCATGATTCATAATTTATGATTTAATTCATGATTCATGATTCGATTCATGATTCATGATCCATGATTCATGATCCATGATTCAATTCATGATTCAATTTATGATTCATGATTCATGATTCAATTCATTATTCATAATTCATTATTCATGATTCAATTCATGATTTAATTCATGATTCATGATTCATGATTCAATTCATGATTCAATTCATGATTCATGATTCATGATTCATGATTCATGATTCAATTCATGATTCATAATTCATGATTCATGATTCAATTCATGATTAAATTCATAATTCATGATTCATGATTCATGATTCAATTCATGATTCATAATTCATGATTTATGATTCGATTTATGATTCATGATTCATGATTCAATTCATGATTCATGATTCATGATTAAATTCATGATTCATGATTCAATTCATGATTCATGATTCGTGATTCAATTCATTATTCATGATTCATGATTCGATTCATGATTCATAATTCATGATTCATGATTCAATTCATGATTCATTTCATGATTCATGATTCATGATTCAATTCATGATTCATGGTTCATGATTCAATTCATGATTCATGATTCAATTCATGATTCGAATCCTGATTCAATTTATGATTCATGATTTGATTTATGATTCATGATTCATGATTCATGATTCAATTCATGATTCAATTCATGATTCATGATTCATGATTCAATTCATGATTCATGATTCGATTCATGATTTTTGATTCATGATTCATGATTTGATTCAAGATTCATGATTCATGATTCACTTCATATTTCACGATTCATGTTTCATGATTCATGATTCAATTCATGATTCATGATTCATGATTCAAGATTCATGATTCAATTCATAATTCATGATTCATGATTCATGATTCAATTC